>VXAU01004326.1:1524689-1537610 GCA_013399695.1 Formicarius rufipectus | reverse complement strand
AAAAAAAAAAAAAAAGAGGTACTGTGAAATAACAACCATTTTGAAAGATGTAATTTTCATTCAGGAATTGCACTGAGGTGAATATTTAGAGAATGCTTTGGGTATTTTTCTTACCTGAAATTAGCTGAATACCAAATAGGCATCTGCATTTAAGTCAATGATGCATTTTTAGGTTGTGATTCATCTCACATTAGGGTTGACAAACTGAACTGACTTCCACCGTTTGTGCACGAGTAAAAGCTAATGGGTGTCTAAGAAACAGGTCCCCTTGCCCAAATGTGGGGAAGTAGTTTGGCAGCACAGATGGACCACTGGTCTCTGAGGGAGGAGATCTGGGTTCTTGGTCTGGTTCTGCTCATGGTGCACCTGACATGCTTTTTCTAAGGCAGTGCATGTGCAGTGGGGGACTGGTATAGAACCCCCCCAGACTGGAACTGAGGTGGTAGATTCACCTGGCATGGGACAGTGACAGCCAGAGATGCTTGTTTCGTCCTTTGGCAGTGCCACTTCGCACAGCTTTGTACGATACAGTGTCTTTTGTTCCCTGCTCTGTGCCATAGGGATTATGATTTCCCTACAGAAATGTTCTAAGGAACTGTTAACGCTAAGATTTTCTGAGAGTGGAAGGACTGCTGTTGGAGGAACACTAATATTATGCAGAAAGGAAGAAAAAGCTAGACAGTGCCCTAGTTTTAACCGCATCATGTGTAAAACACAGGATTTTTTTTTTCTGGTACTGTGTATCTTCCTAAGTGCAGCTCTTCAGCAAGGTGTTAGAGATGTAGTATTTAGAGAGAAAAGGATTTGGTGTTCCATAACAGGCTTTGAAGCTGTTCAAAGAAGCAGGACTGCTTGTTGATGGGGTGGAATTCCTTCATCTTTTGCCACAAAGGTAATTTGCTTTAATACAGGTCTCAAGCTGAGCATTGTAGAGCTGTGTCCTGGACCTTTGAATCCAGGGCTATAAACCTTAGAGATATACTTAGATACATATTTATTTGTAATGCACTCATTGTCAAAACCTCATGGGAATTTAAAATGTATTTAAGTGCTGGCTGACATGATTTTCAGAAGTAGGGAAAAATGCAGTAGTGCTAACAAATTCTTACCTCTTTTATTTTTCACAGCAAGAACTTATTGACAGCATTAGTAGGAAGCTGCAAGTGCTGAGAGAAGCACGGGAGACACTTCTGGAAGACATCCAAGCAAACAATATACTGGGGGAGGAGGTAGAGGCCATTGTGAAAGAAGTCTGCAAACCAAATGAGTTTGACAAATTCAAGATGTTTATTGGTGATCTTGACAAAGTGGTCAACCTCCTTCTGTCACTGTCTGGTCGTCTGGCCCGGGTTGAAAATGCCCTCAACAACCTGGATGATAATACCTCTCCAGAAGAAAGGGTGAGAAGGACAACAATAATATCACTGCATTTAGTGAAGCTGGTGTGGGGGTTTTGTTTGGTTTTGTATGTCTAAATTGCAGAGCTCAAGAGGAGGGATAGTGAGTGGATAAATCTCATAAGGCCTTTTTTTTTTTTTTTTAAAAATTTGTTTAGATTTCTTAAAACTTTCCTCTTTACCCTGGTTTTCTTGGAGTACTAAAATTACAAGTAGCTTGCTAAGAAAAAGTGGGTTTGGGTTGCAACATACTGAAAAACAGACTTTTTGACAAAAGTTTAAAGAGAGACAGTCTACTGATAAGAGCGTAAGAAGGAGACAAACAAAAATATTCTAACAATTCAAGATGGGAATACGAGTGTTCATGCTGTAATGCAGAAAGCGCAGAGTCCTTAATACTAAAAAGGGATCTTGATACGAATCTTAATGCTTGTCATACTAAAGCTTTTTCCACAATGCCTAGGAAGAAACAGGATCAAGAAAAAACGGAAGGACAAGGCTTTAAAAAATAAAGAAGGCAAGAGGGGGGAGGCATTGAAAAAAGATTTTTTCACTAAAAAACATGTTTTACCCAAGCAGAATGGCATGGTAGTGATGTGGAGGAATTCCAGCCAGATGTAAAAATTTCAGCAGCAGGAACATTCAAGGTGCTCTTATCTGTTGGATCCCACCTCTGCTTGCAGCAATTTGTTTAGCTTCAAATCCCATCAGGCCTTAGGTGGGAAGGAGATCGCTAGCAATGCGGATATGCACCAAAGGAGAGATGTAGATATGTGTGAAACTTAGCCTAAATTAAATAGAGGGTGGAGGGTGTTTGTGTGTCAAGTGATTTTAACTTCCATGCTTAAATGAATATGAAGTAGGACTTCTGGCTTTTAGCTGTAGACTGAAATGCCAACAGTCCACCTAAGTGTTGTAACAGAATTTTTTCCACAGGCTGTGGCTTCATGTTGTATTTCTTCATCGTGCTCCATTTTTTTCACCCATAAGAACCACTAAGGGCTGGGACTAATCTGAAGCTGTGCTATTGCTATTTGGCCCAAACATACATGTTTAATGGCTGTCCAACCTCCTCTCTGACTGAGGAGAAGGGGAGGTATTTGACAGCTAATTAGAGGGCAGATCAAAGCTTCTGGCACTTAAGAGAAATTTAATCTCTCATGAGACTTTTTAAGATGCGGTTGCAGTTCCTGATGGAGAAAGAGCTACCAAATGACATGTGCATATAGGAAACACAGTTTGAGAGCTGTGATAAAAATAGCTTAATGGCTAGGTGTGGAAAAGGAAGATGATGAGAGGGTGATGTAGTAAGGACAGTCAGAAATTGTCTGTTTGCAATGCTGCCAAATTTATACTGACAGAAATCCAAATTCCTAACGTATTCTAATTCCCACTCATCATCTCATGCGCTGACACCCAAGTCTTGCCATAATAACATCAGAAATCCATCAGAGATCATCAGGAGAGATCTGTCAGGAGATGATTCGAGACTAGCCCTGAGAGAAAGACTTAGGGGTGTTTGTGGACAAAAAACTCAACATGACTTGGCAACATGTGCTTGCAGCTCAGAGAGCCAAATGGACTCTGGGCTTCATCACCAGCAGCATGGCCAGCAGGATGATGGGGGGGATTCTGCCCCTCTACTCTGCTCTTATGAGACCCCACTTGGACTGCTGCATCCAGCTCTGGGGCCCCCAACGCAAGAAAGACATGGACCTGTTGGAACAAGTCCGGAGGAGGCCACTAAATTGGTCAGAGGGCTGGAACACCTCTCCTATGAAGAGAGACAGAGAGCTGGAGCTGTTTGTCCTGGAGAAAAGAATACAAGGGAGATCTTAGAGAAGCCTTCCAGTTTTAAAGGAGACTTACAAGAGGACTGGAAAGAGACTTTTTACGAGGTCATGTAGTGATAGGACAAGGGGAAATGGCCTCAAGCTGAAGGAAGGCAGGTTTAGATTAGATACTAGGAAGAAATTCTTTACTGATAGTGGTGAGGCACTGGAACAAATTGCCCAGAGAGGTTGTAGACTCCCCATCCCTGAAAGACAAGGTTGGGTGGGGCTTTGAACAATCAGGTCTGGTGAAAGGTGTTCCTGTCATGGCAGGGAGGTTGGAACGAGATCATCTTTAAGATCCTTTCCAACCCAAACTATTCTATAGTTCTGTGAAATATATCTAGAAGTGCTGGTCACAGATGATTCTCAGATGGATCAAGTCCTGGGATAATTTGATAATAAATCCACTGCATGTAGGGTTACATGTGCATTTCTTTGGATTTAAACTGATGCTTGTGGCTTTTTTAGTTGTCCTTTAGTATCTTGTAGGTCAAATGATAATATTTGGTGAACCACTAATGTACCATATAAACAAAACAGGGGATTTCACTTCCATCCGTGGGGATCATATCACTCTTTTTTATTTTTTTTAAGCTGATGTTGTCTTATAAACATTGCTCTGATAGCTTTTCACTTTCTAGGAACCACCAGCAGCTTAGCAGACTTTCTAAATAAAAGCAGTCAAATAATCGCCGCTATATTCTGAATTCTGACCATTAACTGTTCTATCACAGGTCTTTTTTTTGTCACAGGGAACAATATCAAGTATTTCAAGTTTAGCTTCTAAAAGGAGCTTCATCTGAAGGAGCTACCAGCTCCCTTCCTTCCAAGCAGTGAGGCCAGTGTCTTCTCAATACTTGCCCTATCTGTTGAGAGCGCTGAAGCACTGAACCAGCAGTCCACAGATGCGATCAGGTGCCTAGACCTCCAAGACCTGCAAGACTAGGGACAAGTACCAAGGATAGTAGATTAGGAACTGGACTCTGGGAAGTGAGATACGTGGAGGGAGTCCATCTTTGTGTGGCTGTTTCAAAACAGCAAACAGTTCTTGAGAAAGATTCTCAATAGAAAGAGTGAGAGATTGTCTGTCAGAGGAGCTTCAGATAGCCTTTGTTGGCTGGGGCTTCAGAGCAGTGCTAATTGCAAAGAGCCATTCTGCACTCTGCTTGGCTTCAGTGAGTTGAAGATGGTCACATGATACAATCTGACACCATTTATGCTATTAGCCTGGGTGAGCTGTTTACCCATTGCTCAGAGAACCTCCTCAAGAATGGTGATTTGAGCCTGTTACAGTGTGTTTCACTTTACCCCTCAAAACAGGTTTTCTGGTGTCAATCATCTTTGACAGAAGTAAAAACAAATTCAAGAGCTCATCTGCTTTCTTCCTTTGTGCATCCCACTTTTTCCATAGGTTTCCTCTAGACCTCCACAAGGGCAGAAGGTACTGAGGTGTCATGCAAAGTTCATAACATAAATAGATTATTCATGTTCATCTTAAAGGCACCCCATAGGCTTGGTAGAAGAAACCATGCAACTTAAATCTCAGGATTTGTTATGAAGGACTAATTGTGTCCATTGACAATGATAACAAGTGGCTTGAAAAACAGAGCTGTTTCATCACAGCCAGCTGGTTGATACATGCCCTCTTGTGTTCATCACATTCTGTCCTGTTCTGTTGCTTCTGCTCAGCATACACACAAGTAAGGTTGCACTGGAGAGCAGTGCAGCCACACTCCTGAGCTTGGGCCTGTCTGCAGGTTGCCCTGGTGAATTTAGGAGAGCTGTACTTCCATCTCTTTGCAGCAGACAGTACTGCTTGCAACTTACAGTGGCTTTTTTTTTTTCCCCTAGCATAAGCTCAAATGAAGATTAAACTGTGTTTTTTCTAATACTGTGTGATTTCTGTGACTTGTCTTCCTTGGCTGTCTTGATTCTAGAGTTTATAATGTAGACTCTGTATTTTAAGTGCATTGAGAGCACAAATCTGAAAACATTGCACTCTTGAGCCTTGGGCTGTATACGGAGAAAGAGGCAGCACAGAATACATGTGCAGCTCTGGCAGGTAGGTTTATTAAAGTTCATTGATCTGTATCCCCCTTTGTCCCATACTTCCATCTTAAAAGACTGTTTTGTAATCTACAAAAACACTTCTCTTTAAATGCTTCAGGCTTATTAAATAGCATGGGTGATTTAAGAAAAGGTACAAATGAAAAAAACAGATGCCTTTGTTTGAACAGACAGGTTTATTTGAAGACAGCTTCTCAAAGAAAATTCTGAAGCAAAAAGAAATTATGGATTGGTATCTCTTAGGGGCACTTCTTAATTAAGTTCAGAAGTCTGTACAGGAGTTCTTGGTGTTGGAGTAGGCCAGCCATACTCTGTCACTTGAAAAAGGCAATCATTTCTAGGCAGACATCTGAAATAGGTCAGATTAATGGTGCTCCTGTTTCTTTCCATATACTGCTAAAGGATTGTAGCAGAGTGATTCAGGTGAGACTGTTGACTGTGTAAACGGGGAGAAGATCCTCATCCTGCTTGCTAATTTTTCTTTGTGAATGGGATATAGCTGCTGTCCTCTGTCTTTTCTTTGTGTGTTTCTTCATGCAGCCTCCCTTTTCCAATTTTGTCTCTTACGAAGCCACAAAGCAGAAAGCTTACAGCTCTTTGTGTTTTTGCTTCCCTTCTGTTCTCTTGCCTCAGCTTTCTCTCTTCTTTATATATCTGAAGACCACACAACTTCACATCTCATAGGGAAGGCATATGGATGCAACAGAATTACTAAATACAGTGTCAGGACCTGTGTAAGAACAAATTGCTCCATTAATTGGTCTGTTTCTGGTTTCTGTAACTGCAGCTGTCAGTGCTGTGTATTGAAGATGTAAAATGATGCTGAATGAAGTCTTAATTTGAAGAACTGTTTTTCAAAGGCAACTGTGTTTTATACAACTATTTTGAACTATTAAATAGCAAAGCAATCTTTGAAGTAATTGCTGTTGAGGCCAATAGAAGTTAATGGTGCATGTTTCATTGATTTATTACATTTCTTTCTTTCGGTTTGTTAATATATTTTAATAGAAGCAACTTTAAGGAGCATTCCTGTTCTACTTTTCTAAATGTTCAGGGAAGTCTTTGACTTTGCAGATAAAACAGACTTGAGACTAAAACACTGAAGCTGTTGTCCCAATCTAGTGAACCCAGTGAATTTTTAACTGTTTTTCTTTTCTCCTAAGCGGACATTGGTCGATAAGCAAAAACTGCTGACCCAGCAACATGAAGATGCAAAGGAACTGAAGGAAAACCTGGATCGTCGAGAGCGTGTTGTCTTAGACATTTTAGCAAACTACTTGAGTGAGGAGAACTTAGCAGACTATGAGCACTTTGTGAAAATGAAGTCGGCCCTCATCATTGAGCAGCGAGAACTTGAGGACAAGATCAAGCTGGGGGAAGAACAGCTCAAGTGTCTGACCGATAGCCTCCAACCCGAGCGGCTCAAATGAGGGGACTGGTTCAACCAACAATGTGAAAAATGGGAAAGAAGGAAGGGATGGGGGAGTTTCCAAGTGTACAAATGAGTATCTTGGCTTGCCTGAGTGTCTGGTAGAGAAACAAGTGCACAAGAGAAAAATAGCTCTCACAACAGCAATAATGCTCTTTCATTTTTTTTGGAATGATGCATTTAATATTTTAGGACACATTTTTATTGCTGGACTCTACAGCTGTTTCTCATTGCTTAACTTGCAGAAAGCTGCACAGAAAAGGACAGACTCTCAACCTTTCTGCTCAGTATGCCCATAGTCTGTGGCAGGTGTGCATGCAAACAATGGGTTTTAGAATAGGTTCTATACTTTATGTTCAGATGCTGCACAGACTGCTGGGAAACCCAACAGCAATTCATGAATACACACAATCTAGAAGTTCTAAATGTAGTGGGTTTTTTTAATTTTTTTAAGACACATTAAATAGGGGAAGTGACTATCTTATAGCTAATATATTCAGATTGCTGAAATGTAGTGTCACTCTGATCCTGTGGCATCAGACACTTTTTTTGTAATATTTTATGTAGGATAGCACTTTCCTCTTGCAGAAAATAACTAAAATCAGTTTCAGTTACACACTTCTTAAACCAGCTTGCAAATTTGCCTAATGGCTACCCTGCTGAAGAATTTTTTTAAATTATTTTGCAAGACATATTTGTACACCCTCTTAGTGTAGTGCAAGTGATTTTTCTTTACCAAGTTGTACTTGATTTAAGAAAGAGGCTGGAAGTACTGTGCTGATTTTGTTCCAAACACTTTTCATCTGAATTTTTTAGAAGGCTCATTTGCTCTTTCTTGTGCTTTTTATGCATGTTTTTATTATTCTTCCCCTAAACCCACTACACATTTTGAAAATAAATGTGGGTTAAGGATACTGCTTCTGTTTTTCTTCTGATTGCTCAATATTGTGATGGTTTTATATAGACAGTTAAGTTATGTTGAAGTTGGTCTACAGTTCATTCCTCTTTCTCAGACTACAGAATGCAATATAGACACTTCTGCCATGTAAATACTGTGTATTACTTGGAACAACTCTGCTTTGTAACTGTGAACATAAATGGGGCTGTTTGTTTGCATTTTCCATTGCACAATGATAAAGGAGAGGATGCTAGTTCACAGTATCAGGTTACTGCTGGTGTGCTTGTAATGCTGCCATTGACTTAGAAGATTTCCAGTAGCTCTAAAAAAAGGTGCTAACTGATGTTTTAGCACAGTAATAGGTTATGCTGACTTGCTTAGATACCTACAGCAAAATTCTGTAGTGTCTAAATGTCAAGATCTGTGTTAAGATAAAGTTTTGCAGATAAAGAAAGTCTTGGATGACTTTGTATATATGCCATTTACATTGTAGTAAGGAAAACATTCATCTCTCCTCAAACAAAAAGGATCCCCAATAAGAAGCCATTTTCAGGGCTGATGTGAATTCTGGTCTGTAGCTAAGCAGGTTGAAATTACAAGTAGTCAGCTGATGAAAGGAGAGGAAGGAATTCTTTCCACTACCCCTGCAGTATGGCAGCATTCACAAGAGTGTTTCTGTTCTTCTTACCTGTGTCCTCTTTTCTGCAAGGAGAGAACTGGAGAGGTGCTGATCAGTGAATTCATTGCAAGTTGGGGAACTGGGGAGCGGAAATCCTCTGGAACCAGTTCCTTTACAGACAAGTGCAAACATAAAAGGATTATTGCCCCTCCATGCCCCCACCTTATAGTGCACTACTTTGTATACCTGGACCAAATCGTTAATTAAATGATGTTGACGTGTATCAGTTGGGGTCAAATGGAGCTACCATTTTACAAGACCTACAGCTGACCTTAGTTTCTCCCTCCTAGTTCAGAAATGTAGTCTGGCATCTCACAGTTATATGCTGCTATGTTCCTAGGGCAAGTAATCCCTTTGTCCTTAAGCTTGTCCCTTAACCATAACAGACCCAAAACTAAACATAAATTATGCTTGTCTTTTAGCTTGGAGAAAAGTGTGCATTGTTTTTATCTGTGGCATTTTAAAAATTTTACATATTGTGGTTACTCTGAAATGTGTATGTGAAATGTGAATAATAATATAATTGCAATGTGTTTGTATACAGTACTTTGATTTAGATCTCTGATAAAAAGTAGCAATATTGTGAAAGCTGTATCTATTATCCTTTTCACAGAACAGTTGTGTAGACACCATTCTTTCCTTTTTTAAAACTGTTGAAAATCTCACCCTGGGAAACCTGAAGGTGGTTGCCTCCTAATGTTATATGTAAATCTGTAAATAGCTATACTGTTGCTTTTTGGAAAAATCTGGTGCTAATGTTTTGCCTTCGGCATCCTGGGGATGGCTGTTTCTTCATCCTTTGTTGTTCTCAATTCTAAATCTCTTTGTAAAGTGAAAGATTTCCACTATGCTTCTTCAGCTGTTTGGATCCCGCAGCCCAGAGTGAAAATGTACAGTTTTCCTGCCTGACACTTAACACATACCTACTGACAAGTGGTATTGCTTGACTTTGAGAAAATAAACTGTATATTTCAATGTAGAGTTAGTCTTTGTGTGCAGTTTTAATGTCAAAAGCTCCTGGTTTGCTTTGCAGTGTTGGCCATCTCGTGATGCCTGTGAACAGTGCTTTGAGCTTTTAAAGGCCAGGCCAGCTATCTTTTCACAGTTTATATGTGTTGAGTGATAGGTTGTTCTCAAGTTCCCAGTGTAAGTACCAGAAATGTATTTGTGTCTATTTAGTATTTTTAAGTGTGTGAATATGGGATGTCAGAAAGAAAAATGTGTTATGAAGTAGGTAAAATAAATCAATTTCTCACCACTTAGAGTATATACCAGGGAAGCGGTTTAGACTTTTCTTCTTGGGAAATTACACTGTTTCAGCTTCATCCCGTGTTTAGAATGGATACTTCATATGGAAATACGTCAGTGGTGCTCAAGATTTTTTGCAAGAACAGATCATTTTGAATTCTCCAACTCTTGCAGACTTCCACAGAAACTTTAATTTCAGTTTAATGGGAATTCTGAATTTAACTGCAGAATCTTGTGCCATCTTGGGAAGCACTGTCTAGTGTGCACAAATTTGTAGTAGGGGTGACCATAGATCACAGGATCATAGCGTGATAAATTATCCTGGAAATTTATTGTCTGTAATTGTCTATGAAGGTCTTTATTATAGAAATTACCTGAGAAAAGCAAGTAAGGGAAGCAAAAATACTCAGGTATTTGTAGGATTTTTCTAAACTTCCTTTTCACTCTTTTCACCCCTGTCTTTGCCCTCTCTCTTTGTACATGAACCCACCTGTTTGTGACTGTTTTCATGAGCAGTAAGTATAATCTAGGATGGGAGCTGTAGGGGAATAAGTCTAGTTTTTGTGTACTGTTTGCATTTTTTTTTTTTAATTGCTTGTCTTTAAACTGAAATTAGGCTCTTTATTTTCTGTTGTCGGGTATTTGAGACCCTCAGATTTCAAGTCACTGGTTTGTGGTGTTCTTTCCTAATCAAGGTCCAGTGATTGATTTTGGTGTACTTAATTGTCTCCGTTTTTACAGCTGAAATAACCTGTTTGCAATCCAGTAGCTCTAGCTACTACAATATGCAAAAGAATAGCAACTCTTGTTTTCAGTGTCTGGCCATTTATTGCAGAAGTTCAGAGGTTTATTCTAATTAAGAACTTCTCACTTGTGGAGATTTTTTTTTAGCATATAAATTGCTTTTCTACATACCTGGGTAGAACATGCCCACAGACTAGATATTATAAAAATTAATAGTTACATCCTTAAAGCATTGGATTATATATTGTCAGTTGTCAGCAGTGGTAAATTGGTCATCAGGTTAACTTACCACAGTTCCAGTCTTTAATTAACTAATGACAATGATCCACAAACTGTAAGATGGGTTACCCCATGATACATCTACAAGCAGAGCCAGTGTCTTTTCAAGATAGGCTTCATTGAATATCTTTTTTTGGGTTGTAACCATGTGGGCCAACTGGCAGTTGTGTACATTAGGCCAAGTTTTATTTTGGTCACAGCAGTTGACCCTTTCCTGAGAACAAGGCTAGTAAATGTCTTTTTTGTTTTTTTGTTTGTTTCTCCCATGTTAAAAATTCTCACAATGACTTTATTTTTAGATGCTTTGGTATCTCAGTCTTGGAGGCAGTCTTCTAAATTTGCCACGGGGAGATAGCCTTGTGACTAGGCTGTGCCTTCTGTTACCACCAAACCTGTCAGTGTTAGTGGAGTCTGTTGATAGAAATCTAATTCTCCCTTCCTCTTAATTCTCCCTGATGCAATGAACTGCCAACTGGTAAACTAAACCAGAAACTTAGACACTGACTGCCATCACCTGCTGCTGCTTTGGACTACCTTGTGTGGTGCTGGCTGATGGCATGGGTGGCATAGCAAGAATATCTGGACCCCTAACACAGTGGTTTCCGGCACCTCTTCTGGGGTGAAGCAGAATGAGGAATTCTGTGTATCTTCTGCTCCCTAGGTGTCATTGGTTAACTCAAAATGCAGTAGTATCACTAGAGGACATCCAGATTCCCACTGTATGTCCTCTTTCACTGGAATATTCAAATTTGCTGTTTGTGATTGCCTGTCTTAACACAGAAGAGATTTTAATTAAAGAAAATGAATTTGTGACCATGAAGCTGAAGTTGTACAAGGTGGTGAAAGATAAAGAATAACCATACTTTCTTTCAGTAATGCCACATGTCCCAGGTGAGAACAGTCAAGAATTTTAGATCTGTATTCATACATTTTAATGGGATTAGTGAAAGAAAGGCTCTTCCTGAGTGCATACCAAGTGGCAATTGTGTTAACTAAACACATGTTCGTTCCAAGCAGCTTCTGTAAGAGAAGCCAGTGTTGGCTCTTGGAAAGTTGTCATCTCAGGCATTACCAAAACTTGTTACTTTGCTTGCTTGTTGCTTCCTTGTGACAGCATCATTTTCTGGGTGCCTGATGGGAGAGCATGTTCTGTGAACTGGGTAATGAATGTCTAGTTACAAGAGTTTCACCAAAACATTGTTTCGATAGAGCTGTAAAGTCCAGAAGCCTGAGAGGAATTAACAGAATCTTCCTGACGAAGATTGTTTCAAGCATTTAGTTTCAACATCTGTTTCTCTTCCCTGCTGTCTGCTCTTCCTAGTGTTTGTTGCTGATAAATTAGGCTTCTGTCTTTTTTAACAACCTCTGAGAAAGGTAAATACAGTGAGCAGTAGCATACTAAATAATAAGCAATGGAAGATAAGATTGTTTATCTCAGTATCTAAATACGAAAAGCATGAGTTCTGTGAGTACCATTCATAGCCACTCCCAGGAGCCACCGCTTGAGCAGCTTTCTCACGCAGGTACAGTTCCTCCAGAGACAAAAAGAAATCAAGCTGTCATGATCAGAGTGGCCAACGCTGAGTGGAAAGGGGTGGAGCACTCATTCTCTTCAGTAATGAGGCGATACAGATTGCAAGGAAGTGAAAACCAGGAAAACCTAGAAGGATCAGTGCCCCAAAGGAAGAAAAACTAAACCACTGGTAAATTGCTTCAGGACTGCGAATTTCCTGTTTTTCCTTCTCCATCCGTGATACAGCAGAACCATACTGTCTCCATATGCTAGGGCAGGCTTTTATAATTACTGTAGTGTGAAAAAAAAACCCTGAAGCGTCTTTGAAAATCAAAGTTATGGGGAACAACTTGGAATTTCAGAATCTCAGATCTCACTGTGTGATGAGACCATCGTGCTGTTCGGTGCGTTCAGTAACGCTCCTTTCTTGGCTCGGGAGACACTGGCACAGCTCTCTGGCACTAATAAGCATTTAGCATTGAGGAAGTCTCCTTTGAGGAAGAAGTCATCCTTTCTCTCTGATCCTCCTAAATTCCCTAAGCAGCTGTCTTAGTTTAGAGAACTTAGAAAATTTATAACTCAAACAGAGAGACAAGTCTCCTTTAATTTCAAAACAAATTTTAATTAAGGTATGATAAATGGAAGGATAACAGTTCCTAGCTATGAGAGATATATATATGTATATGTATATTCAAGGGAAAAACAAAACAACCATGACTGAATGAATAAAAAACCCCTGAACCAAACCCCCCCACACACACACACACACACACAGTCTGTCCCGTGGGGCACAGCCGGTATTTACGGGCAGCAAGCGACGAGATGAGTGACC
>VXAU01004326.1:1477470-1524516 GCA_013399695.1 Formicarius rufipectus | reverse complement strand
CCCCCCCCCGCCCCCAAATCACTGGTCATCTTGCTTCTTTTGTTAGAAGCGAATGGACTAAGGTAGACTAATTCGCCCCTCATTCTGGCGATGGGGAAAGAAAAATTCCATTAGATTGTGAAACTATAACAGCAGCCCAGCTAGCTGTGCATGCCGAGGTGCTTAAGTCACACAGGCTGGGAGATGAGAGTGTTTTCCATCTTGTACAGCACACTGCACATTTACTCAAGGAGAGACCTGGATTGTTCTCTGGGGCTTTGCTTCCCTAATTGCTGCCTTTTCAGAGCTTGATTTAATACCAGGTTACTGGTTGAGGGCAGAGCAATACCCAATTCCTGTTTAAGCTGGATCATCATGTCCAGCTAGGAAAGCATGATTTAGACAGTAAGAAGCAAAGCAGATCTAAATATTCAGCCTTGCCATCTGGGTATCGATAGTGAGTGAACGATCTTGGGTTTATATTCCAGGACCTTCTTATATAGTTCATGGTAGGCAATCAGTAAATTAGGAAACAGAAATAGTCCATGGAGAAGGGTGACCAGAACGTGCCCCATTGCCCTACCAGATCATGGAATGGCCTGGGTTGGAAGGGACCTTAAAGATCATCTAGTTCCAATGATGCCAGTGGCAGGGACACCTTCCACTTGATCAGTTTGTTTAGAGCCCCATCCAGCCTGACCTTGAATGTCTCCAGGGACAGAGTATTCGCAGCTTCTCTGGGCAGACTGTTCCAGTGCCTCACTACCCTCATAGCAGAGTTTCTTCTTAATACCTAATCTAAACCTACCGTCTTTCAGTTTGAAGCCAGTTCCCCTTGTCCTGTCACAGTATGCCTGTGTAAGAATTCCCTCTCCAGCTCTCTCATAGGCCCCCTTTAGGTGCTGGAAGGTTGCTATAAGGTCTCCCTGGAGCCTTCTCCAGTCTGAACAGCCCCAACTCAGTCTGTCATCATAGGAGAGGTTCCCCCTCTCTAATAATTTTCCTGGCCCTCCTCTGGACCCATTTCAACAGATCAACACCTCTCCTGTGCAGAGGACCCTGGAGCTGGACACAGCACTACAGGCAGAATGACCTCCCTTGCTCTGCTGGTCATGCTGTTTTTGATACAGCCCAAGGATACATTTGGTTTTCTGAGCTGCAAGCCCACACTTTTGGCCCTTCTCCAGCTTTTCATCTGAATCCAGATGAAGGATATAACATCAGGCTCTGAATTCAAGCTTAAAGTGCTGTATAATTGCAGCATAAGTGCCAAAGGCTATTGATAAAACTGTAGGTGCACCTTTGTCCTGTTTTTTTTCTAGTCTGAGGTGCCTGGATTCAGTCTGATAATAATATCAGCATTGAAGTCCAACTCTTCAGCATGCATAGACTGCTAGATCTGGATTGCAGTTTAAGTATATAGCTAGTAGCCTAAATTAGGAGCCTAACTAGCCTTGATTCTCTCTATAGCCAAGCTGACATGTTGCTGAAAAAACATGGTTCCACCTAAATATCTCTCTCTTCCTCAATTCTTTCTCTTGACAGATAAAGCTAATTTAGGCATTGAACTCAGAAGTGGAATTAATTCAAGCCTCGGGTTCCTAACTTAGCATTAAATTCCAAAAGCCAAGGTGTTATGACATGCAGCATTAATTGCAGGTTCATTTGCCAACTACTTGTACATGCTGAATCCTTTTGGTTTTAATACAGAAGATATGTCTTTGACATTTGAGACATAAGGATTCTTACAAGACTGTTCTCCAAATTCTATGTGTTTGTATACAATTCTAGTTGGAGAATTAAAAAAGAAAAAAAAAAAAGGCAAGGTTTTCTTTCTATTTTTGCAGCAATACAGAAAAGTTTACGTGAGTAAACTTTATTGTCACACTCCGTTTGCAAAGGTGGAGTTACTTAGACCAGCATTTTTGTGCAATGGGCAGTTCCACCATACCAATAAGAGATGATTACAGCAGAAGCCCAGTGATAATGGTCTCTGTTTGCCACATATATGGCAAACAATGAAGAGGAAAGTTGTATAGAGCAAAATTGGTAGTCTGGGTGTGTTCAAACAAAATGTCATTTCATATGGTGATATGCAAAGCAATTAATCTGGGAGCAAGTGCATGGATAGGGTGATGACATAGGCCAGAAAACAGTTAATCCCAAAATCTGTGTGGAGTCACAGTGAGTGAACAGTTCACATGAGCATCAAGCTCTAGGAAAAAGGCTGAAACAATGGAGCAGGGGAAAAGTAGTAACTTGTGATGCCATATAACTGAAAATTTTGTAAACATCCTAAAAATACTGTGTCCAATCTTACTATCCATATTCAATGCAAAGGTGTTGAAAAAACTGGAAAATGAGAGAAAATATTTGTGCAAATTGTTAGAGAGAGTATCTCATAACCAAAGAGTACTCACTGATCCAAAATGGGATTTAAAAGTTGTTGTGTATGTGCTAACAAGCACCACATACAACACAAGACTTGTTGCAGCAGAGGAAGCCCTGTCACGAACAAGTGAGGACAAGACAGATACATGAAAATAAAAATTAGGTACTGTTGTCATGAATGGCAGAGAAAGTGCACTGCGAAGGTTGGCTGTAAAGTTTCTGGAAGTTAGGAAGCTGGGAATGAAAATTTTATGGTCACCATTAATCTACCTTCTGTGTTTGCTTTTCTTACATTACATGGTCACATACCAAGGTGTGACTACGTTGGTAAATATTTAGATTGCCTACAGTTTTATAACTGGGGTCTTAAAAGAGCAGAAGCAATTGCAACATGGCTTTTGTAGGCTGGCAGGAAAGGAAAGTAGGTGGGAGTTTGCAAGCCCTGGACTTGCAAATAGGGCCTGAGCACTTCAGGCAGCATGGCTCAGATGATTTTTCTTCTTCCATTACAGACCCTCTCCACATATGTACCCGTAGAAATTGCCATAAACTCTTCTCCTTATACCAGTCTGATTAAGTTACCAAGTCTGCTTTTGTTTTTTCTCATGTGTTCTGAGACTGTGTGTGGACGAGTCTGTTGCTACACTTGTCTACTGACGAGTTTAGCTGTCCATAAAAATCTTCCCATCTTCATCAACTTCTTCCAGCTGGTTGTCCTGACTTTTTGAAACTGTCCCCTGCATGTGTTGGAGCCACCATTATTGGAACATCGATGGCCTTTCATCTCCTTTGCCTTGTAATTTGTAATCTGGCTATGGAATGCTTTAAGGGAAAGCAGGGGCAGTTTGACATTCCTTTCCCCGAGCGCACAGGTAAATGACAGACCAGTCAGTCCAAGGATAAAAAGTAGAGCTATCATGCCTTTGAATCAGAGTTGAAGCAACTCAATGCTTTTGAAAAGCAGCTACCCTTCACATATTTAAGGCATTTGCCCTGTCTGGAGCTCTTTACAAAACTGCATGCTTCTGCTCTCCACTGGCATCCAGCTTGTGGTAGTAAGGTTGCTCATAAGAAATCTATTTTGTTTTCTGCAGTGTCCTGTTTGATTTGTGTTCTGGGTCACCAGAGCACTTCTATTTCCTACTGCATTAATCTAAATAGGGTACTGGTCAGATGAAAAATCACAGCTGTGATGATAGTCAGGAATTGGGGCAAAGGCACAGAAACCCTTTTAGGGTGTCAGTAAAGATCATCTAGCTTAGGTCAAGGCCATGATCGGCAAATGAGCAACCAATGATTCACATGTTACTCCTACAGTAGTGTTTTAATAGCACCCCATCCTTTTTCCGGGAGTTTCTTTGTAAAGCTGTTAAACCCCCAGCTATTTTACCAGCTAAAGTTTTCTATTGATCTCTTACTTTCATTCCCTTTAATGAAAATTCTTGGGTTTTTGATTTTCTTGTGATTTCTAACAGCTGATAAGAACAAGCTGCTAAAGCAGTTCCAATGAAGTGAAAAAATCCTGGTGTCGAAGCACTGCGGCTCTCACAGTGCAGAAACCCTGCCAAGGCAGAGTGAAACCCGAGTGTGACATGTTGAAAACATACTCCCATCAGGTGGTCTCCTCCACTGACTCTAAAATGTCAAGTCTGAGGGAAATGTCTTTGTTAAGCTTTGAATGACCTACTTTTGGGTATCTGGGAATAACCAGGAGCCTACCCAAACCACAAGAGTGCATCTAATTTTAGCAGCCCTTCATTTCATGCATGCAAGCTTTTGTTCTGCATCTCCAAGAAAAAAATTGATTTCTTGCTGAGCCAAAGACAAATTTTATGGTTTTAAATCACCCCGTTGTCAAGTCACGATCACAGTGAAATCATTCCTCTCGGAATTCTTGTGCCTGTAACAGTCATTTCAATTTTGCTTCAAAAACTAACAGTGAGCCCATTCTAAAGGATCTATTGTTGCTGGTCTCTGAAGAAAATGTCCAAACATCCTATGCTGGAAATAGTCTGGGCAGCTGTGTTTTGGGTGTTCCCCCTTGTTTTTAAATAACCAATAGTAAAAGGGTCAGGTTCTTTGTAGGAAGTTTCTGGGAGTCTTCTAGCTCAGTTATAAGGCAATCCAGGGAAAGTTAGGGACAAAAAACATGCTAGTGTGTCAGCAGGGTCTCTGAGGACACTATTAGTGGTGTAGGTGGTGGACAAAAGGTCTCTGAGTGAGCTATGTGATAAAATGTGTAGTGTTTCCCTGGGGAGCCCCTTGAGGTTGGCAACAGGGGCCTCTCTTCAGAGGCAAGCCTTGGCCAGCCTGGCTGCTGCACACTCCCAGCCTCTGCCATGCTATGACAAGGGCACCCCTGCCTCAGGGGCATGTTCAGGAACACAGGAAGGAGCCTCTGATGGCTTGTTCATCCCACCACTTCTGGCCACCTCCATCTGCAGAGCAACATAGAGCCAACCCACATGGAGGGCACCCAACCCCCTGTCCTGGAGGCTTTCTTCCTCCTTCCTAAGACATGTGCCATGAAGTGCAGGGGGTTTTAAACCTGTCAAAACCCCATCTTGCTTTTGAGGGTTTGCTATTATAACAGCTATGGAGTTTATCTATGCAGTTTGTCCAGTGGCTCTTTATGGGTTTTGCCTCAACAGTGGGGCAACAACTGCCATGAGGTTATTTTGCACTCCCTGAAAACACATCCTCATCTTTCAAGTGTTGTTGCTTTTCAACGTTAGTTAACATACTATTGACTATGCATTTGTGATCTGTGTTTTAAGACACATGGGCAAAACAGGCAGAAGGTCTGTTGCTGCTGGGCTGTGAAGCACTTAATGATGTGAGTTGAGTTGAGTTTGGTAGAGGTCTATTTCTCATTTCTGAATTTTACAGGTTTTAAAGTACAACTTGGTTTGGCCGTAAAGATACACAATTAGGAAAGGTGTTCATGTAAATATTTTTCTGAGACTCAAGCTGTGGTTTTAGAGGCCCACATTTAGATTCAGTGTTGGATTTGGACAGGTGTTGGTCTGCTGAGGAAAAGCAGTGAGTGACCAGGAGCGAGGATGCAATAACTCTAATCCCCAGTTCACAGAGCACAGACTGGCAAGCTGCATGCAGGGAGGCTGCTCTGCTTCCTGGAAGAAGTAACCTTTGTCTTGAAACAAAAAGGAAGAAAGGGCTTGTACCTGAGCCCCTGAGCTGTGTACGGGCTCTGTCTGCTGCCTACGTGGTACCACACGTTGGGCAGTGTATCTTGCACAGCCTCTTGATGTCAGGCTGGTTTTTTTCAGCATGGCAAACCAAAGGAAAAATAACTTGAAACAAATATTTCCTGTTCTGTGGTACTGAACAAAGAAATTGTAAACCACAGAAGGGGCGGGGCTTGATCTAAATGTCTTTGAAGTCAGCAAAACTATTTCCACTGATTTCAATGCTCTTTGGGCCAAGGCCACAAGAGGAAGAAAGCAAATGTTTTCTGCCTGAAAAAGTATTAACCATTGGCGCTCAAAGAACAATAAAGTCTGATGTGTGAAATGTGTGCCTTTATTTAAAGTAGTCTGAAACTTAATTTCCATCAGCTTCCTAATAATTTGTCACTATTACACTAAAAGGGACTATAGTTATAGAACTCATAATCATACACTGAGAAGGGAAAACACAATGCCGTCATTTGCTTTCTATCTTGTTTCCATTTCATTTTGTGTGTATTGTATTTCTCACTAAGGTAATGGTGCTTATGCTGCTGGTTGTCTTAAGACAGATTAAGCACTGTGGATTTCCAGTTGAATTGAACTCCACTGCACTGATCATTGTTGACAAATACATTGAAATAATTATTTTTCTGTATAGTTCAGTCTCTAAAACATCATAGTGGGTTTGACTTTGTTGTTGTGTGGGGTTTTGTGGTTTGTTTGGGTTTGTATTTTTTGTTTTTTCATGACTGAGAAGAAATAGGTCAGAGATGGAGAATTTCGGGAGCAAAGAATTGTTGTTCTGGGAGCAGTGTAGGGGATGCCACCCCATCACAGAGTTAGTCAAATAGGCTGCTTGCAGCAGCTACATTGGTAAAATCAACAATAGTTTTGCCTGCAAATTTTGTCTCACACAGTCATTAAATGCAAGAAAAGGACTCTATCTGCCAGCTGCCTACTGCCCAAGGTTGCTGCCCTTCTCATTCAGCAGGCCCATGAGCATGTCTAAAGGCCACACTCAGTCTAGCAGATGACAACAGCCCACCAGGTGTCAGCTTTTTGTCACGCAACAGCAAAGCCTGAGCAGCTGAGTTTGCCTGTGCAATCAACCAACCCCATCCAGCTGTGACCAGCCAGAGAGCAGATCCCAGGCTGGTGAACTGCAGAAGACAAGACTGTGTTGCAATGCCCAGGCTGCATTACCTGCACATGAAACCGGTGAATCGGTGTCGGCTGGAAGGTACAGCAGGAGAGGATTAAAGGTGATGCAGAAAACTGAAGGATATGAATTAATGACGGTTTTCAGCCTTCTTTAGTGATGTCAATGACCAGCCATGGTGCATGTTACAGGTGAGAGAATTTTTCAGTGAGGCTTCCCATTTCGGGATATTTCTATGAAATAAACTTACCTGTCTTTTAACACCAGACTTTGAAATGTCCTCCCGCTGTAAGAGCTGGTGCATCATTTGGAGTTTATCAGAGCTTAAAATAGAGTTCAAAGAGGAGAAGCCAGAATGGGGATAAGAACATTCTTCCAGATTGTAAGAACTGGTTTTTACATTCATGGGAAAGCCATGAAGCAAGGCAAACATAACATAATTTAAAAAAATGTGTGTGTGTTTTTAAGCATCTGAGATAGCAATCATAGTACTATTTGTACTAAAGTGTGGGTGCTGCCAACCACAGTCCACCAAGAGACCAGTCCAGCTTGAATTTACTCCTTGAGAACCCTCCTTCTTCCCCCTGTGTTTCTTCCCACTGCAGAGATGCACTAATTTGGAAGGAAAAAACTAACAAAGAAGAAAGGATTATGAAATCGCTTTGTTCTCTTTCAGATGAGAATTCTGTGTCCTTTGGGCTGTCAGGATGGGGCATCGTGGTGGTCTGAAGCTGGAAAATCACGTCACCAAAAAGGCAGATTTTTCTGAAGGGGTATCTTACAGAAAACTGAATTTACCATGAGAGTTATCTAAGTGCTTTGGTGTTTTAAAGCAATTAGAATAAATAGCATATAGCAAAGCTTTCATATTTTTATATGTTAATCATTAACTTACTTCCTACATCTTTGTTGACTTACTGGGAGAGTGACAAGGAACCGTAAGGTACCTCTTCGGTAGTGTAACAAGTCAGACAATTTGCATGGGTACTTTTTTCCACTTCCCTTCTGGAACTTGCTTCATCCAGCTGACACTGCTTCACAGCCTTAGGCACCTCTCAGACTCACAAAAGTAAGTTTCTTTTTTTGTTTTTTTTTGTTTTTTTTTCAATATGACTTATTCTATGAAGTGCTGATAGAGAACAGATGGGAAGAGATTTAAATATTTATTTGTTTCCCATAAAGAATGCTTTTCCAACTGGGAATTGAAGAATTAAGTTTTCAAGCATTAAATCGTAGGGATATTGCTAAGAAGAGACCTTTGTAATTACTATGCTATTGGGGCTGTTTTTAAACTCTCTTTCTGCTGCAAGACTGTCATGGGTTTCTGTAGCTGAATTTTAGTACAACATTACATTAAACAACAGATCTGCCTAGTAAACCATGTACAGTATAGTCCAATAAAACTACATCTAGGCTATAAAACTTCACAAAAGGAGGATTTGAATGTCACTTTCAAAATGCATGTGGTGCCTGGCAACATCCAAAGCAAGAATATTTGCTTAAAATGTGAAATAAATGGAAATAAATTAATTCCTGCTTACATGGGCTGGGAAAAATAATTTGGTGCATATTTTTTATAGGAAGAGTTTATCATGAACTTTCTCTTTAAGGTGGCTTCGAGTTGCAGTAGAATTCCTAACTCAAACCTGTCTCTTGGCAGGCAGACGGGCTGCAGGCAGGGAGACTCAGACTTCGCTCTTCTGTTGGAACATTTTGTAGTATATTTTATTTTAGCAGTGCTTTCATTTACTAAGAAACAAGTATTGTCTCCTACCCTTTTGGAAAGCCCTCCTTCCAACCCCCCCTCCCCAGCCCGTGGAGCCAATCTCACGAGCGGGTTGCTGTGTGCAGGTTCTGCTCCGCGTTCCCCCTCGGCAGCAGCTCCTTACGTGCTGTCGGCTCAGGCCACGCTCATTCCTCCTGACTGGGTGCCTGTGCAGGGTGTCCAGGCTGACACTCCAGGTGCTCAGGAGTTCTTAATTTCTTCTGCAGGCTCCAGGAAGCATTAGTTCCTGTTCTTTTGGGTGGAAGGTGTCGCCTCTTGGGTCCAGTCCTCTCATCTTCCCAGTCCTGTGTGAGCTCTCTGTGACCTCGATGTGGTTGCCTTAGTTACACTACTGACCCCTTAGTGCTCTTTTCTCTGTGCCAGACACACAGACCAGGCAAGCTTTTGGGCTCTCTTTGCCTTCTGAAGCTTCTGACAGAATCCCACCTCAACACAGGCAGGATATCTGCCTTGGTTTTCAGGGCTGTCATTCCTGGAATGTCCCTAAACTGTTCTGCTTCAGTTCTAAATGGTGCTCCCTTCAAGGTAGAGGGAAAACAATCTGTAGAAACTCTGATAGTATGGAGTCATCTGGGTCCTGGGTCAAGCCCATTGCCATCTCACTGCCTATAAGCCTGCAACACTTTCTTAGGGAACAAGAGCTTAAGGTGGGCTCAACCACAGAAAAGTAAATATGGATCTGAAAAAACAGTGAGGAATATATAGAAAATATCAATTTCTCTTCATCCTACCATCAAAGCAAATCAAAATAATTTCTGAAATAATAAAGAACTTTCACACAGCTAAATCTCAATGGTTTCATACTTGGTGGAACAGAAATGAAGACTGCTTTGGTTTGCTTGTTTTGAAACACAATGAGTAAGTGGAAGCAGCAGAATTTGTAACACTGAATATTGACATTTGGAGGAAGCAGGTACATAAGGCATATTAAATCTGGAAATACCCTACAATGACTTTCCAGTAATTGCTAGCCCTATTAGTTTGTCTTTTCTAATTGAAATGAGTGTGTTAGTGACAGCTGGAACCCAAACATGAGATATCAGGGTGTAAGGCTTCATGAATGTCAGAGAGACTGTGTTCAAGGAAGGGGTCATATATTCAGCTAACTTTATTTCTAGGAAAACAGGAACAAAATAATTGCCACACCAAGTGTTTGCTTAAATGTCTTTTGAGGAAGCTAGGAATAGACTGACTTAGCAGCCAGTTCTGGCAACTCCTGAGGCCAGGTCCACAGTAAGTAAATAGCCTTAGACATAAAGTCAGAGCTGTGCTGCAGCAGGGATGTCAGAAGGATAAAACACATTTCCGAATTTCTCTTCTAAACACATCCAAAATTATGGGTCTAGGATGTTAGTACAGGCTTTGAGGATCATGCAATCTGTGAAAGAGTTCCACAGCTTCCCATGACAAGCCCCAGCTCCATCTCACACCTCCCTTCAGCCTCTTTCAATGTCTGAACTCTTATGCTCTGGGTGTTAGTGACTGGCCCATCCAGCTCTGCTTGGTGCCCCAGGTTCCAGTCGGGGGCAGACCCTGCAGAGGAGATGCTGCTGCTGGGCAATGTGTTACCCAGCACATTCCAAGCTCTAAAGGACCTCTGCTAAATGGCAAACTCTCTCCATGCCACTGAAAGCTGGAGCCATCTGGCTTTCAACCCATCTTATGAACTGATGCATTTAAAGACAAGTCTTGTGGGTGGTTCTGTGGTTGGGGGCACTCTCTTATGCCACCCCATAAGCTGGACATCTGTCCCTGGCACAGGCCCTCATTCCCCCATGAGAGAGTCTGAGATCCAGTAATGTATAGGCCTTATAATATTTAAATGCACAAATTAAGAGAGTATGCTAGCTTTTTTTCCCCTTGCATTTGCCTGCATGTTTTTTTAATCTTTGTTTCAGGAGCCTGAGACAAGTTTAGTTTTAGAAAGCAGATCTGAAACCCAGCAGATGTATATAGACTACTGAATGTAATCAAAACAGCTTTCCAGAGGACACAGTATTAGTTCCAGAAGTGAAATGCCTTTGTTGTCATTGAGGTTTCTCTGCCCTGATATCATAGCCCCAGTGTTTTGTCACTAGTAATTACTAGAAGTAAAAGAAGTGCTGAGAAAATTTTAAGTATAGTTCCATTTCTGTTCATTTCTGCTGCTGAGAACATCAGGAGGTGGGACTGTGACCACAAAGAACTGAGCTTTACCTATTCAACTGCAGCATTTTCAAAGATTAGCCTGATGCACAGATGATCCCAGTCCTCCTGTATGAAACCACTTGGCAGCTGAGAGAGCAGCTTACTTCCATTTTTTCTCCTAGAAGGAAGCTTGCAGCTGTAGGAAAGTCAACAGAGCTCTTGGGCATTCTCATCTGTTTCTTGCAGCTAAGAGGGTGGAAGCCATGTCTCGTTCTGTCCCTGAAGTGCATGTGCAGTGGCTCAATGCACTTTTTGGAAACAGCTGCTCACTCAATTTAAATTAAAATCAGCGATTAATACAAAAGGATCCTTCAAGTTTCTATATTGGGATGAATGCACTCACACATCTTTTACTGGTAGCTTCTGTCTTCTCTGTGCAAATTCCTATTGAATGCTAGCAATTTGCTTTTAATATACACTCCCCTGTGAAGACAGGCTGAGAAAGTTTGGGCTGTTCAGCCTGGAGAAGAGAAGATTGTGCAGAGACCTCATAGCAACCTTCCAGCGTCTGAAGGGAGCCCCTGGGGAAGATGGAGAGGGAATCTCCCTCAGGAACTGTGGTGATAGGACAAGCAGAAATTACTTCAGACTGAATGAGGGTATGCTTAGATTATATGTTAGGAAGAAATTCAGTACTGTGAGAGCAGTGAGGCACTGGAACGGGTTGCCCAGAGCAATTGTTGACTCTCCATTCCTGGAAATGTTCAAAACCAGCACAATATGCTGCTCAAGCAGGCCCAGGCTATAGCACAACTGATGTTATAGCATTAGTTGAAAGAAAACTATGGGAAGCCCTTCCCATCCCTTCACTTCCCATGGGATGAGACTTTGAGCAACCTGACCTAGAGAGAGGTGTCCCTGCCCATGGCAGGGGGTTGGACCTACATGATCATTAAGGTCTTTCCAACACAAACCATTCTGTGATTCTATTTTGCTTTTATTCAGGTAGGGTATTTAATTAAAAATACATCTATGAAGGAAAGACCTTCCAAATGAAGGAAATGAAAGATACATTAAGAGAGACAATTACTATAAGGTGAAAAGCCTGTAGAAGCAGCTCCTTTTTTAGCTCGTTTCTAGACTTTCCAAAGACTGTCCCCAGTGCGCTTATTGGATTGGACTGAATGGATTTAAATGAAAATGTGGATGAAACCATGAGACAATGAGAGATGGCCCCATAGCCACCTCTTAGCAGTTTTCTCACTTCTTCAGATGAAAAGGGTTTTCAGTCATGCTTTTCTTCCACTGCCATAGACACCACACAGACCTTGCTCATTCCTCCTGGTGAGATTGCCTTTGTAAGCTGACCCCAACCTAAGAAGTAGCTGGTGTGCAAACTCGGAGTGCTGAAGTCCTGCAGCCCTGAGAGAGCTCCCGAATCAAGAACCACATGGCAGTAACACCAGCTAATTACTCAAAAAACATCCTGTAGCTGGCTGAATATGAGCCTTAGGACCTTTCCTATAGTGACACTGTAACATCTTTGTATTATTCAGACCATATAGGTAACTTTACTACACAAATTAAATCAAAATATTTATAGAATTACTAAAGCAAGAAACCAGCCAATAGACTGTGCCACTGCTGTCTGTGTTAGCACAGCCCAGCATATCATCTGGGATTTGAACTATATTTTATTCAGTACAGCCCTAAATATGCAGGGACTGAATTTTGATATTTTTTTTCTCTCATAAGACTGGAAAGAGCATTTGCACAGGGACCAAAAGGTTGAATTTAATTAATCTCTGTGTGTGTATGGATGACAAGTTGGTGACAGATCAAATTCTTCCCTTCCAAAAGGGATGCCTCTGTCTTTGAAATGTACAGGAATGGCACTGCTGGTGTTTTAGCCAAGTTCAGAGTCTGCATCACCCAGCTCCTGTGGATGGAAACTTGCACAGTGTCACCAAAAGGTGTGACTTTTTTCAGGGTCCAGCTGAGACAAAAAGCTTCTCCATGAATTTGAAGGGACCTGACAAAGTCCTGGCTCAGGTGCTGCTGTTAACCCCAGCCATGTCCAGGGCCCTGTTGCTCTGACTACAACCTCCCTCCCTTTCTCCCTCCCTCCTTCCGTGAGGTCTCAGCAAGGGAGCCGCTGGAACGGCTGAAATCCTGGAAGGAGACGCCCTCTGCAGCTCGCTCCCGGTTTTACTTGGCATCTGCAAGCCAAGTGGGTTTTTTTTGGAAATATTTGACACAGTGGTCCTGAAAAATCAACGTATCTTGCTCCACTTGGAGGAAAACGAGATTCCCTGATTCTCACTGCTGAAGGTTTCATTTAAAATCAATGTTTCTGGCAAGCGATATGTATCTGTTCATTTTTGATAGCAGCAAAACCTATAGTGCGTTTATTAATATTCATAGTGGTAGAGACTGTAATCAAGAACTAGACCTTTGTTTTAATTTTGACATGTTTTCATATGGCAAGAAGAGTCCTGTAACAACTGTACCTTGATATTTTGTTCCTTATTTTCTTACTGAATCTTAATATCCAGAGGTACAAAAGTATTTCTTTTGAAATTTGTTTCTTCTCAAGTCAGTGATACCAGGTTAGATCAAATAAGCTCCAGTGGGCAGGGTGTGGAGAAATGAGACAAAATGAATCATGCAATTTTTCGTGGGTCTAGACATTTGATAACTCACCTAAAGTGTATCTTTGTTAGCTGGTTATTCTCCAATGTTTTCAGAACTTTTGTATAAACCTTGAATTCTTTCATCTTGTGTGTTTGCTTGTTCCGTATTTTTCTGGGTTTTGTTTGTTTGCTTGTTTGTTTTTGTTTGTTGGTTGGTTTTGGTTTCTGTGTGTGTTTTAGTTTGTTTGTTTGTGGGGTTTTTGTTTGGTTGTTGTTGTTTGGGGGTTTTTTTAATGAATCTTAAAGGGAAAAAGTACTTTTCCTATTTTCTAATTTTATAACTCAATTCTGGACATGATTCGAAATACCTTAACATGTGGAGATTTGATAGGGGGCTCATAATCACAGACACAATCTCATTTAATTCTGTGAGCAGGCAGGAGGGTACATTCAATTAATGAAGTTATACACTAATAACATACTCTGAAAAGCTTTCAATGACAGGGATTCACCTGCTGACTACCTTTTATGACCTTGACACCAGCAAGTTGTTTAAAAGAATGTTTATGATGCACATGAGAAGTATTACAGACATACAGGCTCTGCACAAAATGGTGTTTTCATATGGGTCAGGTTTAGCTTCTCTGTGCTCACCTGATTCCAGCAGAAGCAGAAGGGATTCACCACAGGACTCCTTTGCTCGTACCCTTTTCTGTCTCCTACCTTCCCATCACTAGACATGGACAGAAAAGATGCTGTTTCCATGTGGAATTGGGACAGGAAGAAACCTATTCATGATGTCCTGGGGGGTTACTCTGCTCTGTGTCTGGAAACAACAGTCAATTAGAAAGCAGGGTTTATAATCACTTTGTAAATAACACAGTAAATTGAGAAAGTATTTATAAATTGGTTTTGGTTTAAGTATACAAAAATACAGGACACTCTTCCGTAGCAATTTCCTCCATGCCAGAGAGGATTAAATGTACACTTGCAATAATGGAGATAAATTTGTCCCACAGGAAATCAGTCCTATTGGAGACACACAGATGAATTGGGAAGCCAAAAAGATAAAATTGCAGATGTTGGCTGGAGTCAAAAATCACTCGGTCCCATTCTCTTATGACTGGCATCAGCTTCAGGACTGAAGTAAGTATGTAGTGGGCACTGGTATGAGAAGATGGACAGTGTTTGATTAAGACCATATTGTTATGAAGGTACTTTTTATTTAGGATTTCCACATACAGATTTTTGCAACTAGCTTGTATCATCAACTAAATCTGTTTAGTTTAAGATCAGTAAATAGAAAAGTTGTTGCTTTAGAACAAAACATTGTTGCAGATCTATTTAGTATTAGAGTCGATTTGGTACAGCATTTATCAGTCTTGAATGAAATAGGGGCAGGAGAAAAGATATTTTAAATAACTTATGAAATATGCAGATTCCTAGAACCTCTCCAATCTACATTATAAATTCAAGACCACATCTCTGATCACAGACCATTCATATAATTATCCAGCAGTTTGTGCAAAAGATGTGGGAAATTAACAGGAGGAATTTTTTATAATAGAATAAAAGTCTAATTTGCATTCAGAATTTACAGCCAGCAAACAAAGTTTAAATCTTCTGCTAGACTAAATGACTAAAATATTTTCCACCACAGTCTTAGGACAATTTGAGCTGGGGAAGCTGGGCAGGTTATGAACTAGTGGGTTTGTGAAGGTAAAACACTAAAGAAATCTTGGCTAAATTTCAGGGTTTGAAAGAAATGGCAGCACATCCAGGCTCCAGCCCTGCAGACAGCACTGTATTTCTGACTAATTCAAGTGTTTCTGATAATGTCTTCATGGTTAAATAATCTCAAAGCGGTCAAAGTTCAGCAGTTGTTATTAGACTTTGTGGCCTGGATTTGCTTATGCCTCTGAACTGCAATGTTTTCTGTCTGACGCTCGTCCCAGCACTCTTGGTAAGGGCAGCACAAGAGCTGAAGTCTATTCAAGTTGGGCTGATGCACCAAAACCACAGCTGGCAGGAGAGAGGAGCATGCATTCTGCAGCTGCTTTGTAGGATCTCTTGCAACAGCCAGGGACCTCTGATTTAGTTTCTCATAGCCAGTAACTCTTGGGCTCCTGATTATATGTAACGTGTAGAAGGATCCTTGAACATAGTGGTTCATTAACAAAGAAGAAAGTAACTTGGAAAATACAAGCATTTTCTTTATGTGATTGTAAAAAGGAGACTGTAAGTGGAGCTAATCAGACACCCTTTCTTCTCCATGTGATACAATGACATATACAGAATTAAATCAAATATGATATTCGTCCATGGATATTATATTTCAGCAGTTCATTACAGTCAGAGAAAGATGACTACCATCCTCCCTCTACACACACATTCTCTCCTGATGGTTCTTTTTCGCTGACAGGTTCACCTATTCACCCTAAAAACAATTGCCTTTGTCATTTTGTTTTTGTTTCTTTTCAGTGCCCCTCTCTCTTCACATGGCAACAGTGTCTGTGACAGAGCAGAAGACCCCCAGAGGATGAGCTCCCTGGTCAGTGCCTCGCACCTCCAGCTTGCTACCTTTGCTCTGGGTATGATAGGCTGGATCTTGTGCACCATTTCAATGGGAATTGTGGAATGGAGAGTGTGGCATGTGGACAACACCACCGTCATCTCCTCTGGCATTGCCTGGGTGGGGATTTGGAAAGTCTGCTTTATCAGTTACCTTCACGTCTCGCCTGGCTATAGAGAACAGTTCTGCCATAAATTCAATAGCTATGACTCCTTCATCCCCCATGAAATTTTTGCTGCTCAGGGTCTCCTGCTGGTTGCCATGTTCATGGGCTTGCTGGGACTGGCTGCTACAATATTTGCTCTGAGAAATGTGTATATGGGAATCACTCACAAAACTCTCATTACCCCTTTCTTCCTGGTGGGTGGCTTTTTCTACATATTTGCTGGTCTGTGCATCCTAATTCCCGTGAGCTGGAATTTCTATTCTGTAATGCACAACCAGAGCATTGATTTTCCCCCTTCCTACTACATGCCCTCCAGTCCAGTGTCACAGGAAGCTGGTGCTGCAATTCCTGTTGGGATTGTGGCTGTCATCCTCCTGCTGCTAAGTGGGACTTTTTCTCTCTTGTACAGGTTTCCGGCCACCACAAACACTATAACAAAATCCTGACAGGACAAATCCCCTCATGCTATTTCAGAACAAGAGCATAGTAAAGAGATAAGAACAGCAGCATGAGTGGTTGTATAGTTAAGGAACTGCTGAATTTAATTTTATTCTATAGAAGCCAAGCTATTTTCTTATATGAACCAGTTGAGTTATCATCTTTATTGTCACATATGGCCAGAAGTTCATCTTCGAGATAACTGCTGTTGAGCAGCAACTGTGATTAAATTTTGCCAGTTGTCTTCTTTTGCATATACAAGCATGATTGATTAATTTATTTCTTGTGTAAAGTATTAACCGTGTTCAAAGAGATGACTCTGAATGAACTGTCTTGTTAGAAAAATGTGAAATAACAAATATTAAATGTGAATTTGTTTCCTTGTTGGTACCAAGCTCTTTTGTCCATTATTTAATTATAGATACAGCAAAGTATGTTTTGTGACAAGTCGAGACTTTGAAAACCAATAATATGAGTGTCATCATGGTTATGTCAAATGACTCTTCCCTGAATTGTCTAACAAATGTCTTGCCAGATTCTCTACTTCCTCTAGGGCATATAAAGAGCTGTGTCTTTGTTGCTTCTGTTTTTGTTTCAAGCTATTTGCATTTTATGTTGCAACATGTTTGCCTGTGGGGAAGGTGTGCTCTTAGTTCCTAACTTAGGCAGAGCCAAGAAGTCTGCAAGTGTTTGCTTCTTCATCAGACACTTCACTGAATCCAAAAGTATTGCAAAAGACAGAAACAACTTGTACAAGTTATTACAAAACTGATGTCAAAATCGGTGCTCTCAGTAACCAAGTCTATTCAGTGCAAATTTCAGGGTATGATTCATCTGATGTAGACATCTGTATCTAAACCAGTCACTTCAGGCTCCGTCTGTAATCAATGTGGAGACAAAGACAGCCTTTTTCCAAAATATAGATGCCTGAAACGGTTGGGAGATGACATGCTCCCTAAAAACCTGTTTCTCTTACCCATTGTAATGGCTCTAATAACCACACTTGCTAACTCTGGCACATACAACTGAACTTCACCAAAAGAAAAAGAGAGAATGTCCCAAATGCTGCAACAGGAATGATAAAAAACTCCAAAACCAAATTCAGAGGTTGGAGGGAATAAGCAAATAGGCTTGACAATTGATGATGTCTTGAAAGATGTCCTCAAAAAGTTATTACACTTTTAAAGAAATGCTACTGGAATGTAAGTAATTTAGTTGTACTCTCTTAATTGTCCTCTGTTTTTAAAAAAACACTCATGGATTCGGAGAAAGAAAAAAAGAACATGTAACAATTCTTGAACATTGTGAGACAAGGTAAAATGCCAGCAACACTAGCCACCTTGCTGGCGGCTCTTACTATCCCAGCTTGTCCTAGCAGTCCAATTTTTCCTACACATCTTCCACATGGTCTTTCCTTTGCTGTACTGTCTGACTATATGGAAACTGCACAGCATCTTCATTTCCTCTCCAGTCACTTCTGAAACAGCAGCTTATCTCATCATTAGTAATATTTTTGTTGCTGCAATAATCTATCTTTTGATTGTTTAGAATTCTGGAAAGCATTTTCAAGTGGTGTTTCAATGGAAGAAGTTTAATAGCTTGTTTATTATATATTTTCAGTTTGAATTCAAATGCACATGCTTTACAATGTTGGTAGGTTTCAGTTTTAAAGGTGCAAATCAATAGAACTGTTATCTCTTCCCACAGGGAATGCAATAATATGAGATTATATCATATTGTGGTTGCAAGGAAAAAAAAGATCTATTCATGTGTTTCTTCCAGCACTTCCCCACGCTAGTAAACTACCAATATTTCCTGGAAAGGAGTTAGAACTTTAACAGAAAATTACTGATTCTTCAACTCTGGTTGAGTTAACATATGCACAGAAATATCAACAACCCCAACTGCATTTCCTAGGTATATTCACTAAATTATTTGGTTCAATTTATATTTACCCTTCTTGCCTAATGAAAAAAGAAAAAAAAAAGAAAAAAATTTAAAAAAAGGAACAAATATCATCACTCACATGCCAAGTTTTTGTGTTGCTGCCACTGCTTTTTCCATCAGGGATTATGTTCATCTGTCCTGATGTATGGATATGAACCACTGGTGCTATGACAAATGCAGACTAGATGGTGAGGAAATTCCTCAGCTAAACAGTGGAATAGATTACTGAAGGAGATATATGGGGTTTAAAATAAAGTTTTATCAAAAAAATGTTTAGGCAAATAGTGCCATGAAGACTACAGGTATGCGAGGGCCCATCTCAGGACAGAGGGGTGACCTGGATGGGTCCTTTGTTATAATTTCTCAGTCTATTGATAGTCCTTGAAGAAAAGATAAGGAAAAAAAATCTTACAGAATCACAGAACATTTAGGTTGGGAAAAACCTCTGAAATCAAGTCCATCCTTTGGCTGATGATCACTGTCAACTAGACCATGGCACTAAGTGCTACATCCAGTTGTTTCTTGAATGCCTCCAAGGATGGAGACTCCACCACCTTCCTGGACAGTCCATTCCAATGCCTGACAACCCTTTCAGTGAAGAAATTCCTTCTGATGTCCAGCCTGAACTTTCCTTGGTGCAGTTTGAGGCCATTTCCTCTTGTCCTTTTGCTAGTAGCCTGGGAGAAGAGAACAGGCCCCCACCTGGCTATGACCTCCTTTCAGGTAGTTGTAGAGAGAGTGATAAGGTCATCCATGAGCCTCCTTTTCTCCAAGATAATCTTAGCTTAAAACAAGGGAGAGGCAAAACTTCTATTGATTTCAAAGGGATCAAACCTGTCTGACCTTGATCCCTCAGGCCTGTGTGATTTGTTAAAATTTAGTGAATGCTTGTGTTCATTACGATTTTGATACTGGAGGAAAGTAAAGCCTCTGTGCTTTTACTTCACCAGCAAGGAGGCAGGGTTTCTTTGTGCTTATTTTCATAACACACTTATTTTAGAATTTGAGAAGCTAAATTACCTTGTTGTAGTTCAATTTGTTACCATGTCAGTTGTGCTTGTATAGGTATTTTTTAGGGTTATCTGTAAAATTAGGCAGCTGAAACATTCTTGGTTTGAAATTCAAAAATGCAAGACTATTCTCAAAGGTTATTTTTAACCTAGATTGCTTTAGGGACCTGCTTTATAGCCTGGCCCCACAATCATTTGTAGTAGCACAGCTGAGGACAGGCAGCAAGCTGTAATGCAGAGAGGAGTGAGTGGTCAGGGCTTTGAGCTACAGAGATAAGAGGCAAAAACCTCTTAAACAAATTTCACCACCGAAGAGATCGTATCTCGAAGCTCCCTCTCCAGCTTCAGTGCAGACTCGGACCTGCTGCCTTCCCAGTGACAGCACCGCTTGCCTTGTGGGCTCCACCCTGTCTAGGAATGTCTCCACTTCTGGCCTCAGTCTACACATAAGCCAGTCTCGCTTTATTTTTTATGAGCTGACAATAAACAAGTACCTTGTGATTCACTCACATGTCAGAATTCTGCTGGGGGAATGATCAGAATACCAAGACTCCCTTTGTGTTCTGCTGAGTATCTAGATGTAATGATAAGGCCTCATCTTTGACCTTCATAACATACTCCTTGGCACTAATCTACCACAGGATGCATTATGTTAACTTTATTTACATGTACCCTCTACCTCACCTGTCCATTCATAGCCACAGACCAAAAAATTGTAGGAATACATACATATTCCTCTAGAATGGATGTGCAAATAGAAAATGGAGCAGAACAGTGACTAACAGTAAAACAGCTCCACAGCACAAAGCCTGCTGAGATTTTCCTCCAGATGAATATGCAATTTGGACCAATGTCATTTGTGTTCAGGCAAAGGAAGAGAGATGAACTGGAGACACTGTACTGCAGAACAGGTCATCAAATTAGTTGGGTTAAGTTAGCATACATTATTTTTATTTGAGTCAGCAGCTTTACATGAGGACAGCCTTAATTGCTGATTTAGCTGATTAAAAGCAACACTACGCTCAGAAAGAAATCTTTGTTGTCACATGGCTTATGGTATATTACAATAATGAGGAGAGTGTTTTTCAGGGATATTTTTAGACCTTGGACCATTTTCCTCTTAGAATGGAAAAAGTGAAATGTCACAGCCAATTTCCTGCTCTTTAGGCCATTAAATCCTTTAGGACAAAGAGTTTGTGCTTTTAAAAAATGTTAGTCTGGCTGGCACGGTGTTTAACAGTAAATTGTTTTCTTAAAATAGGAAACCAATGTACATTAAATTAAAGGTTCCCAGAAGAGACATGTTCTCTGTGAAAAATACACCTTTTTCAAAGCTGAATTGGGATTCCATTCTTTCTTGCCAACATCTGTATTGTCAAATGCAGTATCGGCTCACAAAAACATATTTTTCAACCAACCTATTTCCCTTTCCACTACTTAAATAATTTACTCTGTTTCCCTTGCTTAAGAGAGTTCAGTAATTAGCACGATGCTTTGGAGTGTGCTGGCTCTCAATTGCTGTATCAAAACCAACTGTATGGCAAAAAAAGAAAATGTAAGTGAATGTTATCTCAGAATTATAAAACAAGTAAAACAAGGAATGGAGTACAGCATGCACTCTTAACACCCAGTTCATGAGTGTCACATCACCTCCTTTTTCTTGGGTTGTATGTGGGAAAGACCAAGTGTGAAGTTCAGTCCTGGAACACTGTTTTGAAGGAGCGTATACATTCTGAATGTCTGACATTCTGATACAAAAGGTCACACTGCAAAACGGCAGGGAAGGGGCCCAGCGTGCCCACATCTAACCACACCAGCTTCAGCAGAATCCTCCTTGGCAGCAATGACTCAGGTGGGAACTACATCCTTTCGCAGCACTGTGGCCATCAGCACCCCACTGGCTGAGTGCCTGCAGCAGCCTCACGTGCTGAACCCTGCTCGGCTGCCCAGCCCAGGCAGTAAAATAATTTGTTACACCTCCCTCCACCCCAATGTATCCATCCTGGCTGCAACTGCCTATGGCATGGCTGTGGCTGCTCCCAAAGGTGTCTGGACCATTCCTTGCTCGGTACAACCTTCAGCATCAAGTGTGCTGGGCTGGGTATCACCTCCCGTGCAGCACCAAGCACGGCTTACCTCCCTCATCTCCTTCACACTGCTCAGGAGCTCAGGTGGGAACTGGGAAGCTTGAGTGGCCACTGCAGGGTCTTCAGGGACTTTTGAATAAAGGTCTGTCACGGAGTTGGGATCAGTGAAGACATTATCCCTGGAAACCTCGGTTGTCTGGAAGTTTTCAGTGATTGCTGTGATCCTGGGTGCACCAGGAAAAACCTACACGTTTTCCTCCAAGAAACAGTTAGAAGGGCTGTATTCAAAATCCACTTCAGCTTTTTCCTAACTAGGGGGATGTAGAAAATGATTGCTGACCTATGTGTGAGCTGCGGTTTCTGTTGTGCAGTGTGACCCACAGTGTCTCATTTCCCCTTCTCCCCACGCCAGCCTGGGGCGCAGGAAACCGCTGCTGCCACTCTTACTGGCATCCCTGGTCCTCCCCCTTGTGAGTGAGACCCTTTCTTTTTAACATAACCATGTCATTGTGCTGGATGCCAAGGCTCCTTCTGATGAAACAGTCTTCAAATGCCTGTGAGAAATGTGAGGCAGGGCTACAGCATAAATGTAGCAAGCCAGTGACCTAATCTGCTCAAGGAACTCTCTGGGTTCAGCTGTGACTCTTCAATGACATTCATTCTTTGTTCTCTGAATTCAGGAGAATGGAAATACACTACATGACAAATTATTTTTGCCCAAAGAATTATTTTTTATTATCTAACTCTGAAACACAGCTATGTCTCATGCAGGTACCTGAGTTCACTGCAGTGTTGTTGATAAGTGTTATTTCTAAGATGACCTTTTGCATAGGTTGGACTTTAGTTTTTCAGAGCTATGTAAATTCATTGCTCATGTAATTGAATTTCACCTACTGCAATGAAATGCTGCATCAATGATGCCTTTACCAAAAGGCACCTAAAGGATGCTTTTTTCATAACATCATTTTAGAACTGACATGCACTACATCTCACAGAGACCATGGCCTGCAGTACACACAATATTTGCCCTGGTTAAGTGTAGCTTTAAATACGTCAACCAATGCTAGGAAGAAACTCAGATTGTTGAAATATCCATCCTTTTAAATCTAAGGGTTTCAAACTAACTGGTGTGATATCCCTTTGGCAGGAAGGCACTCAGGACATACCAGTTCATCCTATCTTTCCGTGAGTGCAGACCACAAAAGAATACCCTTTGAACCTATCAATGTGATTAGTTGCAAGAGCATTAATACCTTATCTTCTTTCTGCTCTTTCTCAGAAATGTTTGTATCCACCAGGACATCTCTCTATAAATAGCTTCATTTCCAGTGATAACTCAGGAATTCTGAGACTTACATTTTGCAGCTGTACAGAGTAACTGCTGCTTCGTGTGCTAATAGTCCAGAACTCCCAAATGGTCCTGGTGACATTCAAAGGCAATACTGACATTCACCAAAGCTGGAGGCAACTTCAGTGCCTCCAGGGTCCTTCTAGCTTCCATGCTCAGTCCAGGCCTCAGAAGATGCTGTCAGGTGCTACTATTTCTTTTGAGAAGTTGGTCATCAATCCATTTGAAGAAAGAATTGGCACCACCTATATTCTATATCAGGAGAAGTTTGGTCCACAAATTTCACAAGCTTTGACATGAACATTTAAGCGGGGCTCACGTAAAGATTGTCATTAGTGATCAGAAAACCTTGCTTCTGAAAACAGGCATTTCTGACTTTTTAGAGGCCCAGCACTGCTTCAGAAAATCTGTTCCATTACTGAAACTTCATATTTGTGGCAGCAAATATAAAGTACCCTGGAGTAGAGATAACCAAAACTAACCTGACAGTGAAAAGATAATTCAGGCTTTTAGTTTGAAAAGTGAGTCTTGCCAGAGTCTGATCATGAAAGTCAAAGGGAACTTAGGAAAGTACTCAGCATCTTTCAGGATTGCTCTTTAATTTTAGTCTGAAAAGGCTAAAGTCTGATGTGCAATGTAACTGCCTAAGAATACGCTGTCAAAATTTCTTGGTTTACATTAAAGGAAAACTAGACAGTTTGAAGAAAACTATCAGAAGTCCATACCACCTGAATTACCTTCATTTGCAAATCATTTTTCTAGGAAATCTGACAAAGAACTCCAATTCTTTTTAAATGATCCTTATTGTAATGTCCACTATGATGCCTCAAGAAACATAAGCTTTTTTTCTTGTCTAAACAATCAATGCACACTGGAGATCATGACTGAGACAGAAGAACACCCAGGCATAAGAGCAGTGAAGGACAAACCACAGGAGGCATAGTAGAAGAGCAACACTGAACAGAGGGACCATGAAAGAAAACTCATGAGGGATAAAGAAGAAAACACTTGAATGAGTCACTGAGGATAAAACTGAGAGAGATGCAGGAAAGCACAAACAAAGGAGAGAAAGGCAGAAAGGGAAAGTGAGGAGACGATGATTTAAAAAAGACAGGGACCATTTTGGAGTTTCAGAAAATAGTTTTTGCCTGTGCAGAATTCAGCCTGAAATGGTCTTCTACCTATAAAATGAGAATGGACATTTTCACTTTTGGGATTCAGATTCAGAAGGAAGACTTGTTAAAAGACTAAGTTACACAGAGAGAATTTAGCTGGCCTATGATTCCATGGTTGACAGAGTGCCCAGCATTCAAATGTGGAGAGCTTAGAGCAGGTACATCTGAGAGTGAAGAATACAAAGAACTGCAGATTCATATAACGTAGTATACATGGGCTTTGGCAGTTCCTGTCTTCATACTAATATGCATCTGCCTCAGCCTGTCTCAGGAATCAACTTTTGGAATTATAGGGACTTGTCAATTAATGGCTAACATTTTAGGATCATCATCCCGAGAAAGTATCCACATAACTGGCCATTCACTGCAGTCTAATGAATTATACTGCAATACGAAGATTTAACCCCAAAGCCAGTTTAATCCTTTGTTTATATAGAATCTCAGAAATCATATTCAGTTACTGGAAAGCAAGCAGAGGAAGTCCACATTAACACAGACTTTTACAAATGCTGTCTCTGATTAATTCAGTGTTGGTGAGTAAACAAAAAAAGCAAAAATTCCCAGTGAAAAAAGAGCTCTTTGGGTTTTAAAGCAGGAACAGTGTAGATCAGCGTGGATAGACAGGATAGAAGGACCTTCTGTTTTCAAGTTTTTACAAATCACAAACTTTTTTATATCAATCCCCTTTGGCAGATTGGTGTTGATGACCAAAGTCTGGATTAGGAACCACAAAAATGCTGTCACCCAGCTCCTGTGGTAAGTGATTTAATCTCTGTGCAATGCTAGACACACAACTATTGGGAGATGCATTCATGTCTGTGTAGAACTCAGGAAACTGTTTGCATTGCTCAGACAACACCTGGATGGCTGAACCAAGGACTGGTGACTTAATATCGCTCAAAGTGAGTAGTAAAGCAAGTAGCTACAGATACCAGCCTGCTGTTAGAACAGGCTGCCTTTTTGCCAAATCATCACTGGGAAAAAATTATTAGCTGACATCATAAAATGAAACCAATTAACATCAGTTGGGAAATTGGGTCTTGTTCTATAATAGATAAAGATTAAATATGCTTAAAAATGCTAATAACCTCAGTTCAGCCTGCTTGGAGTAACCACCTGGCAATGGGAGTATGAAAAAAAACCCAAGATGCAATTTTTGATGTCTGTGTTAGTTATTTGAATCATCTTTTCTGAACACTTCTGAAATAATACTTTTCTTATATTGCACAAATTCATTTTTTTTTCTTTTTTTAGTATAGGTGTTTCTGATGAGCTAAATTGTACTTCTTCAGACTGAAAGGCTGGAAGGTTGCTTTTGAGATAAATAACTGGGGACTTTTGCAGAAGGAAATTGTAAAACCTAAATGGAGATGATCTTGACTGAGGAACTCTATTGTCATTAAAGACATGAAAGAAAATTTCCTCTACAAGAAGGACTTAAGTAAAATTGTTAAAAAAAGAAAGACACTTCTCAAAATAATTTGGTCAAATGTTTTAGACCACAGATCCAATTGTAGGGCTGTTGACTTGCAATGGCCACATTTCCTCAAGGGAAATCATCATAAAATAGTTTGGATTGGAAGGGACCTTTAAAGGTTGTCTTGTCGATTCTGCTGCAGGGAGCAGGGACATCATCAATGAGATGCAACCGGCCCTTGAATGCTTCCAGGGATCCAGAATCTACCACCTCTCTGGGCAACCTTTTCCAGTGTTTCACCACCCTCACTGTAAAAGTCTTCTTCTCTCTGATCTAAATTGGTCCCTTTTTAGTTTAAAACCACTAACCCTTGTCCTATTGCAATAGACCCTGCTAAATATACTTCCTTTAACAATTTTCATGTTGATCAAGCCAGGTTAAAGTTTTCTAGTTAATTCAAACCTTAGGACAATAATTGGAGGAATTTTTTATATGTGCAACCCACTAGAGTAAAACTGAGCAATAATTTGTTGCTGCTAAAAGGTCCTAGACTTACTCCTTTGGCTTACCTGCTGGAGGCCTGGGCTGGGAGGACGACTGAGTTGCTGCTCATTTCAGATAAAAGCCTGAGCGGTCACATATTGTGCTCTGTGATCTTGGAGGTCTTTTCCAACCTTAACAATTGTATGTGATTCTATGTAAAATTGCTCTATCATGTGAATTTTAGAAGCACAGAAACCTTTTACAACCTTTTTTTCCCAGCACAGTGAAGAAGAACAAAATTCATTATTTTTCTTCCGTCAGATTTTAAAAGAAAACCTACCTTCAAACCCCAAGAACAGAACAAAATACCACACAGGGTTAAATGCCTGAAAACTCTGGGCACATCCTATTCCTCTGATGCTTCTGCCAAAACTGGGTCACCTAGAAGGAAGGAAAAAAAAAAAAGAAGAAGAAAGTAAGATTTTGATCATACAGAAAAGCTTGACTGCACAGCTGGGGGCCATGGAACCTGACTTGTTGCTCAAGATAAAGAGCAGGTCACTCACTCTTAAATGAAATTGTTCTTGTGATAGAAAATGGCAATTAACACCCTTGTAGGCATTTTTTAATGGCTGCCTTTGCATGCTGTGAGGGGCTGAACCCACTTGATGAGAGTCAAATGTGCCCTGCATGCAGCTGCTGGGTTTTAGGGTAGTCCCAGGGTGTGGATGCCTAATGTTTCTAGAGGCTAATGGGGCTGTAGCTTCAGGAGTTACCTACTTGGTCAGGAAAGTCTCGGGCTCTTGCTCAAGGCAGAACTTCAGGCATCATTAAAGCTTTGCAGGACACAATATAGACTTCACATCTCCCTGGAACTCAGGCCATTCCTTCTGTAAATTCATACTGAACCCAAGCAGTAGGTTTTTCAGTGAATGTTTAGTTTTCTGGACAGCCAATATTGCACTCAACACAGATGAGACAACAGCTGATCACCTTTGGGTTATCAATTTCATGTCCATCATTTTTATATTGCCTAACTGGAACTGCTTTCCAGATATTAGGGTGGGGTTCATATAAAGCACTAATGCTTCCTACAGAATGGAAACTGTGGTACACCTGAGGTCACTATCAGCTCATCTGTGAGCATTTCATGGTTCAGATTATGGAAAGCCCATTAGTTCAAACACTGTCTAAAAGTTTTTCCCATTTGTGATATAATCCTCCTGTCTCCAGAGGAACAACTGCCCCATACTAGCTGCTGCCATGGAGATAGCAACAATGTGGTTGGACCACTTTACTCTGTTGTGTATCTTTAAGAGAGTGTTCCAAAAATATCTCATTTTATCTAGCAGGAGGAATCCTAACCACCTTTCCTATCAATGCTGCTTTAATGCCAGTAATCTTAAGTTCAATTTGTAGTTAAAAATCAAGGCATTTATTTTTCTCCCAAATTCAAATGCTCCTTCAGCCAAGGAGGAAGGTTCCTTCTCAGGAAGCTGATGTGATCATCTCAGATGATGTTGTTTCTACTGGTTTCACTTTTGCTGGTATGCCTTTCTGAAGTGGGGATGTCAATAAGCTTTGGCAGATATTTCTTTGGGGTATATCCTACCTATAAAATTAAAATAGTCTAAATTTGGGCTTTTGTAAACAATAACATTAAAAATGTACTTTCTGTTGTTTCAGAACAAACGTGTCCTCCTTGCAACTCTGTGTTATCTATTGGCTCATGGGGCTTAAATAGTTGCTCTGGGACTGTTATGTGAAATATTTTTTTAAAAAACCTTCTGCAACAAAAACCTGAGACCAACCTCTCACATAGTCCTGTAGTACATCTTCCATGGCAAAATTGTACACATGTAAGTGCTGTCATGGATCTTTCAGCAATTAATGTAGAAAATCTTTCTCTTTAGTTTGGTTAGCCAGTTTCAAACTGCCTCTTTAAAGCAGATGTTTCATAATAGCTCTAGTATCTCTGGAACTGGAATCACAAAATGAAGGATATCTGAGCTTGGCAGAAGATGGAATGGTGCCTCATGTTCTGTCACTTTGGCCTCTTATCTCTTTCTTTCATTAAAATTCTTTACATTACAGTCTTCAGTATATCTACAGTGCAGGTAAGCAAATCCTGCCACCTGCAACACAGGTGTTGCACCCATATAATTGGGAAGAGAAACCAGCTTTGGGTGTTGTATAGCGAGTGCTGTCTTCCACACTCCTCATTGAATTCTAATCTGATACTTGTGGGCATGTACCAACACTAAAATATGGAATGCATTTACATCGTTAATGTATGTAGATATTTTACATTTTAGACTCGGTATTTCATTAAAATGTCTTTGAAAACACTATATTATTCTTGTTTGACAAAGTTATAAGCTAGAGCAATGTGAGGAATGTTTAGTTGTACAACTGGTATTTACTTTCAGCTGTTGCCTTCTCTGTCAAGTTACTCCTTTACTAAAATTAAAATGGTCTTTAAAAGTGCGGGAAAAGAGCAGCTAAGTGTTTTCTTGATGGTGTTTGGTTCATGTGCAGACTCTGCCTCTTAATGCCCCACATTTTGGGAAGCAAAACTTCATGCATAGACTTGTTTGGGCCATGTCAAATATTTGCAGGTTTTTAGGTTAGCATCTCGTTCATGGACTATTGCTGGGACTTCAACTGATGGCCAGTGGTCTCACCTGTGCTCTTCTGCATCTGAAAGTTTTGCACCTACTCCTGGTTATCTCCCATCTCAAGGGTAACATGGTCACTACACGCTCTGGCAAGAAGCAGTCGCGGTGACAAAGCTTTCTCCAAAGCCATTGCCTCGGCCTTCCTCCTCAGATAAAAGGGCTCCCAGGAGGGTCAGCTCATTGGGGAACATCCAGGGCTTGCTGGGAGTCCCTTCCCTATGGCGCATCTGTTTCGAGCAACAGCCAGACTCGGGTCGCAAAAAGGAGTGATCGTCCTGCCCCACGACCGCCTGGGAACAAGCCCAGAGCAGAACAGGCCAGGGGAATCAGCAAGGACAGAGTGACAGGCGTCGAGGCTGTGCACAGCCGTGCTGGCAGGGGCACATCACCGACGAGAGGCAGGGTGGGGGCCTGCCCGTGGGGACCTGCAGTGAAAAAGCAAAGCTTTCCCACAAATAGCTTCAAACCATACATAAGGTTAGCAACTGGGAAGTTCAGTCCAGGAAAACCCGATATGACAGGGAGGAAAATCTATGGAAAGGGTGCGGTGTGAAAGTCGGGGGCCCTGGGGGCCCTCTGCACCCTCCGCTCCAGCTGGGTGCGCTCTCCCCGCTGTGCCTCGCCAGGGCTGTCGTGGCGCTCCGACGCCGCAGATCTCGGGTGGAGGAATCGGCGCTTCTTGGGCCCTCCTTCTCCCCGGAACAAACGGGACACTGGAAGCGGTCTGACCGCGGCCGGAGAGCGGATACCGCCGCTCCCCACGGCGCTCCCCTCGGTGCTGCCCACGGTGCTGCCCACGGTGCTCCCCATAGCGCTCCCCACGCTGCTCCCCACGGCGCTCCCCATAGCGCTCCCCATAGCGCTCCCCACAGCGCTCCCCACGCTGCTCCCCACGCCGCTCCCCACGCCGCTCCCCACGGCGCTCCCCACGGCGCTCCCCATAGCGCTCCTCACGGCGCTCCCCACGGTGCTCCCTATAGCGCTCCCCACGGCTCGGCCGGCAGAGGGTGCGCATGGGAAGCGCAGTGTTCAGGGTGCGCCTTCCCGGCGGATCGTGTTCCCGGTCCGCAGGGAGCAGAGCACGGAGCGGGCCGTGCCCGCCGCCGCCGCGGCCGCTCTCGGGAAGCACCGCGGGGAGCAAAGCGATGCCGCCACGGGGATGCTTCCCCTCGGCTCAGGCCCGACAGACCAGCCCGTATGGAATGGAAAAAGGTTTTCTCGGGTGGCAGACACAGGGATGAGCTGCCCGAGCAGAGCTTTGCGCAGAGGGGCAGAGCTACAGCGTCTCCTCGGGAGGCGGCTGCTCACCGCTGCCCACGGACGCTGGGGCAGAGCGCCTGTCCGGGGCGGGGAGGCTGAACGGGGATTTACTGTCACCCCACCGCCACACACCCGGGAGAAGAAAAGGCCATGTGAGGGGGCAACACTGGGAATGTCCAGGGGAGACTTTCAGCGATCACAGAATCATAGAATGGGTTGGGTTGGAAAGGACCTTAAAGATCATCTGGTTCCAACCCCCCTGCCGTGGGCAGGGATATCTCTCACTAGTGCAGGTTGCTCAGAGCTCCATCTCAGCTGGCTTTGAACACTTCCAGGAATGGAGAATCCTGAGTTTCTCTGGACAGCCCATTCCAGTGCCTCACCACACTCACAGTAAAGAATTTCTTCCCAGTATCTAAACTCACTCTTTCAGTTTGAAGCCATTAATCCATGTCGTGCCACTACATGCTCTTATAAATAGGATACATCCTTCTTGTAGGCTCCCTTCAGGATACTGGGGCACCTCAAGGCCTTCTCTTCTCCAGGCTGAACAATCCCAATTCTCTCAGCCTTTTCGCATAGGAGAGGTGTTGCATCAACTTGGTGGCCCTCCTCTGGACTCACTCCAGCAGGCTGATGTCCCTGTGCTGGGGACCCCAGAGGTGGATGCATTTCTCACAAGACGTGTGACCAAAGTGCTGGAAAACTGGTTTTAGCCCCTACATCCTTTCAGCCCTTTTTCTCAAAGTTCCAATACTTTAAATAACATCCTACTTTTTTTTTTTTTCTTCCCATTCCTTGTGTTGTTTCACTGAATTTTTGCAGGCTTATTGTGCAAGGTTTATTAGTTGTGTTCATTTGATAAAGTTTTTTACCCCAGAATAATACACAGTTTAACAAACTGTATTTTTTTCTTTGAATACAATTACATTGTTTACTATTGATATTCACAAAGTGTTTCTTGCTCAAATTTAGAATATGCAGGAAGCAGTATAGAGATGCCCTGTTTCCTTAATGTGTTTTTTCCCTGACATATGGATAAATTTTGCCCTATTCCACTGGCTTTGTTGTTCTAGCACTTCTAGAAAATGAATTTCAGAAATTCATCTGACTCCACTTGTACTGGCCAGTACTGACAGGCTGCATGAGCTGGAGCCCTCTGAGGTGCTTGCTCTGTTCCCCTACCCTGCTGCTCTGGTGTGGTAAAAGGATGTTAGTGTCACTTGAAAAACCTAAGTTCCCATATTGCAAGAGATGGTACTGCTGTCACACAAGGCAGAATTAAACTTACATATAATCTTTGCAAGGTTCTAGTTTATTACACTGAGAATGAAGGTTAGAGGCATGGGTCTAACACAGGGACAGCACTGTATCTTAATGTTCTTTTAGTTCTTCTGAAAACTGCATTTGAGTATGGCCACATGATAGACCACTTTGTCTACTGCAACCTGGGCTGGGCCAGCCACTTGCATGATAATTTATTGATGTAGCTACAAAAAATATGCTTATTTTGAAAGACTTTTTTCTGCTTCAGTTTTTATGCCAAAAAGACACTCTTTTTCTTCTGAAGACCTCAGTTCCCTACTGCCAGAGTGTTTTTTTTCCTTTCTCTCTTTAATTTTCCTGGTGCTTGACATTGTTTGGTAATCTCCCTTCCATGGCACTGTCACATCTCTGATAGTCCAGGAGAGCAACATTACAAAATCTGTGTCCTTAGAAACCCTCTGTGTATCCCATGCCAAACTCTTACGAATGTTTCAGATTGTTCACATTTTAATCTGGTCAATGAAGTTCATCTGGAGGAAGGCCTGGACAGGCAGTGATGAGATGCTTGGAATGAGTTTCAAGGCAAACCATCAAATGACATCTCTTATGCCAGTAAAAGGAAACCAGCCTGAGGAGCCTTCTGGTAAAGGCTTCCTTCCTCTGGAGAATTTATAGAAAGAAGAAAAAATAAACCCACCTTTTTATTTAAAAATAACTTGTGGTTCTCTCACAGACACAACCAAAAAGAGCCTTCAGCAGGTTGGAAACACCTGATTTTTAATATCCTCTCTAATTTTAATACTATCATTAAGGTATATGGCTAGCAGAGTATGAAATACACTTTAAACTGTACAATAAACATTCAGAAGGATTTATATAATTAGAAATTACAGAACTAAGATAACATGATGGTGCTAATAAGTTGCCCTTTGCTCTACCATTTCAACAACTGCGACTTGAGCTGGTGTCATTCCCTACTGATTTAAGGAAGCTGGGAGAGTGGGTTAGCTGTACAGTACACTACTCACACAACGAGGGCCAAATCAGTCAAAAGATTCATGGGTGATTGATCCTCAAGTGCTTTTGACCAGAAGCCTTCCTTTTTCTTGGACTGCAAGTCAGTAGTGGACACCTAAAAATCCAAGTCCCCTTCCCACCCCAGCTGTCAGGTTTTTATCTAAATGAAAAAATCAAAGTTCAATTGGGGTAGAAAAGAGAAACTGCTTAGCAAGTAGTATTGGTAGATAATACTTAAGACAGAAGGCAAAAACTAGCTGTGGAAGATTTATTCTGCCCCAAAAATGAATGGTGCTACACCTAATTTAACAGCCATGACACCTTTCATTTGGATCAGCATTACCCATAAATTGGCTTTCTAATAAAGATCTACAAAGCTGGAAAAAAATTGCAATCCTGTGAAGCAAGAGGGAATGTTTGCATGCACACAGGTTTATGTTATGCCCTAACTAGTAGTATAAACATATTTCTGGCTGAAAATTTTCATACTTGGTTTGAGTTCCAAAATAGATGAAGATGAAAAGAAGAAACTTAGACTAGCATGCATTCCGGGAAAAGATTTTAGATCTATATATAGTCACCTTTCAGTAAATATAAGTATATAAAAGATGACAAAACACATAATATGAAATACAGAATTAAAAAGACAAACAGAATCATTAAAGAGGTAGAATTTATATTCTTTGCTCATAATTTTCAAATATGAGTTGTTCTCCATAATGCACATGCCCTGTGAGTAGGCAAGTAAAGTTCCTATTGAACATTTTGTAGGACTGTGACTGATACTGCAAACATATTCAAAATATTTTATTTTCTTGCAACCAGGAAATAAATTCCCACTATCAATATTAGTAAGTAAATTGGTTTACTTTTGATTGGCACGTATATGCCAATTAATGATAATCATTAATGCTCTGGTTTTTCCTTCAGAAAAGGAAAAGCTCTCTGTGTGTGTTTGGCTATTTAGCTTTTGTAATGATTCCTGAACGTTTCCTCGTAATACAAGCTTTGGAATCCAATCCAATTTTCCATCCTTTGGAAAGATAGCTAGTTCCTCTTTTGGTTACCATAATGGCTTTTAACCTACAATACCAGGAGTTGCCAAACTGGAGGCAGTGGTTTGTGGATCATACCTCCATCTCTGCCTCTGGCATTGCTTCAGTGGGAATATGGAAAATCTGTTTCCCTCCCAACTGGAGGTGCCTGTTGAATATAATGTGGTGTGCTGCCTTGATTTTCATGTCAATGAAATATTCTTCCCTCTAGAAATGTGTTCATGTTTTGTGCATGTTTGTGGGAAGATTAGGGATACTTTTCACCTTCTCCTCATGAAAGGTATTTATGGAAATGTTTTGCAAAACCAGTTGGAGGTGAACACGTGAGGCAGGAGGAATGCCATTATGTCTTTTCAGGCCTCTCCTTCTGGTCTCTTAGAGCTGGAATTTCTATTCTGTTGTAAACAATGGAAGTATCTCCTTTCCTCCTCCTTTCCGCCTGCCCTCCATCCCAGCCGGGCAGGAAATCAGGTTTGCTCCTCCTCTGGGGACCCTGTATGGCTTTGTGTGGCCTTCATATGGGATCTTTCTCTGATAACCAGACAAGTCTTCTGTTAAGGTAAATCCTGTGGTCACAGCAGCTTAGCTATTGATCAATGGGGCACACTCAGTGCCAGCAGCTGGTTGCAGGAAGTACTTTGGCCCGTGATCTTGTGTGGATAGGTAATATTTGTGTTAGCTGAGAACAAATAAAGCTGACGGTTGGAAATCACAAAAAAGAAAACTTGTTTTTGCTAACGGACTAACATTTGCAGGGATTTGGCAGTGTGATTGCCAGCTGCTACAGCTTGTGATTGAGGTCACCTTCTTTTTGTATATAAACATTAGTCATTTACTAAAGAATGTAAAAAACAGGTGTTCAGTGTTCACTGGTAATCTGTTCTTTTAAAGGGATTCTGTAAGATAGCACCTGACAAAGAACAATTCCTTGTATGCCTGTTGTTATGAACATAAACACACTTGTACTGTTACTTAGGCAGTGCCATTGGTATGCATGGTACAGAAAAGATAAACAAAAGGACAGATGCTTAAGCCAGATGAAATTACAATTAAAGTAATGACAGACAAAAATAAAGGAAGTGTTTCAGGAAAATGTGAAAGAACATAGAAACCACTGCAAACTATGCTCCCTAACTATATTTTTTTAAAAATAGGTTTAAAGAGACAGTTCTGCATTTTATGGCCAGTATGGGAATTGAAGATTGAAGCTGCAAACTATTATCTATATGGATTTTGAAATGCAGGAGTGCTTTTCACACATCTTTGCATGAAAAGACCCATAGTGACTTGTGGAGAAAGAACTTAAACTGTCTCCTGAAGGTGTGCCCTCTGGAACAATTTTAGACTTAACCTTCCTATCAGCTGTATAATGCAGCAGAACTTCTGATGCTGTGGCCCCATCTACACTCGAATCTGCACATTTAGGTTGACCTATCAGAACAGATTTCATTAGATCACTGAGAATTTATGAGTACACAAATCTACAATTAAACTAGGAAAGCATTTAAATAAAATACATCTAAATGAGAATGCATTAATAAAAGCTATCCATTCTTTTACAGTAGACTTTAAATCTCTCTAAATGGGGTACACAAGGACATTTACATTTAGCTGCTCTGGCAGAGCAAAGGCCCACTAGGTGAAAGTCAGGCCTCCCTGCTTTCAATACACAGACTCGTGTACTCACTGAGAATGAAACTCACCACCCAGTGCTCCCCCACAACTTGCTGCTCCTGCTCTCACACCCCCAAAGGTGTTGCCCAGCTCCTGGTTCCCCCCCCAGCAGTGGGACAAAAGGAAGGGGCAGGACAAGAATCAGCAGGGAGTGTTACCTTTCTGCATGGGGCAGGTAGTGGGTTCTAGTGGGTGGGTGCATCTTTGGAGCTGGTGCTGAGCTCATTGGTCAGGATGTAACAGCTGTGCCAAGGAGCGATTAGTTCAAGCCACATATTCACGTGATGGGAAACATGGACGTTTCACATGTGCTGACTACACAACAGACTGCCCTTTCTCATGTTAATTGCAATGGGATAGTGTGATTTATGCAGCCATGGAAAAACATAGTGTAGCTCTACACTGAAAACACGGAACCTTTATTCTCCCAGGTGTAAGGGGGATGCTAAAAATCAGAATGAAGAAACTGTGGCTGCTAATTACGCTCTAGTATTTAAGAGTGGCAGCATCTTGTTCTGCTGAAGAAGCAGCTTGAAAAGCCAAGAAAGACACGTATAAGGAAAGTGTGATACAGTCCTTGTAACACACAGTCAGCACACTATCAGTCTAAGTGCAGTCTGATTTTGTGCAGGTATCATCAAGTTGTGTTTTGAGGATTAATGGGAGAGCTTTGAAGACATTAATGAAGAACTCCTCTTTAGGAGAAGTTACACTGGGATGATACACATTCAGAAAAACAAAAAGATCCAAATATGAAGTAATCGCAATTTTCGTTCTTGTATGGTATTCACGACTACATTTTTTTAAATGTAGGAGACAGACAACTACCTAAAAGTGGAGAATTTTTAAAAAGGTTAAGTTCTTCCAAAAGAGTGTGAAACAGGCAGCTGGGGGTAAGCAATCAAGCAGCACCACAGCAGAGATAAAACATTTTTCTGTGCTTGTGACAGCATCATTTTCATTTTGTCACAAATTGTCATCGCCTTCCAGCCAAAATTATTGAAATTTTTTCCATTGTGCATGAAGCATTTTTACACAATAATTCCATCTATTCTTAGCAAGATGTTCTTTGGTGTGAATTCTATCTATTGTTAGAAAGTGTTTTTGAGAAAATATGATTCTAATCTTGTGACTTTTTGCCTTGGTATCAAGAGAGTTGCTGCCAAATATGCAGTCATATCTTTTGTTAATAAAAACATGTTACAGCATCTATTAATAGAGTGGTAATACATAATGGTGCTGTTAGGGGGCAGGATTATATGCCATTTTATTTCTAGTAAAATGATGGTCCCAAAGGGTAATGATATTAGGAAAACTAGCTGCTGTTAACCTAGTTCATATATAGACTGTCTTGTAGGGGGAAAAAAAAAAAAAAAAAGCATTGGAATAACCATTGTGGAAAGGAAAATATAATTTTAAAGTTTTTTCCAGCCAAAAGAAAAATTCTATTATTTCAGCCCTAAAGCATACCACTGACATGTTTTGTGCTGTGCAGCCCTATGACTTCATCATAATGTTGACAGCCACAGCAAAGAAAGGAACCACAGTCAGGAATCTCACAATGGAAAACAGAACAACACCTGAAGTGGTCACTGCTCATTTTCTAGATTTCCTTTTATTCTCACAGCAGAACACTGGATATCCTAAACATGCTGACCAAAACTTCAGCAGAGCTGGTGTTTATGGGAAAGTGCATATTAATAATGTATGTCAGCTGGATGGCACCAGGCAGACCCAATGGACCACCACAGCATTCACGCACAATTATCACATATTGAAGAACATTGTAAATTAATGCTTTCTTTTTTGCTTTCTTTTCCCCTTCCCTCCCCCCCCCCTTCACTGTGTGACCTTTCTATTGTAATATCTATAATTTTCAATTCAGGCATAGATTAAAATTATGTCTCATCAGACATAACCCACATGCCGTTTCATTGGCAGGTTTTATGTTTTGGTTTGGTTTGTTTTTTGTGTTGATTTAACTCTATGAAACAGTTAATGGCCTGCAGATTTTTCTTCTCTCAGTCATGTCAGTTATTGGCAGAATTGCTTTCTGAGATTTACAAGCCAAGGCATCATTTAGTAGGCAGGTCACTCTTTTAGGGCTACCAGGCCTGGAATCTGGACATGGCAGGCTCCCTTCCATCTTTCAGTCGGATCCCTGCAGGATATTGGCATCTGCTGAAAGGAAAAAGCAGAAGTCCCTCAACTTTCCCCCACAGAAATTTCCCTCTGGCAATCCCAATGTCAGAGCTTGTGAAGGAAACACACATAGCCCTGAGACCTGCAGAGTCAATTGTCAGTGGCACTGGCCAGTTGTCCACAAAGGTCTCTTCAGTTGCATACTCAGTGTCATTTTAAACCTTTCAATTTTGGTTTTCATAGGACTTTGCATTTTTCACTTCTGTGTCCCAAAAGCTGGAAGTGTTTAGAGAATGAGGCAAGACAGTGTGCAAAGAAAAAGTCTGGTGATTAAATCAGCTGCATCCCATCCCAGAGAACTGGGTTGCAGCCCTGCCTTTGCCACAAAATTCTTCATTCTTCGTGATGATGGACAGCCATTTATAACAGATAAACCCAAAGAGTAGTATCTTCATTATCTGCTTAGGCAATTCACAGTGTGTAGCTCAGATACAAAAATTCAGACCTTTCAAAGCAAAAGTAGAGTCAATGGAGAGGAAAATAGATTGACTTTGCTAGAAGAGCATGGAAAAGTTCTTTCTGCTAGGAGCCAGACCAAATCTGCAGTTATTATTTGCATGACACAAGGAGTAACTCAGCATGGATCTCCCCAGCATCAAACCATTCGGAGGGTGCTGACTTTGACATAAGAATTTTTCTGTGCTAATGAGACATTGGATCAAGTAATGAATAAAAAAATAGATTTTTAACCTTGTGCCAGGTTGCTATGTTTAGTGACAGAAGCTCACTGCTGGATACTGGTCTTGATTCAGTATTGTGAGCTCAGCAGATGCTTTTCCTTAGGCTGTATTATTGCTATACCAAGTATAGCAATGTAGTTTTTACAATACTAGGCATTACAGAAACCTGATGATTTTCTTGTAGTAAATGTAAAATAAAGGAAAAGTGCCTTTATTTTACAAGTTTGCTTTTAAATCTCTGAGAAAGATTTTAAAAGCTAATTACAGGTGTTTAAACACTGGGGGGAAAAATCTAAGCAGCCTATATAATAATTTAAACTTTGCTTAATATTATATGTGATCAAATGAGAATATTAATCCACCTATATTTAAAATATAATCTCTGGGTGTCAGTTTAAATGTAAACATCACTGTAATTTTGACAAAAACTTGAAGATACCTGAACTTTAAAAGCTCTCAGAGCACACTGAAGTCTTCTGCCTAGGTAATTTGTCTAGGTGGTTTTGGTGAGTTGATGTTCTCCAGGGGATGATGTAGGACAAAAATTACAAAGCGCAGTCATCCAACTAATTGTGTGTATTTTTATTCTGCTGTTTTTAACCTTTGAGCAAAGATTGGACTTGATGATCTTGGAGGTTTTTTCCAACTTCAATGATTCTATGAAATTAAAAAGATTAGAAATTCTTTGCACATGTCCTACATCTAGCAGCGATCTGTTACACCACTATAAAATATTTACTTGATTTCTAGTGAGTGCTCTTGGTGTAAAAGAACAATATCCATCCAAATGGGTTGGCAGTGCTATCCGAAATAAATTAAAAAGAAAACAAAAAAACCCCAAAGCTCAAAACCAAATACAACAATCCCCCCAAAACAAAACAAAAAACCAAACAAACCAAACCAAACAAACAAAAAAAAGAAATTAAAAAAAGATAAAAGAGAAAAACATCCCTGAACAAATATCAGTGATTCCTATATAAGAGGAACTATTCAGATTATTAATGCAATACTCCTATAATATGAATATGGTTCTGTTTTTGTGATCTAGGCATAATGGGTAATTTTGTGAGGAATTCTACTTTTTGGAACTGGTATAGCATTTGTAGGCTCTGATATTCAGCACTTCCATACACATCCACTGCACATGAAAAATGGACTGAAGGCCAAAATAAACCTTTAAATTCTATTTTTACCTTAATTTCAGAAAGAACAATGGGGATTATTATCCAACCCTGTTTTCTAATTTGTTGTTCAGCCATCATGGTGAATGAGGAGTAGTGATCACTTCAGTCAAATTTGCATGAAATAAAGATGAGATTTCTTCCTCTATAAGGCTGGTAATATCTGAAAAAACACATCACAGCAAGGATGGATGGGGTATATGATGCATCTGCATGGAGAAGGCATAAATAATCACAATTTCCTTTAGTACAACAGATAGGAGACATCAGTTGGTAATAGCACAAGAGTTCAAAAGATAACTATGTCTCCAAGGGTATAGGGAACGATCTTTCCCATGTGGATGCTAAAATTCAATTAATATTGAATATTAATTCAATAAAGAAAATCCCTTGGAAGCTGTTGAATACAGGAATAATGTCTCTGAGCAAGAACATTCTGAGATGGAATTTGCTGAAGATTGGAAGACAGTTCTTGAAAAATGTCATAATAAGCCTGATTTGTCCTTATACTCCTCTGGCAGTGGTCACTGTTAGAAACACAGTTCTGGTATGGATGGACTTTGATTTGACTTGTTAAAATCATTCTCATGTTTCAGAAGTATTATATATGTGTATATATATATATGTGTCCAGTATCCAAATCACAATGTGCATTGCCAGTGTTACTCTCGTGTTACCGAACTGGAATGTACTCTTACTGCATCACATGGGAATTGGCACATTTCTTTTAGATGGGGCAGGGGGAAAGGGTGTTGGGAGGATTGTTTTGTGTTGTTTCTTTCCCTAAGAGTACAAATACCACTGACAAGACATCTTTGAATGAAAATGAAAAATTAACTGTAATAACGTGCTTATGTAAAACCAAATTGGACATATTCTGCATGGCAAACATCTTGTTCTGGAATAAATATCTCTGTGGTGATGTCAATGTGAGAACAAACACTACAGTGTTGTTGAAGTAATTGGGAGTCACTGAGTGAATGTGCTGGGGAATCCTGCAGAGAGCTTATGTATGGTAATTTATCTAGAATGTTCTCTATTTCTGTTTTGTAAAAGCTTTATGCAGGACAGTGCATGCAGGGCAGTCTTTCAGACTGACACAGGACACATACCAGTCTTCAGGCCTTCTTCTCCTGAGCACTGTGCCCAAGTGAGAGGCAGCCCCAGCAGCAGGAAAGGGCCATCTCACCATGGGGTGGCACAGCACCATGCTGGCTCTAAGGTCAGGAGGCAAAAAGCTATCTCCTGATGGGACTGAAATGCAGGGGGCTGTGGTCACTGGGTGTATAAAAACATGCTGGCATGAGAGGTTTCTTTGTAAAATCTAACAAGACAAATAATTTTGTAATAAAGTGAAATGAAAGTCTGGAAGATAATTTTTTTTCTCCGAGTTTAATCTAACTAACAGTAGAAAAAAAAAATCAAGCTAACTGCAACAAATTTTGGTAGAGAAATTGCCTTTCAGCAAATTGTTATGATGATACAAGTAACACAAAATTGTCATTGCAGTTACTGAAGTTAATATAATATCAGTAGGGTAAATACAGTACAATAATCCTTAAACTGTAATCTCAGTCTGTTGAAACATATTTTTGTATGCTGGTGTTCACGACTGTCTCTGCTAACATCTCCACAGGTTCTCCTCAGCACCCACCAGCCTTTGGGTTCTCTAGGGCAGCTCCACCCTCTCTTCCACCATTCCATTTTATTTTGGGCACAGGACAAGTCTGAGCTCAGACTGAATCTGTTTCTTCACATTATAAAAAAAAAAAAAATAAAATTAATAGCATCATGAATAAGGAGGCAAAACTAACAATAATGTGCCAGTATACAATCATACTGCAAATGGTTTGAACCAGTAAAGTGTTCCAGGTCCTCTGTGGCCAATTGCTAAAACCTGGATGGAGGAGAAAAAAACAATTGCATTCTGTCAGGAGAAGCTGTTAAATTCCTGTGAGTGAATGTGGTCCTGACTTAATTACCACTTCCAGGAGTCTATTTATAGTTGTTTGGGAAAACACTTAAGTGAAATGGGCTTAAGTTTACAAATAGAATAAGTGGGTGAGTATCTACTGTGAAGACAGAGATGAGAGAGAGGTGACTGAGGAGTAACTACTCCGTATCCTCTCAAGCTCTGAGGTGGGATGTTAGAGCATGAGTTTTATATTGACAGAACTAGCTTCACAACTCAACTGATCTCTACAGACTATTTAAAAAATCTAAAAAATTAAATGTTGTGCAATTTATGCACAAGACTTCATGATGAGCTTCAGACTTGAAAGTTGGCTGGGACAGAATGTACCACAGGAAGGCACATGAAAAATTTCTTGTGTCCCTATGAGAATAAAAAGATCACAACTTTTCATAGCTATAAACATCTGAAATGTTTTAATAGATAAAATGCTGAATCTGGGCATTTAAATAGTTGGCAAGATGAGGTGTAGCATGAAGAATGGGATTTGTCCAGGGGAACACGGTCAGTGGGATTTCCTGAATAAGAGCACTTATTCTGTTTGAAGCAAATACTACTCACAGCTGATAAATAAGTCAAGTGAAATGTTTTATTAGGAATGACAAAGAGAAATTCACATCGCCTTTATCCCAGGCCTTTCAGAGACAAATGAGTAGGTGCCATGAAATAGAGGATTAGAAAGGGATATGCAAGCTGAACATGAGCAGGCTTGCACAATTAGGGAATCAATCTATATTTAAATCTATTCATACAGTTATTTAATATCTAACTTCTCTACATTTCATAATTTTTCTGTTTGTAGATACCAGAGTTTTATTAGGCTGTGAAGCCTATATGAGTATCATATCTTTCAGTTTCTACATAATTTGATTTATTTAAAATTTGCTGTTCAGTGATTCCTCTATATATGGTGTATTAAATCAATGTCATAAATGAAGAATTTTGGCACACCACAGAATTTCAAATATGCATTATAAGAGCATATTATATACATATTTCAGTGGTTTATGGGCATAATGATGGGAGAAAAAATAGCCATGCACACATTACATTGCAGTGAGTATCTAGGCATTTGAATTGCATATATTCAAAGGCAAACCACAACCTTAACATTTGAACTAAAAATACTGTAAGAGACTACTTTCTTAATGTGCCCAGATGCACTGTCCTTTTTGTCATCTACCTCACGTGCCATCTATGTATACTGTGCACTATGGCAATGCAACTCTTTGTTATTTCTCTACCAGGAAGTGGAGCACCAGGCAATACCTTCTTATTATTGATTTCCTCGGCTGGATGTGGATTACTGACTGTAACTACAGACCTTCCATGGTCCATTTAATTAGAAGTACTATGAAGAAAAGAAGCAGAGGGGAAAATACCAGTGATTACAAAAGGCTTGTAGGATTACTTTTCCATTTCTCAGATGACTAGTTGCTGCAGAATAAATGTATCCTGATAAAACACTCATGTTTGTGAAATCCTTCCATTATACTTCACGCTAGATTCAGATTTATCCTCTGTGTTTTTTTCTCAATTATTTGGGATTTTCAGTCTATTTGATATGTGGAAATACCCTGCCTCATGAAAAGTGTCTTATCAGACCTGCTCGATGTGTAGAGGGAAAGACTTGCTTCCTCGTGTATATACACACGGAGCTCCCTACTCTGCATCCCATCATGAGAGCCCTCAGGGATTTTACATTTCTGCTTTCCTTCCTAGCACCCTTCACAGCTACAGTGGAGCTAGAGAATGATCAGCAACAGATCCTCTGTTCCTGGAGTCCCACTCTTGGCTGCTGACAGCAAGCAACAGTTGAGGGTTTGCTACTTTTTTGTTCCTCTGAAGTGGATCGATGACTGCTGATCATCTTTCCGACTACATACCACATCTGTCACCTATTGCACCATCCCTGAATCCCCACATAATCCACAGGGATTGGTGCCTGTCCAGTTCCTCTACTGTCTCAATCACTACCCCTACAGAAGGGATAATGTTCCACTTTGTTCCACATACCTAAAACCAGGTATCAGATCTCTTCTTTGCCCAGCAACCCTCTGAAAGAATTTCAGATGCCACATCAGCTTGAGGCTGCAAAGGTGGGGCAGCCAGCAAGGTTTCCACCATGCTGGAGGACACTTATATCTCTGTACAGCAGCCCAAGGAGAGCCTCCTCCTGAGAGATTTCTCAGTAATAAAGCCATTTAACCAGCTAACTAGACTGTCATATGCAATGTGCAGCTTTACTTGGTTTGGAGACATGTGCCTTACAATGGATCTGTGTAGATGTGTACATGTATAGGTGTGTACGTATCTTTATGTCCCCGTATCTCTAATTTATCTTTGTATTTCTATTTTTGCATACATGTGTATGCATAGTGAACAGAAAAGACCCAAAGGGACAGATCTAATAAGAAGTTATGTCTCAGTCTCTCATGATTTTATTCTGTTGAATATGGGAAAAGCAGAAAGCCTCAGATTGCAGGATGAGTGTGATAGGTGGCCATTGGGACAATGATGATGAAGGAGCCTTCACTCCTCTGTTCCAGAAGACAGCTATGATCATAGAGAACTGACAACCTTTAGTTAGGTGTCAAAACAGTATAAAGATCCCCCACAGGCTGGAAGATCTGGGAAATGGGGGCTAAATTGCAAATAAATGGTCACAATTAGAAGATGGGGATGGAGTTGTTATTGTACACAATGTGATATCCATTCTGACTGGCTGCCATTTTCCAGTAATTTTGAGAAAGAAGTGGAGTGCAAAGTGAGTGTGGGATTTTTATGCAGAATTAAGGGCTTTTCCTGTGGACAGCAGGAACGTTGGAATTTGTTATCTACAGCTTAGAGTGGGAAATGTTATCGACATTTTCTATGGAAAATGTTGTGATATCAACTATGGACCTGGGCATAAAAGCATGTTTAACAGAGAAGATGTGTAGGTAGAACCTGTTATTATAAACACTGAAGATGGCAAGGGAGGGCTCATGAAGAAAAGCTGCTTATGTAATTTTGAGTTAATGGGCAAAGGTGTGTCTGAGGAATGAGTGAATGTGTGAGCAATGTTTGTGGGTGGAAAAAAGTGGAAGGAAAGGAAAACAGGTGTGGAATGAAGGTGTGTGAAATACATGAGAATGAGATATGTATTATGTATATCTGGAGAAGACATAAGTGAGACAAGGGGTTTATGTAAACCTGTGTAGATATAGTTTTACATTAAATATGATTTATTGCCATTTGTGCAGATTGATTATAATATGCACTACAAGCATTTAATTTCCCGTGGAAGACTTTTATCTATTTTAATTCAAGATCTTCCATGTTATTACCTGTTGTGCACTATGCAGGTCGTATTTGTTTGGCAGAGTGGTTTCTGTCTGCATCCCAAACCAGAGATATGCTGTGGTACACCAAGTTCTGTGCCCCTCTTTTTCCTTTTACCCTCTGGAAGTATGACAGACATTGAAGAGGAAGGAAAATAAAAGGAAGGGAGCCACAATACAGGCCTGGGAGGGTTTAATTGCAGGGTAAGGATCGCACAAAATGCATTGCAAATTAGTACTTTGGCATGAAAACTACAGTGACCTTTTCAGGTTCTTCTCTTCTTGCCTTTTAATGTTACTCAGAAATAATCCCTGGCTCCTGAATGCTTTGTTCATTTCCTCACAAGGAACGAGCAGAAGGATGAGGTAACATCCGAGGAAGGGTACTGTTCTGGCAGGGAAAATAATTGAGAGTTCCTGCCTGGCATCTCGGCATGAATGTGCTGCAAACAGAGGGAGTTTCTATGCTTGTGAGGCAAATACTAGCCCTATCATTTCCTACTGGTTCCTATGGCAGCTCTGTGCACAGTTGGCTGGACCCCTGGAATCAAGTTTTTCAACACCTTTATTCATGAGCCTTAAGAAGTTTCAGCTCCTAACCAAAGCTAATGATTTTTCTACATACAGACAGCCTAAAAATTAGACCGGAAGTCTAGGACGATTTTAAATCTAAGTGTTTTTAGGACACGCTCTCACATTTAGCCTACAAACATTGACCTAGGAGGAATCTTGTTCAAGATTTAGGAAGATGCAACCTGTCAGTTGCAGAAGCAGCAACAATGCACCTGAAAAATCTTGGACTTGTCCTTTGCATAGTAACATATGCATCCTCAGCTGCTTTTATAATGAATCTGTGAAATCCAGGGCACATCAGCTCATGTTTTACATGGAACATGTACATCATCATTCTGCCTGAGAAACCACAACCCAGCCAAGTCCTTTTCTGGCTCTAACCTGGAGCAATTTGCCAAAGTTAAGACAAGAATTTAGTTGAAGGGCTATGAGCTGAACGAAATGTTCCACACTCAATCCTACCATTTCCCCTCTTGCTCACTGTTTTGTTGAGCTCCCTGCTCTCTTTTTGGTGCCTCCACGGTCAGTCCCACACTGCTTCTGCAACCTCCATCAATAGGTTCTTCACTGAAGCTTGATCCTCTTTTGGGACTCCAGGGACTGATGAGGAAGAGCCAGTCCATGTTGGAGAGCAGTGCTGCACGTATCCTCAGCAGGGCTCATTAGTCTTGGTGGATTATTATAGCAACCTGGCTCCACTGTTTCCAGGTATGATGACCTACTCCAGTGTCTTGGCATGTTGCTGAGCTGTGCAGACATTGTGCTAAGGTAATTTAGGGAAGGTAGTTTTTGAAACAGAAAAATCCAGTTTCCCAAATTGTTAATATAGACATGGGCCATTTGAGAATGTGTAAGTCTGCTAAACAAAACCTCTGAAAATCTGGGAGATGTACTTAAAATAATACAAACTGCAACCACCAAGAAACAGAGTTAGTACTGTGGCATAACTCTGCCCTCTTTGAAATACTCCTCAAAAACCTGTGTAGCACACAAGCAGCACCTTGCTCCTGGAGATACTTCTAAACTCTTGGGACTACTGTTGAAGCAAACTTTCTGTTGAGTTGAGCTGATCCAAACATAAGCTGTTATGCCTTTGATGATCACATCTACAACCTTGCATTTGCAAAATTTTACACCTTTACCACATTTTTAATCTACTTCACCTTTGCCCTCAGAGTTTCCTACACTGCTTTGATTTCGTCACTAAACCCTCTTGTATCACACCTCAGTGCTGACAGTAGCCCTAGTAGGAAGATTACAGTTTATATCTATTGAAATAACCCATGAAACATGGGTAAAAATATCTTCTCTATTATCTATGCTGCCTCTTTCATGCACTGCTCTTGGATTGCCAGTAGTTTGGGGGGGATGGGGTGGCAGAGAAAAGCCTAAGAAGTCAGGAGCTAGTCCTCCAATTTCCTGTGCTTATAACAGCAGTTCAGCAATTAATGCTCACAGAGATGTAACTTATAGTAGTGAATGCAAGTGGAACATAATTGAAAATGCAATAAAATCTCTGGCAGGGTACTGCCAATTTCAGGGGGCTGAATTAAGATTATTTGAGAACATACTGTTAACTACTTTCCTAGTTTTCAGAAGTGTAGCCTGCACTACCTTAACACTTTATGTCCAGATTTTCAAAGGTTTAACTGAAGGCAACATCCTGCAAAGGCAAGGAACACCACAGGTCAACTTTTAACTCTGTTTTAACTACGTTTTATGGAATTTAGTTCTAGGTGGTAGCTGGAACCCTGCATCGTGGTCTCCAGCAGGCTGAGGTCAAATCAGACACAGTTGCTTACTCTCCTACAGAATGGGGTTAAGGGTGGATATGTCAGGCAATCCAGATGCATAACTTTCCACTCTCCTTTATCCAAGCACGGATACAGCACGCTCTTCGTGGCTCGTGTGGTCTCCAGCACCTCTCCTCCATCACCTTTTGAGGCTCTGCAGCAGGTCCCTTGCCCGAGTCCCTGTGCACACCCGGACTGCTCAGCACCACCGAGGCTTTTCGGGCGGCGGGAGCGGGGGATGCATGACCCGGCGGGGGCCGGGCATGGCTCTCCTTTTCCTTCATCCCCGGGCCCCCAGGGAGCTGTGGCAGAGCACAGGCCCCGCGGCCGGACAGGACGGGCTCTGGATTTCCGTCCCCTGGCCTGTCTGCCGCGCTCTCTCCGCGCCGCCGTTCCTGGGTCCGGGCGCGGCTGCTGCTCCGAGCGGGCCGGGCCGGGCCGGGCCGGGCTGGGCGGCCCCGGC
>VXAU01004326.1:1388000-1477109 GCA_013399695.1 Formicarius rufipectus | reverse complement strand
CCGAGCCCGGCTCAGCCCGCCGGGCGCCGGGGCCGGGCCCGTCGGCGACATTTTCCTTCCCCCGTCGGCCGGGAGGGTGTGGGCGGCGGGGCCGCTGCCGGCGGGGCGCTCCGAGGCTTCGCCCCGCTGTACGGGCTCTGCCACACGGACCCTCCGAGGCCCATTGCGGGGGAACCTGCGGGGCAGAGCCCCTGGCGGGGTTGCCGCCAGCGTTAAACTAGACGGGGGAAAAAAACAAAGAATTAAAAAGAAAAAAAAAAGCCGAGTCTCTCCGGCCGCGGTGGGTGCTCGGGGCCGGCGCTGTGTCGGTGCCGGGGGGAGCGGTGGCACCGCCCGTGTGCGCTCCCGCCGTACCCGCGCCGCTTGGCCAGCCTGATTTATTAGCCGGGCTGAACTAATTGGCAGCAGCAGGCTGGAGGCATGCTGGAGTAATTTGGTAGATTACCTCCTCATAAAAGATAACGCTGCGTGGAGGTAAGCAAACCGGGAAATTCCTGCACTTAATTTGACAAATACGCGGTCTGCTGCAAATTAGCAGCAAAAATCTGCTGCTGCGTGGTGTTCGGGACAGCGTCTGCACGGCCCGGCCATGCTGGGGACACCGAGTTAGGCCTTTTCTTCTCGTTAAGGGTGAATAAATGCGGGCAGGTCTTACGGCTCTTCGTAGAGCTGCGCTCTGAGCAGTGTTTGGGGTCGTAGCTGGAGTCTGGCGGCAGCGTGGGCTCTGTGTTGCGGTGCTGCCCGGCGAAGGCGACCTCGCCTCAAAGAGTTCGCCTAAAAATTTCCACGCGGAGTTGGCGAACACAAGTGTCAGTATTCTAGGTGTCTGCGAAATAAGAAACATATGTCTCTGTGTATACTTTTCTATATTAAACAATGTTTTTATAGTAAGTGAAAGTTGGACAAGGACAGTTTGAACCTCGGCCAGAGCTACCTTGCCAGAAGTATGCCTGGAATGTTAAGCAGGCCACAGAAACATTTAAGCACAGTCTGGGTTAAAGACTAGTAATTTGAGAGATTCCTGTCGTCTTACACGATAAGTAACTGTTTAAATGGCCTAAATATTTACCTATCGGATCAAGATCTTTTGTTTCGTTATTTGGACGTACTTATGCATACACATACTTTTTTGCTGAGGTATTAAATAGTTGTTAGTATGCTTTAGATAGCACATGTCTCCGCAGTAAAATGCGTATACACATTGTTAGTTTACTTTTAATGCTGTGTTGTAAAGGTAACCGATGGCACCGTGATGTATCTGTTGCTTCTCTGAATGTCATCCTTTCCATTAAATTTCAGAGAGTGGGAGGCTTTGTCTTTCAGAATATCTTTCATGCAGACAATAATGGAAAAGATTTAACCATTTACTACAATGTTAAAATTGAGTTGGTGTTCAACTTAAACTGTTGCCGAAATGATGATTGCATGTTTTGAAGAAATAACTGAAATGCCACAGGTTGCTTGAAATTTTGTCTAAACATTTCACACCAAGGTTTAAGCTTAGATTTTTTTTTACATTGGGTAAGAACAGGCTGTAGAGCAGAGATTGAGACATTTACGTTGGGGCAGATAGAAAAGACAAGATGTTTTCATAAGCATGTTATCAGTAGTTTGTACAGAATTCAAGTAGCAGGAGCTAGTGCTATGACGGCAGAGTTAATCTCTGGTTGGGAATAGACTGCTGTTGTTATTTTAGTGAGATTCCTGGGTTTTTCATAGTGGGAAGTGACCAGTCTTTTTGGGTTTCATTGCAGCTATTCAGATTTCCTTGGGCAGCGGCAAAGTAGGAAAGGATCAGGTTAGTTCTTTTCTGCCAAAGCTTGTGAAAGAAAGGCAAGAGCAGAAGTGAAATGGTGCTGAAGCTGTATTTTTGCAAAAGTTGTTTAGGTGGAGGACAGAATAATCTACTTGTAGCATATGTACCTTAGTATTGTGAGTTTGGCAAGGAGTGAGAGAGTTCAGCCCCCTGTTTTGGTGTTGGAGTGTTTTTGTTTCTATCCAGGAGGAATTGGATGAAGCAGTGAGACCTTGGGCCATGCTGCACTTGATCAAGGGCTCTGAGAATCAGCACCTCCAAGCTTTCCTATGGGCAGTAGTCTCTTAAGCATCCCCGCAGGCTCTTTTTTCTATGTAGCTGGTGCTCAGTAGTTTTTCTTTTCAGCATTTCCTCTGAGATTTCTCAGCCTTTTGTATAGTTTGGTTAGTGAACTTGATTTGAAGTAATTATTTGATTAAAAATTACACCACAAAACAAAACAAAAATCCCCCCTCCCCACCCGCAGTGTTTTTCCCATTGAAGCCAAGAAGACAAAGAAATGCTAATTGGAAAAGTTGAGGAGAGGCACGTGATCTATAAAGGATTTTGGAGTTTGGAAAAGAAAAGATGATGAGGACAAGGGAAGCCAATCAAAATGATATGGAATGAGAAGGGATAAAGGACTCAGAAGTGGCGATATGATTTTTCTGTAAGAAAAAGTAGGTAGAAGAGTCGTAAACTGAGCAATTTTGAGAACGATCTTATCTTTAGTGTCAAATCAGTGGTTAGGTTCGGGAAGATACTGTGTTGCTGTGTGGATTGCTTATAATGACTTGACTGGGGACGGTCGTCTAGCAGATCCTGTAGGTTGGTGGAACACAACCCGTCAGTGCATGTGTTCATCTTGTAGTCGTGGTCTTTTATCTTAATAGATTGTAAGTTCTTTAGGGCAGCAAACAGCCTTTTAATCTTATGTTTGCACAGTACTTGCTACATTGAAATTCTGGTCAATAACTGGAGATTGTAAATGATCTTATAAAAGACTGTGTTTGTGGTTGATATTGACGATCCTTGTGGCACCAAGGATCTTATTACAGTTGCTGTTTGTTACAAGACTGTTTTCAAGTGATTAGAGCTTAGCCAGAACTTGGAACGTGGCAAAAGCTTTCCAAGCTGGTGAGTCTTGCTAGATTTGTTCTATGTGGAAATTTCATCTAAAATACAGTGTTGTTTGTTTTGGAACAAGTCTAGGGAAGAGGGAGTGTTTCCTCCAGCTTCTTCATGTGAGTTGTCTTGTTTGTTTAAAAATTTAAATTGTGTTGGTTATAGTGAAAATTTTAAACTGCTAAGGTGTAGAAGTGTTTTTACCTGGAGAAATAATTTAGACCAGTTAGGGAGCAATTAAAAAAAATCAATATGGGCTAGGTAGACATGTAGGTTTTAGCAGCTGCTAAACTTTCTGAAAGTTGGACTACTGGTATGGTAATTGAAATTGGGGAGGTTTTTCTGTCCTGTGTCCTCATTAGCATCTTAATTCTGAGGCTAGAAAGCTGAATAATTTGAGCACAGGAGAAAAACCGTGATGATGTAGACAAGGTGAATTGGAACAAGGAGAATGGGATCAAATGGGGTTGGTCCTGGAATTTGACAGAGGAAGAGAGGAAATTTTTGTAAGTTTTGAAAGCAACGCCGGGGTGGGGAGAAGGTGGATGGCACCTGAAGCCTGGGAAGGAAAAAGTAGGGGAACTGGACTGCAAACCAGTAGGGCAGGGAAAAAAAGGTAAGGAGAAACCGGTCTGGTGAAGGTTCAGTGTGTGAGGGTGTCAGCTCTTTTCTTGGCTGTACGGGGAACCCCGAGGGAAAAGAAGGAACGCCAAGTTTGGTTGAGGAATCTTCAGAGTGAGCAAATATGCATGAAGGGCAGCATGCAAAGCCTAAGTGAAGGAGGCAAGATGATTGGAAGGTGAAATATAAGAACTGTATGTGAGATGTGAGGATGGGAGTCAAGAAGTGTAAGATGTGCTGGACAAGGAGATTGTTGAAAAGTCAGAACTATAGAGACTGGAAATAAGCAGGAAAGGCTAATGGGCTTGAAACAGCTTGGGTAAGTTGCTAGAAGTAGGTATCTGATATTAGGGGTGCAGAGTAGAAATGTTAAGTGAGTAATGGGCAAAAAGACCAGAAGTGCCAGATGCTTTTTGCTGAACTATTTCAAGACTCTTTATTCTCATAATATATTTGATTTTAGCAAATATCTGTATTACACAACTTTCAACTTTGCCCGTAGTTTCCTCTGTTACGGCAAGTTGCAAAGGGAGGTGTTCAGATGCACATGCTGGTGTGATGCTGCATAATATGATTTCACTTTCCCCAGTCTGGCTTTAGAAAGAAAGAAGGAATTGCAAGTTAGAAGCTTGAGTAAAACTCTTGTCAGATGTTCAAATCCAGAAAATTCCAGACTTAGTCACTTAACTACTGCTTTTTTTTTTTTTTTATTAAGAGAGCATTTTTAGTGACAAACTATATGCTCATAGACTTTCTTGCCTTATTTGATACATGGAGAGGAAGCAACTCTGAGGACGGATGGGAGAAGGATGAAGTGATGAGAATCGCTTCTGGATTTTTTTGTCCAAATTGGAAGATAGGCCTCTCTTAAGTGAGGCAAAGGATCTTTCGACATGCTGCCATGTGATAAGGTTTAGAAAGTCAGTGGTCTCTTTGTCAAGGCAAGAAAATATCTCCTAGAGTATTGGAATGTATCTGTCAGTTGACAGTACTCAGCAGTCCAGAGACAATCAGAAGAAGCAGTAATTCTTTTTCACAAATAGCATATTTCTGGGCCTGCCTTAAACCCCTACACTGAGAGTTGCAATTAGTGATACTCATTAATAGAATTCTAATACTTCTATTCCAAAGTATCAGAAAGATGAAGGTAACAGTGTAGTAAGTACTACTGCCATTTTGGAAGTTGTCTTAAAGTTCGTATATGTTTTCAGACTTTTCTTGTCTGCTTTCTAACTGCTGTATTTTGATTATCAACTGTCAACTCCTAGTTTTGTTTTGAGTTAATGCCATTTGTGGAATGGGAAGAAAACAAAGCAACTGTTGATCATTATTTTAATTTTCCCTCTGAAGATGTTATGATGACTGGACAGATTTAAATCACATGCTGTATTTGACTGTGATGCAGGTTGTTAATGAAAAACATAAAGCGCAACCTACAGGATACAGAAATGTATTTTTGGATGTGATGCTTTGAGAATGTTTAAAGGGGAGCAGAACTGCTGAAATACTAATTTGGTTGTGATCTTATAAATTGGCTCTTTGGGCTGTTAGTGCCAGGCTCACAAGAGATGAAGAAGCTTGCAAAGGAAAAAAAAATGTTGAATGAGTGTAGATCTAGAAAATATGCTCTCTCGTGAGAGCGAAAGAGCTGGATTTATTCAGTTGAAGAGGTGTTTAAGAAGTGGCTTGAGTACTGTTTGTAAAAAGGAGATGATACCAGAGACTTCAGAAATCTTTTCTTTAGTAGATTTATAATAGGATCTGGTACTCAGAAGTTGAAACCAGAAATACAATATAACTTTAGTGGTAAGAGATATTAAATATCAGAGTAGTTTATCTATTCCTTTAGCTTTCTAGTTGAAATTAACATAATTCAGTTTTTTCCCCAGTTTGTCAGCTGTCACTTGAAGTCCCATTTCTTATGACCATCAATTTTTACAGTCTCCATTGCATGATATAGCATTTGACCTGTATATAAAATATATATGGCTAAGTATATCACATAAGGATTGGTAGAGCAGTCATCGTTTCATTAGAAAGTGGACAGCTGCTGTATTTGGTTGTTTCTCTTGATGCACCCAGGAAGAAATCCTATTTATCCTCATCACTTGAGGCATCTGGGTCGCAGCAGTTGCACCACTTGATTACCTCAAATTAGCAGTAAATACAGTGGACTTGATAGAATTTATATTAAAAGCATTGCATATAAAGGAATACTTAAGATCCAGATGTTTTGAATTTTCTGTGCAAATGTCAAGCCTGGATGCAGCCACATTGTGGATGGGAAAGCTGTGCAGCTGTGTGACTGCTCTCCTGGCATGTGACTGGGAATACATGCTGCAGCATATGGTATTGAGAAAGGGCTGTGGTGCCCTGAGCTTCTCTGGCAATCTGCACATATTTATACTTCAGTTCTTGTTCAGAATTATTCAGTAATAGTTTTAAAGGCATGCTGTAGCTGACATTTGTTTTGAAAGCTTCACATATGTATATATGTCATCATAAATCTGCTTCTCTGCCTTTCATGATGGAGATAACTCTTTTTTTTTTTTATCCGTCCAGTAGGCCTTCAAACATATATTTAACTTTATGTTGTGAATGAAACCCATGAAAATGTTTATGATTAAGAAGTAATGAAGACAAAAGTGTCCTAGAGTTAATGTTAGTTGGTATTTGGTAAGATTTTCAAGCTGAGTCTTTTGTTTGTTTGGTAAATTCTGATTACATGTAAATATTGATCAGCTGATTCATGGTAAATACTTCTCAATTACTGTTTCCTCCCATTTCTGCCTTCATCTCATCTCTCTGATTCAAATGTTTTAAAAAAGCAACTTTTAGTTTCTTTTCAGATTTATGTTGCTTGGGAAAAAGCAATGCCTATACGAAGTGAGCCTTTGTGTTTTCTTGCAATTCACATTGTTACAAATGAGTGCTGCATCTCCAGTCACTGAGCATTATAAATGTTTGTAGTAGTTTTTAGTGTCCTGAAAAGTAGAGGTGAGAGGCATCCAGTCTTTCTTCTTAAGGGTTAAGAAGCTTTACATTTTGTTAAAAGTGAAGGGTTTTTTACCTCTTAATGGAAGTATTTTCAGCAATTAGATGTGGAATGCAGACACCTGCCTTATTGTATTTGTGTGCATGCTGGAATGGACTAACTTAGCACTTGTGACTTCAGTCTGTTACAGCACTGCAATGGCACGTGTTGTGAAGGGTTCTGTGATATGGTATTGACTCTCACATACACATTGGATCTTGCAAACTGAAAAAACCCTGATCTGTTAGATCTTATTAGTGCTTGATATTTATTGTCATTAAACTGCACCAGGTGTTGTTAAAATTGGGTGTTTGCACTGACGTGCCTTCTAAAGGGTATGGGGAGGGAAATGTCTGCTTTTCAGGATCTATAGTCTGTACATGTGAGAATGCAAGATTTGAAATGTCACACAGCTAGGGCTGAGATTTAAGTTCCGTTATCTGGAGGAAAAAATCTTATTTAGGCTTGGATTCTAGTGATAAGTTTAGTTGGAGAGATAAGTTTCATGTTTTTAGCAAATGTAAATATAGTGACAACACTGTATAAACATAAGAACAAATGACTTATAGGCAATAAAAAAATTAGAAACTTATCTATACCAAAGTCCTGTTAACAAGCTTCATGGAGGTGGCTGTTAAATGTAATGTTGGTTTTGTAATTTTCTGTTGTTTGCTGGAAGGTAGATATTTGTAAAGTTGTATGTGAGGCCAAACAGAAGTATTTAGTTGATATTTTGTTGAAATGAAGAAAAATTAATACTTTTTTTTGCCTACAGTTAAAAATAGAACTTCCTGAGTATCTTATCTGCTGCAGATGTGACAGTTCACATTCACTAGCAAAGCCAGCCAGTACTGCAGCTTTTAAGTAATCTTCAGCTTGTTTCTGGTTGAAAGAAGCAAGCTAAAGAAAACACGCTCTAGGTACTTTTCCTACCTCTCTCTGCCTTCTGTGGCAGTGAGCACACTCAGCAAGGTTTGGCAGTACAGCACTCCTGAGCTAATAGTTGGCTGCTGCCAAAACTGGCAGTGTCCTCCCCGCCAGCTGCATGGTCTCGCCCCTCTTGCTCTGGTACTATGGCTTATCTGACCTTACAGTAAGAAAAATTAGAAAAACCCCAACCCTATGCAGTATGTCATTTATCTCTCTCTTTTTTTTTTTTTTTTTGTTTGGGAGGGAAGGGTAGTTTTCAGCTGGTTTAGTTCCCTAAGCTGACTTACCCTTCAGGGCAGATGGATGTTTAAGTGGTTTATGTCAATTAAGTTTGATTCAGTAAGGAATTGGATTAGGCAAAAGTGATGAGTCAGTTTAAAACCTTGGAGTAAATCCTCTTTGTGAATGGCAGCCGTGACTACTGATTTTTAAAATACTCCCGTAGCAAAACACATCTCTAAACAAGTTTCAAGTTGCGTTTAAAAAGGAAGGTTTCACTTTTCAGAAATAAGATGGATGTTGAAAGTCAACAGAAGAAAAATAGGTGTCAGAATCAGTTTTTCAGTCGAGTAGCAGTACTGAAGTGGCTATTAAGAGGTGGGACAACTACAAGCACCAGAACGAATTTGGGGACTGAGCTTGTGGTATCGTTACCAACTTGGAAACGCTCATGAAAGATTTGATGAAGTCGGTGGTGAGTCTTGCCCTTGTTGGTAGGGAGCAAAGTTGGTGTATGAGGGAATTGGTTCTAGGGTGTCTGGAGAGGATATCTGCAATGTGGTGCCTTGAAGGTGTGTGTGAAAGTGAGTGTGAGATCAGCTAGATGTGGGAGGATCTAGATAGTGGAGCACCTCCAAGGAAGATCTCAGTGGGGTGTAGAAGTGTAGGGTGTGACTGGGGAAGAATTGAGCATGAAAAGGCATGTCAAGTTAATAACCAAAACCACTGAGCAGCTATTGGGGTGACTTGAAAGATGGTTTTGTCACCAGTGTTTGGAGCCAGAACTCATCAAAATATCATTACAGTGGGGAGTTTTTTAAGGGAGCTGAGTGGGTACAGGTTGAAATTGCCAGGTCACAGAGGAGGAGGCTGTAATCTTTGAATTGGATGAACAAGATCTTTGTCTCTCTGCTTATGGAAGGGAGCAGGGACTCCGATGATGTATTTTTTTGCCTTGACACCAACCCAAGCCTATTTTGTGGAGTGTGTCAGGTTTGCTAAATCAACACATTGAGATAAATCTCTCAGTTCATAATTAGTCATTAGCAGCAAGCAAATGGGGGTGTAGGCTTTGTTCTGCCATGCTGCAAGGGTCTCAATTCTTCATTCTGCTTCAGGTAGGAGAATTAATTTGGACTTACTACAATGGGAGTGTGCTAAAAGCTTGTCGAGACTTGGTTTGTCACTTTTAATGGCCCATTGAATTGTTTGAATCAGTCATTTGAAGCAACCACCCTTGCAGTAATGCTTGCTCTAGATATATGTTGCATGATCAAATAAGCTGGAATATTTCTTAGTTTGTTTCTCAGCCTTTTTGTGGGTGTTGGCTGGAGTAGGAAAGACTTGTATCCCGTGATGAGCTTGGTGGTCTCCCAGTGGTTTGCAGGATGGAGGCATTTCTGTGCTGCACTGTTAGCTCTTGGCTGAAGGAGCTGGTTGCCATCAAGGGCAGTAAATATCAAAGCCTAAAGCAAGTAGGTTTTTTTATTTCTGTTTTCAAAACTTTTTTTTTTTTTTTTAATTTCAGTGTATTTAATTGGCAATGGGACAAAAATAGTGATATCAACACCCTTGATCCAAAGCAGCATCAAAGACTATCTTTCATAGCGTTCTGAAAGAGTTATTTTCAAGATGAGATATCTATGGAGAATCTTGTTGAAACTATTTTGATTTATATTGTACTTAGGCTGAATCTGTTTTGCACTCAGAAAGATTAGGATTCTTTATGGCAAAAGGCAAAATTTGGTATGATAGCAGAAAATGCATAATATTTCAAAATAGATTTATTTAATGTTGGATTGCAGTTTAAACAGCTAAAAACAAGACTTTTAAGAAAACCTTAATGCACAATGCTTTCTTAGAAAGACTTGGCTTATCCATGTTTGGGAAGGCAGCTGAAGTAGTGCATAATTATCTAAATCTATAGCATAAACAAATTGCGACACACTTCTCAAAGGTGGATACAGTCCAAAGTTACTTGACTTGAACAGCAATTCCATGAGTGCTTAAAAGAGAATTACAGAATAAAAAGTAAACTACTGTTTTTTTTTTTTTTTTTTTTTTAATGTAGGGATAATTTGTAGATGGAGAAAGAAGTGCATGTGTTTGGAAATTACTCTTTAAACACTTAATGTCTTTGGCTTCCCCCAGATTACATCTTTTGGATAAAACTAAGACTCACAGGATTAAAGATACGATAAGGCACATAGGTAAAAATTCTTGAACCCTAAACTTCAGAATAAGTTAACTGTAAAGCCAAAGAAAAAGTGGTTTAGCGACTGTCACTGCTGTTGGGTCATAGGCCAGTGTTAGTAGCATCTAAGTGTTCTTTAACATTATAATTTATGATTTACACAAGTTAGCCTGATGATCATCTGTTATGAGCTAGAGAAAGCATAACTAACCTTCATATAATTAAAAAAAGGAAAAGGATGTAAACAGAAATGCAGTAGGTAATTTGTCAAAATTCAACTTATGAAGGTGGATATTCATGTTGTGTATTTGTATGCTTGTTTTCAACTATTTGCAGTGTGCTGCTAGATGAAAAAAAGTATACACTACTTTGTGTTGGTTTGGATTGTCTTATCTTTGCTATTCTGCCAGCTCGTAGTTTATTCAAGGGAAAACCCAGTGGTGCTCTTGTGGTTATGGGTGTACTGAGGTTTGTGATAACAGGCACCATGTGCTCGGGACTCTGCACGGGCGTTTGAATTTCACTTCTGGGTTTAATGTAGTTGCTGATTTGGGACAATTAAATTACAGAATTATTTGTTTAGAAAAATGTTTACTAGTACCAGCTTGCAGAAAGATGGCTAAAAATGCTTTCTTTTGAAATGATGGACTAATTTCTTGTGTGTCTTTGAGATTCCTCTTGATTAATCACAGGCGATCCTTGCCTTAATACTCCTACACCTGTGAGTTTCCAGTGTCTTCATTTGATGATGCCTCGGATGGCAGATTTTTCTTTTAGATGTACTTTGAAAATCCATTGTAGCCTACTTATTAATTGCAGTTTGGTTTTAATGCTTCTATCTTGTCTGTATGGGAAAAGATGTCATTTTAAATTAAATCTGTTTCACAAAGGCTTTTAAAAAAATAACTTTCCCCAAACGAATAGCAAAAGCATTTTAATTAGAAATGGTCAGGTATTCTTGGATCAGCTGTATTTTGCATCTGGACTGGTTAGCCACAACTTTGTGTTGGCTCTTGGGGAACTTTGGGAGTAAATGTCATGTCATAAAGAGGAAAATTTGTTGTGAAAACATCTTGAATTCTCAACCCTTGGAAACTGCAACGTAATGAACATGTGGTCCAGTATTTTAATGTACTTGTTTATAGCCAGGACTTCAGAAAGAAGTGACTCTCCAATTACTTGCCTTACTATGAAGTAGCTACAACATCTGTAGGAGTTCAAGGAATAAATGATTCCTTAAGGCTTTTGCCCTAGTCAAGGGGCGCAGGCATAGAGACGACGAGAGATCCAAGGGCTTGTATTTGTCCTTCCTTCTGAGCTCTTTGTATTTAATAATTCTTTGCATATTGAGTCTTGTGTTCCTTCAGTGAAACAACTTCTTGATAGAACACCATGATTTTAACAACACTGAATTAAGAAACATTTTCTTTGATCTTAGTGAATGGGTAGTTTCAGCTAAGTTTCTTGGAATTGATCTGCAGTGTGAATCATGGTTACTGTTTTGAAGTGTGTTACTTAATGTCTTCTATTCAGGAAGATGATGGTGGTGTTGAGGGAAAATATTAAGTGCTAAACCCTGCACACTTGTGTTAAGCAGAGTTAAAGTGATGGCTTGGTATTTCCTTTGTTTTGTAGGGTTGGTTGTTTTTTTTTGTTTTGCTTTTTAATAGGATATAGCTACAAATTTTTCCCAAGAAGTTGTGAAATAAGCCCTTTAAATTTTGGGTTTAAAAAAATCTTTCCCTTTAGCCTGTTTTTGGAGTAAAATGTCAAGATGTCTATGATCAGGCTTACTCTAGGATTCTGATGGATTGTTGGTGCAATGAAGATACTGTATTTCCAGTTCCAGGAATTACTTTCTTAGTGTAAAATAAGCTGCATTGCAAATTCCTGGTTGTCTTTTTTAGTAGTTTTCTATATGCACTTCTCTGAAGTTTTGGTGAAGTGTTACAAATTTCTTCAGTAAAACATGATAAAAAGACTTTTGGAGCAAAGAACCCTTTTGATCCATGGGCAAATATCCAAATACAAATGTGTAGGAAGGAGTACGTGAATGTTCTGTGCCATGTCATTTAGTCTTCTGAAATTCCAGGCAATTTATAATCTACAGTATTTGTTTGCAGCTATAGTCTCAATGCTTCTGTTAGTTAAAATTATTCTGATTTTACATCTGGAAGACTGGAGTTGAGAAATGTTTATGGAAAGAGATCTGTGGAAGTTTTGCTTATTTTGTTGTTTTGTTTCTTCCTTTAAAAGAGAAGATATAATAGTGTTTCCTGTCATGAGCTATGAATGTCACTCAGAACCTCCTTACTCCTTGCACTGAATCTGTTCTTAGGCATTCAAGGGGATTTTAGGGAATTATCAGCTACCTTAATTTTTTAAATAAATTTTCAGAAACAGCTTGTGTGAATATTGGCACAGATTTTGATATCTCAACCTTTTTTCCTCTAGCAGTGTGTCCTGTGCCTATAAAAAAAGAGTCTTTAAGTTTCCCCAGAAGGGCATCTAAAAAAAACCTTGAATGTTTCATTGAGCTTAGATGTAAACCTGTTTTCAAGAAAAGCCAGGTTTTAGGGTGTCTTTCTGGGACTTAATAAAAGGCATAACAGTGTGTGATTCATGTGGATGAAGATATACGTGAATATTTTTTTTAAAAAATCAGTGTTCGTAGAATTTGTCACAATGTTCTGGAAACAGGCTAAATAAAACTCCAGTGATTGTGGAAAGTATTGCATTTGTGCACATTTCTCCCACTGAAATATCAAGTGACTTGTATATAGAGTGAAATCTCTTGAACTAGAGGATGCTGCAGTAGCGTGAGAGGAAAATTCTGGGAGTAACCGTGCAGATCTGTCCATGCCCGTTCAGGGCTTCTGTTCGGTTACAGGAATGATGTAGCTGATCTTGTTCTCTGGACATCTGCCTGCTAGGAGTGAGATGTGGCCTCTCTTTTGTCTCAGAATATCTGCCAAAGAACCCTGAGGCAATAATACACTTTCATTACCATTGACGTGACTCAATTTGGATCTTTGAGTTAAATGCTTTCTCTCCATCTCGGTTTTCTGAGTTGTGCAAAAATTTTTGGCCATTACCTGTTTCTTCTGGAAATAATATTTGAAAAAGAATATGGAAAATTTTTTTTTTCTTCTAACACCCGACATGTAAGGAGTTCAAAATTTTAAAAAAGTTTTGTTGGTTTAAAATACAGCTGCATTGTTTTACCATTAAAACATACTGTAATAAATTTCTGGAATATCTCTGTTGGGGTAATTATGTTTGGTATGTGAACATCTGGACTTTTTGAAGTTTTGCACATATGACTGTTTGCCCACATGGTTCTTAAGATTTTTGTTTTATTGTTTCTGAAGTGGGTTGATACAGAAAATTTTGTTCCTTTTTTATCTAAATCACAATTTTAGGTTTCTTTTCTTTACATTTAGAATATATGGAACATTTATAAAAGGCTTTTCTGTCCTCTTTAAAATATAAATTATCCTGTGTCACTATGGATAGTGTCCTGATTGTGGAAATTTTCTCCCCACCCTGCGGTCCATGAATAGTGTTCTTTAAAATGCAAGTCTTTTGAGATTGTGTGTTCGCTTTTCTGTCTTTGACCTTTTTATGTATGTGCTCAGAAGCTTATTTTTTGAACTGGATGAAGATTTTAATACTAATACCTGTATCCAGATATTTTTAGTTTTCTTGTAAGGAAAAAAAAAGTAATTTTCTGAGGTACTATACAGGCTAATAGTCCGTTAATGTAATGTTAGTACAGGATGTTAAAAGTGAATTTACTCTAATTAGGAATACATTTTTTTTCCTCCCTGTTAGTGAAGAGAGTCAGTTGCCCAGACTTTGACAAGAATGATTTTGAAATAGTTGCGAGAGCACTTTGATTAAAGAATTTTTGAATGTTTTAAGGTACTACATCTGGTTGAATTTAAAATACATGAGTTTTGTTAGTGTTTGGGGGGTTTAATGTTTGGGGTTTTGTTGTTTTTAGTAGAGGGAAATCTGTGTAATGAATAGAGTGCTAATACAGGAGATTTTCCTTGAGTTCACGTTTTGCTCATTTTATGTAGTCTGTGTATGCTAGGCGGGCACACTTTTAAAATGTTGTGTTATATTTTTTTTTTTTTTCATGGTAAAAATAGCTTGCAGCTTTTTGAAAAACAAGGCAGACCTGTGCCTCAAAATCCAAATGAAACTGCTGCTTGGATGAGGCTCTAAAGAGGGCATTTATACGTTGTGGAATGAATGGCATGTCTGCGCTAACTCCCGCAGGCCGGATATTTCTAAGGTATCAGACAGAGCTGTATATACTGCACTCTTCCCCCCTTGGATCCAAGGGTTTCTCCCTTGGCAAGGTCGGAAGGACTCCTGGCCCCGGTGCAGAGGGCGAGATGGGAAGTTGGGACTGGTTGGGGGAAGGAAAAATGAGCAAGGTGACTTTGTGTGCATTTGACTATTTTCTTTAATTTTTATTTTTTATTTTTTTTAAATTTTCCACCCAGACTGCCCTCCTTGTACTTTGTGAGCTTGCGTTGTTTTTCTAATCATTGTTCTTTGAACAGTGTAGTTCGGAATTTCCTGTTCACGTTTTACTACAATGGTTTGTTTAAAATGATAGACCACAGTCTTTCCTGACCTAAGACTAGATTAGCCTTGAATGTCGAAAAGAAGTCGGACAAATAAAGAGGATAGGCTGTACTTGCTTATGTCATGGAGAGAGGTCTTTTAACCACAGGCTCAGTTGTATCAAATACCACAAATCATGTTTCTTAAATATTTATTAAGACAAATAAACACAGTTATTGTATGAACTGGCACGTCTCCAAATTTCTGCCTCTGATTCTCATGGGTGGGTCTTTTTTAATCAGGAGAAATATATTTAGTCAAGACTACCAGTATCTACTGGTTTACTGAATCCAGCCTTACCTCAGTTCTCCCCTCTGTCTGCTTTGTTACATTTTTAAAATGCAACAAAATAAGCCTCAGCAAAGTTGAAGTTATAAAATACTAAGCTACAAATTATCAGAATGTACATTGGGAATGAATCTGCCTTTTCTTGGTACATCTGGTGCCTGTGGTAAGGAAAGCTTAGTATAGTCTTTGTGTGTATTGACATATGTTTGCTGTCAGGTTTTGGGGAAACAAATCTCTCAAGCCCAGCAGTGTTAGATGTGCAAGGAATTGCAGTATCCTTATTGTAGAATTTATGTTATTTAGGGGAGATTCCTTGTATAACACTGCTAATCTATGTAAATAGTGCACACTTATATTGGTGGAACAGTGCAGGTAATAAGGCTATTGATTTTTATCTGGAAAGTGATAAAATTTGTGTTAAAAGCAATATATGACCTCCACTTTTTGTTCTTATTTTATAGAAAACATACTGCATCATAAGTCTTACTATGGTGCGGCACAAAAGTTTTTTATTCGATCTTGGAGGGATGATGTATTGGCCTGCCTGAGTTGGCTACTGTTCGTTACTGACAAGTGTCAAACTCTCCAATATACACTTTATACAATGCTCTTGGGTAGTTTCAATGCAGGAATGTCTGTGGACACGTGCCTGTGAAATTCTGGTAAACCTACTAAATTAATTGTCAAGCTGAGGGTTGTCAGATTTGCGACGTTGTGGAGTCTGTAGCTGATATGACACACAGGCATGTCATTACAAGGGTGTTGCCAGTTAAAATACTCAGCTGTTATGGTATTTCCAGCTTAGCATCTAACTTTGTTCCACCCAGCAAATAGTCACATAAATAGGACTAGCTATGGATTTTTGAAGGAAATATTTAATGTCTTTTTAAAGAAAATAACATTTGAAAGGCAAAATATTTAGGTAGCTTGTCTAGGGTAGGGCAGGGACAGTTTGATGTGCTGAAGAAGCTTTCAGTAGATGTTATGTGGAAAACATTACCATGTATAGAAACCAGGTATTTCTGTGAGTGCTGAAACTGAGGAAGCCTGGCTACCTGTGGATTTGTGTCTTACAGCTGATTGATTTCAGCATCTGGGAAGGTGGAAGCTCTCCTGGATGCTTTTTGCCTTGTGTTTGGGTTATTTGCATTGCCTTGCTCCCAAGCAGATTTTCTGATACTTATTAGGTGTGAACATGAGTTTTACACTTTCTACCAGGCCTCCAACTTGCATGAATTTTCATAGATAATTGAATATCTAGAGGGTTTCCCTAAAATTTGAAACTCATCAGTAGAACAAAACCCAAATAGACTTAGGTCTATTAATTAATATTGTTACTAATTAAAATCACGTATCCATCTTTTGTAGGAAATGGGACTACAAGCCCATGTTTTCTGTTTTGTTTTGGTTTTTAGTGCCCCTTTTGTCTGCTAGCTTCTAGTAGCCAGTTTTGTTTAAATAAGGAGCCAATTCCTAAAAAATCAAGTGATGCTTTTACATAATACGTGGTAAAAATATATTTTGAGATTAGTGTGCCAGATGTTGTGGCACAGGCTTGAACTGTACTCCTTCTGTACTGTGTGTGCGATGGATGCACTGTACACATGCAAATGGAACAAAACATGAGAGAGATTTAATTTTCCAATATAGGTGTTAGGCTGAGTTACCTGGCTTTTAGGTTTGGTTTCCTGTAAGCATGAGCAAAAAACGTGATCTTGAGTAGAGATCCAGAGTTCTGCAGAAGAATTATCCATGAGAATACTTGCTGTTAATGCACCTTCTGGAGCTGTTAGTAGTCGGGTTTTGTTCGTAAGTCTCAGAGATGTATTGTGGGAAATAATGTCAAGGGCAGTGGGTGCCATTGGTTTCATTGTCAGCAAAAATTGATCACTTTGGTTTTGACCTTTGCTAAGCACAGATTTTTCTACCTGGAAAAGCTCAGTAAGTTTGAGCGTGAATAAACAGGGCCCTCGATCTTCCGTATGAATGTTTTTTGTGTAGCAATATGGGTGAGTAGTTTATTCCACTAGATGAAGTAAGTGAGGTGAAGAAGGTGAGTAAGCAATTTCATTATGAGACTCTCTCAGTTGTGTCTAAATGCTGTGTTGCAAATTCGGCTCATGCTTTGAGCTGGTCGTGAGCCAGGTGGCTGTGGTTAATTCATCACTGAACCTGAGCTAACAAGCCCTGTGGAGGCTAGGTTATATCAGATGAAGCTCTGTGCCACACTGAAGTAGCTGGAGTTTGTACTCATGGGAGCCAGGGCAAAGCTGCTTTGAGTCTGCTGGAAACATCCTGTGCAGACAAATCCAGTTGTGTTTGTGTGAGGTAAATAATGTACTCTATGAATTCACAAAAACGTCACTGCAATGTTACTTTCTTTACAGAGATCAGTTAAGGCTCTTTTTGTTTAAGTTGTGGATGCTGGTTATTTTTTATAGGGTTGTATTTCTACATTATGCATAAAATCTCTATTATCCTAGAATATATCACCAGTCTTAGTTAAATGGATTCATAGTGTTTTTACCTGGTGATTTGCTGTGGTACAGCATTTTGTATATAATGAAGTTACCTTAAGCAAAAATCTTTGTAATAAAGCCATGACTTCAGAAAGGTTTCTGTATAATCCAGTCACAATAGCTGCTTGGATGGCTAAGCTGAATCTTCCCGCACCTGCATGCTGAAAGGAGCTAGGGGAGCACGGTGATGTAGCACAGTGATGTGGGCATGGTGCTCACAGACACACTGCTGGAGCTGGCCATCCTAGTATTGGAACAGGCTGCCCTCAGCTCTAGAGGGCTTAGGTCACTCCCGCTGCTATGAGAAGGTGCTTGTGTGCTTCCAGGAAAGAAAAATGGAGGCAGTACCAAGAAGGCATTTTTGTGATTGTTCAAATAACTGTATATTGTCTACAGTCAAAATATACACCTGTAATAGCTTGCAATTGGCAGTAAAGGGAGCAAAGTAATCTGTGCCATTAGTATGTTTGTGCATGGGAAATGGGAAAGCATATGCCTGGTCTGGAAGGTGTGTTTGAGAATGCTTTCGTAGTTCCCTTGTTTTGGAAATTGGAGATCAAAGCAATATAGGTTCAAAACAATGGAACAATGTGCTGGGCTTAATTGAGCAAAATATATGAGGATGAGCTGTTTACTGAGGGCAAGATGAGTTCATATTCATGACTACTTTTGAAGGAAACAAGAAATAAAAGCAATGTTGGATGTCTGAAGACAGTGATTTCCTTTTTCTTCTCAACATTGAAGTTTGATGGATGTTAAAAGTTGCCAGAAGAACTTGTCCATTCTTTAATACCTGTTAAATTAAACCATGTGTTAGACTAGCCACTATTAAAATGGCGTTTATGAAATTAATTTTCCTTTTTAAAAAATCAATTAGAATCCATAAACATTGTTTACTTTTATACTGTTCTTCAATTGCATAAATTGTTACATGATGGAATTGTTTTGGCTCAGTTGTCAATAAATTGTGTATTATCCTTTTAAGTATTCTGGATTTATATCATGGCAACAGCAATGTCATCCCATCCTCTGCTTCTGTCAGAATTCATTTTCTACAAAGAAGAAAAGTGTCCCTTTTTTGCGTTTGCTGAAATTTTGAGAAATACAGATTATTAAATAGGTAGAAATGTGTTTGCATCCACGGGTGTCTGTCCTTAGCATCGCTGTAGTGCCACCTCAGAAAGCGGTGTGGTCTGGAGATGTCTTGGTCAGTTGATATTCTGCCTTGAATCTTGCTTTGTTTAGAGTGTTTGGGGTTTGGTTTTTTGGGGGTAAGTGGGATTAATATTCATCCCCAAATAAGCATTCAACTTGAGACTTGGCTGGTGTCTTAAATTAATGTATTTATTACTGCTTCTTTGTGGAGAAGAGTTAGGGAAAATTGTCTCCATAAAACTAAGTTCTGCAGGAATTGGAAGCATTAAGTCATTGTGAGTAAGTTGCATTGCTCAATATATGACCAGAGGGAAGGAGAGGGCCTAGATCAGTCATATCTGTAAAATTTAGGCTTCCATTAAAATGTATCACAGCAGCAGGGTTTAACTGAGTGTGCAGGGAGGTTCCTTGGTTCAGAAGGCTGTTCTGAAAAGTGATTAAAGATGATCAGAAAAGCTGAAAAGAACTGCTGCTGAATGGTTTTTAAAAACACCTTGTTTAATTGGACGGGGGAGGAATAGATTTAATGCAGTATTATGATAACTTATTTAACTGGTGGTATCTTCATTGTATTCTAATTAGAAATTGAGGGCAATATTGTCAAGCAAGTTAATTTCTCGAGGACAGTAAAAATTTAGGATCATACTTTCATCTACGATGAAGAGTAGGGAAGGGATGGACTGAAGCCTTTCCTCTTCTCACAGCTTCCATCTTTAGTAATTCCGTGTTGTTGTGCTGCAGCAGCATGAAATCAAAACCCCAAATCCTGTGGTTAAGAATCCTGTGGATTTCATGCTGGGAAGAGCAGAGAGTGGCTATGTGTGTAAGCATCTGGGTTCACTTATGGGGAAGTAAGACCTGCAGAAGGAAGCTAGATGAAGGGTGGTGGAAGAAGACTGGCTTTCCTGGCAGCAGTGGTCTAGGAAATGGTGAGAAAATCTCTTCAAATTAGCTGTTCAGTTGTGGCATAAGTACAGGATGGGGGAGGTAAGAGGGAGTGCTCTTGTTTCTTTTTCCACAGCTGTCTTCAGAGGCTTACTTATTGCTTCATAGATAATAGTAAAAGGTTTTTAGAAAAGGATACAACATGAAATTGTGCGGAGCAGAGTATGTAAGAGTCATTACCACGTTTTTCTGGGATTTTCCCGTCATGCTTGTATGTTGTCCTGCCTTCTCATGCGCCATAGTTTCCCTTTCAGTTCCCTTGGGTTTCCTAATAGCCTTTCAGGAGCTGGTGGTAAGTTTTGAAGTTTTGGTCTCTTAAACAGACTTAGTCACAAAGTTTTCAGCACACATTAGGCATCTACTGTCTGGAATAACAGTTGTGGTTCAGTTTGCTTCATGTCTTCCTTTCACTGGATCTCCTGAAACATTGCTCATCAGCTCAGCTAAGCAAGCAGGCTTACAACACTTCTGCATATTGTGGTTTTTGTTTTTTTTTTTTTCTCCTTCAAGCTACTTAGGGACTGAATCAGTAGATCTCTAAGTAGTTGGAAATAAGTGGTATTGTTGGGAAAAGTTTGCCACCTGTCTAAAATTTTCCTGATGAGCTTCTAAGTCCAGGAGACAGTTCTGCCTGCCATCCTCACTTCAGTGACTGAGAGGGCCTCATAGATGGCTACGTCTTGCACATAAATAGTTTTGAGGAAAGTAGGTGCATTTGAGTTAAACTAAAATTTTAGATGCTTACTCTGCTAGTAAAACAAAAGGCTCTGAAATGAGGGAATGTCTCTGGCAACATTTACATAGTTTATATGGGCAGGTAATTTTCTGCATTTTAAGTTAAGCAAACATATGTTGCTTTTGCTAGTACTGAGTTCTGAGAAGAACCCCTATTTTGAATATGTCAGTCATAAACCCCACTTCTCTTCTGAATTCATCTGTCCAACCTGCTTGTCCAAACAGTACCAGGCAGGCCTCATTGAAATGCAAATGTTTTTCTATCTCAATTTTTCCTGCAATTCATTTAGTCTGCATTTCTGATGTCTTTATGGCTTTTCTATTGTTGCATGTGAGTGAGTGCTCTCTGCACTAAAGATAGACTTGGTCTTATAGGAGTAAAAGAAGAGAAGCTGGAAGGAGATTTTAACTGCAGTTACTATGGAAAGATAGTTTTTAGTGAGCATATAGTTGAGGATATGACTCAAAACACAGTAGCTCTCTCCCTTCACATTCTTTTAGTTTAATGGTTGTTTGGTCAATCAATCATTACACCTGTTTTAGTAGTTAATTTCCTTCATGAATATCTAGTTATTTCCTGTGCAGCTCCAAGAGTGTGTTGGTTGGGTGTGGTNACCAATCTTAGCAGTTAAATGGGTTAATTAGTTGGTTCCCAAACACATTATCTGTGGCCATTTTCATGAGCACTTAAGGAAGTGTTGGAGATTATCATGCCTGGGGACAACAGTACCATTGCTTAGCAGTGATTATTCAAAGGTGCTTTTGAGGTTTTAGTTTTCATTTGCTGTATACTTGAGTTTCTCAGAAACTTTTAAAATAGGTTTTATTCTTCCTCCAAACTTTAGAAGGCTCTTTAAGATACGGATCCTGGTGCTTCAGTGTTCTTTTCCTAACTGAGATACTTTTGTGATGCATCTGTGTAGTTTTTTCATGTTTATTAATATTTCATAGCCAGACTTAGACCAAGTGTTGTAAAATGCCAGAATTTAGGTCTGCATTATCATTATTGTGAAACTGTCTCTATGTGGCTGTTCTGATTTTGTTTGGGTGGATTCTTTTGGTTTTTCTTTCTCTTGAACCCCAGTTAGGCTTAGCATACCCATAGTATACTGCAAATTGGATTAATAGCTTGTTATGAATAGTAGGAGATCTTTCTCACCTGCCATCTCCTCTACATTGCCTTTTTTGCTTATCTGATAGCAAAATAAACTGATTTCATTCAGTAACCTTGGTACCCTCTTCTCCGCCCCCTTCCTTCCCCAGATTGGTACTTTCCACTTTCCCTGTTACTTCTTTGCAGTCTGGTGAGTTGAATCATATCTACTGCCAGTTTACTGTATGATCAGATGAGTGTCAGAAGTAGTTGTGCTATGAAATGATGGGATTGTGCTGTTCAGGGAAGCAGAGGGGGACACATTGGAAGGCAGCAGGGATCTCTCCAGTTTGATGGTACCAAGCTGTAAATCCAGCTTTCATACAAAGCTGCAGGTGGGATTTATGGTACAGTCAGAGTGGAGTGCACAGGGGAGACTAGGGCCATGTTCAGAGTCTCAAAGCTGAAGGACATAGAGGTTAGTCTTTCCACATCCAGCTGGTTAGGCTGTGGCCTGTTCACACTGCTGCTGGCCAGTCCCTTTGCTCCAGCTCTGCTGTTAGTCTGTGTGCCTGTGCTTCTCCCTCCTTCCCAGCCTGTGCCTTCCTGGATCGTTAATTTTTTTTGTGATTGCCATCTTCAAGAGCACCTGGTTCCCGTGCTCTTCATCCTTCTTCTATGTGACCATGTGCCCTCTTACTTCTTTTCCTCAGTGGTGTTCAGGTGCTAACCCGAGTTGCATTCAAACTGGAAGAAGAAACTGACTTAGTAGTCTCTCTCTGTGGGAGTAGGATTGTAATGAAATTGTTTTTCTGGAGCTGCTCCTTACAGCCGGAGCAATCCTTGCAGATGTACTGGAGCACTGGGGTTGGGTGGCAGCATAGCCAGGAGAGGTCCTGAGAAGCTGGCATATATTTCATGGGGATTAAATCTGCAAAGACCAGGGCTTCTGACTTCACAGAGTTATGTTGAGCATGTGCAACAATATTCCTCTCTTCCACTCCCTTGTACCTTTACCAAACTTGAATGTTTTTCCTTGAGGACAGTAGGATACATAAAAAATTCAGTTCCTGTGGTTAGCAGTGCTGAGGTTATCTAGGAGGCTGTTGTAAAACTTGAAGCAGGGGGGTGGGGGAGGGACGGGACAGCATTTTTCCTGTGCTTCATTGTTTCAAATGGCAGAGCTGTTTTAATTGAAGCTCTCACAAGAGATTGGAAGGAGTCACACCCTTAGGAGGGAGAACTTCAGCCAGGGCGACTTCACTCTAGCAGAATTAAAAGCAATAAAAAAAATTGCCTAATGAGGGAATGCCTAATGAAGCATACTAGACTTTCTAATGAATGGGTGGCACTGCATTATAGTAATGTGTAGATGATACATTGTACTACATCAGACCTTAGATATATGCTATTTTTTGTTGATATACAGTACTTCCGTGCTTATTCTGCAATGTTCATCTTTACAATATAAACAAACATATGGTTTAAGTTGCCCATGATGTGTTGGGCTGGATGTAGGAATTGCCAGCTAAAGTTTTGTGGCTTGTATGCAGCAAGTCAATTAGATGATGACAGTGACCTCCTGACCTTAAAATATGGACCTGGACAGCTGGCGCCACTCTGTGCTGCCATGGTGGAAGTTAGAGGCTTCCCGTGGCTCTGACTTCCTCGAAGGCTCAGAGCTGGGATGGAGAGAACTGACGCTGTCGTTCTGTGTCTCTTAGGCTCTCCTTCCTAGTCTGGGGCTGCTTTTGGATGTGGGTAGTTGAGCACTTGGCACTGAAAATATCTGCATTTACTAACTGCAAAGGAATGCATAAATATAGAAAAATATGCCAGTACAGCTTAGTCCCAAAATATGTTACTATGTGGTGCAGGGGGCCTTTGGGTAAGCAGTATCCAAAGGGAAACATCGGAAGAGACACCTACGGCTTCTAGAGAGACTTGTCATTTGCAAATGATAATAATAATGCAAGCCACAGAAGTCAGTTTCCTGAGTTGCTATAAATGTGTGTTTTTAACACCCTTTCTTTTCTCACACAAATGTAGGAAGCTGGCGAAGTAGCTAATTCCAGTGCTCTAGAAAAGTCTAAAGTGAAATAATCTAAGGAAACGGAAGCCTCTATTTTTAACCTTCTCTGTCATGGGAGATGGGGAGAAAGAAGAGGAGGCCATCTACTGTTGAAGTCTCTTTGGAATGTTACTGTAAATTTAATCTGATTTCCACTGCTGTGGTGCTTGACGTTCAGTTATGTTCAGATTGAGATCGCTATAGGTTTGATGGCACAGCATGCCTTCTAGAATTGTGCTTTGTCTTCTATTGGCTGCTTTTTACTTTTCAATTTTTTGGTATAAGTGAAATTTTATACAATTTCATAACCCCAAACACTATTTGTGCTGTATTACCCCCTGATTTACTTTGTTATAACAAAAATTATTTTTTCCGATAGTTCCAAGTATTTTTTATATTGGATTTGAGCAGGTTTGCATGAGATTTTTTTTTTTTTTCATATTGTGTCATTATAATTCTCTAAAATTACATTATCTGGCTGGATTTCTCTGGATTTTCTTCATGAAGCATTTTTCATTCTTATGTATAAGCAAAATCATGATAGTGAAGTTATGAGTAATTCATCATATTACTTGTTTGGAAGTACTTTATTGGTCTAGCTTGAAGCTTAAGTATGATATATTGCACAACTACTGGCAACCATAGAAGAAACAGTATCAAGCTTCATAATGTCAACCTCTTGAAAAATTCAGATGAAACAAATCTGTAAAACTATCTGGGATATATTGCTAAATTACTAATATAGATTGGAGAATATACTGCATTAGTTTCTGAAGTCAACATTAAGGAGGATTATAGGAAGCAAGTGTGTTTGGGGAATGGTAAGAATAGTGGGATGATTAAATATTGGGAAAACAGAGACTGGGCTGAGTTTTCCTAAAAGCTTGAAAATTACTGTCTGACAACGGTGTTAAACTCTAGTGTGGAAACAGTTGTAGGAGTTTAAGGTGCACATTTTAGCGAATGTTCTCCGCAACACCTATATCAATATCATGTTAATGTAGTTATCTCTTTGTATAGTCTGAGGAATGGGATGCTGCAAAGCAGTGCCATGGAAAGGAACCTGGGGTCCTGGTCGATGTCAAGTTGAATCTGAGTCAGCAGGGCCTGGGCAACCAGGAGGGCCAACCCTGTCCTGGGGGGCATCAGGCAAAGCATCGCCAACCAGTCGAGGAAGAGGGGATTGTCCTGCTCTGCTCTGCACTGGGGCAACCTCACCTGGAATATTGTGTGTGGTTTTGGGCACCGCAAAATATGACAGATATTCAGCTTTCAGAGAGTGTCCAGAGGAGAGCAATGATGATGGTGAAGGGCCTTGAGGGGAAGTTGTATGAGGAGCAGCTGAGGGCACTGGAAGAGGCTCCCCAGGCAAATGGTCACAGCCCCAAGCCTGACAGAGTTCAAGAAATGTTTGGATGATACACAGGTGCATGGTGTGACTCTTGGGGATGGTCCTTTGCAGGGCTAGGAGTTGGACTCTGCAATCCTTGTGGGTCCCTTCCAACTTGGCATATTCTGTGTGATTCTTTGATTACATATTTGCAGATAACATGAGTTTCTGTTCATGACTGGTGGATTGAGAATGTTGAGAATCAAAAGTTTAGAAATTATATGAACTAGCATGTCATGAAGTGTAATTTGGCAGCTATATCTGTAATTTTAAAATCAAGACAAAGAGTGAACTATGGAGAAGAGAATGTAGCAAGGCTGTAAACAACTGCAGAACCATTGATTTTTTTTCTTTTCCTTAGTTATTTGGCCTAAAAGAAATTACTTTACTTTGCAGAGGGGTTCTTGCTCCTTTGGCATAAAAGCAGCAAAAGTTCCAGAGAGATAAAATTTCTTTCATTAGCTCTCTCGGTGTTTTTGGAAATAGGACACATTTTAAGCACAGTTTTCATTATTGGGTTGAAGTTTAGACCGCTTTTAATATCTTAAGAGTAACCATCACCTGTTTTTATGATACCAGTTATAATACCATGGAGCTTTGAAATAAATGGGGAGGTAGAGGATGTCTTTATGTATGCTAATGTATACAGTATATATGTATGCAATATCAGTAATGACTTGTCCATTACCACTTCTAGGCAGCTGAAACATGCATCCATATGTGCTTGACTAAGGGTCTCTTACTCCTGGAAGAGTGGAAGAACCTTAAATAATGAGGTGACTGCTATAGTTCACTGCTTGCAAGAAATGGACTCTGAAACCAAAAGCATCAAAGATCCTGTCAACGTATTTCCACTTCAGTTGCTTAGCACTAAGTCAAGCTTAGTACTCTTAATGCAAGTGATTGAAGCAGAGCCCCTGGATCCTATGTGCATGTCACATTAGTTACACTCTTTCACTCCCATGTAAAGGATTGCTTTGTTAATGCAGTGTAGAAACTTCGGAAGAAGCAGTCTGGAAAGCCTTCCATACAGCTCTGCAGCATAGTTTGGGCTGAAATGCAGTGTAATGCCCTCTGGTTGCAGGTTTGCCTCTGTGCCCATGGGCACCCACTGCACTGAAGGGAGCTTGGAGACAGAGCTGTGGCCATTTACAAGGCAAAACTTCTCTGCTCTGCAGGCAAAGTCAGTGCATGATAGCACAGTAGCCTGTTTGAAGACATTACACAGAAATGGTCTAAGAGCCCATAAAACTTCTAGGAATGTGAGAACTGAACATGTTTGAGAACTGCCATATGTGGTACTTTTAGGAAAAATACAGAATGAGTATAACACTGTTTTCATGTGGGTTGGAAGAGGAGGAGGAGCAAAGCTGTTCTGAAAGGTTAAATGAGAAACTCTGGTCTTGAATTTCTAATATTTGCTGGCAGTGTAGGCTTTTCTGGGTGTGAGGCCTTTATTTACTGTTTTACCTCACAATTTGTTTTGAATAGGATGTATGTGAAGTCATGGTATGCATACTCTTTTGGCACATATCTACACATCACTTTGTTCCAAGGCTTGAAAAGAATGGTCTCTTAAATATATATTTTTCCAGCCATTGTTTTATACTCAGTCTAGTTGCTTTTACTCTTTCCTCCCATTGTTTGTCACTTTCTGCTTAATTTCTCTGGAAATGATTTCTGGTAACTTTTAATATGACTTTTTTCTTTTAATATCTTTGAATAATACTTATTGATGAAAATAGTTTGATGAAATTAATTTCAGTAAAATTTAATTGAATATATTCCAAGTATAGTAAGTTTGTGGAGCATATGGGCTTAAAATATTTTAAAATATCAAATTAATTAAATTTTCACTGATGGTAGTGCTGGGCTTGTTTGTGGGTGTAGACATGACAGATGTTTGTTTCTAATCTCATTAAACTTCAGATTACCTCTAGGGGAACACTAGCTATAGCCTGTTCTAAATAACTGTTTCTCTTACTGAAATAAAAAAACCCCTTTAGCATTTTGTTTGTTGGCATGTTTTCTAGAATGATTTGCCTTCTTAGTGTATGAGAAGGATTTTCTTCTGTTAATAAGTAGTTGTAGACCACAGTGGTATGTAATTTCATGTACAGCTCAAGATTTTGATGTTAACCTCTGTGAATCTTCAACTCCTTGCCTTCTAGTTGGCCCAAAGATTACCAGTTAATATAAAATTCTGTTTTGCTGACTGAGACTTGACTAAAGTGGTTTAAAGCCTTCACTGAAGTGTTTCACCCTGCTTTCTCTGGTGAAGAAAGTTTACATTAAACTTCTGTCGTATGACACTTGAATGGTATTTGGACAAATCAATAAATTGTGTGTGTGGACAAGTCAGTTGTGTGTACGTGTGTGTGTGTGTATATATATATATACACACACACATATAGTTATTTCCAATCTGGCTAATTGGTAAAGAAGATTGATAAATTTAATGGAGGGGAATGCCTTCAGCAGTGCAGAGATAACAATTACAAACATACAGAAACTTGAATTCCCAGTGGTTGTTAGAATGTTGCTGCGATACCTTTTCTGTAATCACAGTCTTCAAAATTTTGAAGAAAAGTTTGGTCTAGCAAGGTAAGACTTAAGGGTACCAAGGTAGTCAGCTAATACTGGAGTAATCTTTCTGGATTTAGGACACATGAGGCTAGTGAGAGAACATAGTAGATAGGCAGAGAATTTTGAAGTTCTGTACTGCTGCTGTGAGCAGGGATAGCCAACATGCTTTAATAAACTGGAAATGAAAGAGGCAGTGTAATAGTTAGGATGTGTTAATCTCTTCTGATGTAAACTTTAAGTGATCCTTCAAGAGTCCTTAGGAAGTATTCCACTGCATGATAATTACATGTCTTGCAGCATATAAAACCATTCTAGTTGCTTCTTACTGAGATCTAAAGCTTCTTTTAATGCCTCCCTTCCTTCTAACACATGAAACTTCATGGGCTTGAATTTAGAGTTTTATGTCCCGTTTTTGTTCCTCCTTGTCTGCTGGGGACCTCCCTTTTCCTGTCTGCTACATTTCCTTCCTGCTCTGGACTCCTCCCATTAGTCTTGTTCATGTGCAGAGGGCTTATTACTAAGAACTTACTGGTAAGATCTTGCCAGATGCACCTTTTCACCCTGGCTCAGATGACTTCCATTAGGAAAGTGCAGGTGTTTCCTCCTCATCGGATGGTTGCATACGGAAGTTGCGACCAGCGGTCAAAACGATTTTGTGTGCATATGCTTACAAACAAACACTTATACAGTCTCTGTGTAAGGGTGAAGCACTTATCACCTCTCTTCCTAACTCTTCTACAATGTTTTAGCTAACTGGAGGGGAGGATTGGGACCAAGTAAGCTAGTCAGACATTTATATTTTCTGACCAGAAGAGTCTTTGCAAAACTAAGGATAGAACTGTCAAGCAGTTTGTTAGGCAGAACTGAATATAGAAATGGACTTTAGTATGTTCAGAGGACATAGAAGTCCTACAGCTGGATGAGTTGCTCATCTCCAGCAGAAGGTTGCAGAGGTGGTTTCCAGAATGGAAGAAATAGATAACTACGTGCCTGGCCTTTACGAAATATGACTTCGATTACCAATTCTATGTAGTTGCTGTTATTTATAGAAGTTGGTTAAAAAGTTATAAATACTGATTAAGAGTCAGTGAAACTAGAACACTCACACAGTATCCTTGTAGGCAAAATGTCCATCCCACAGCTGGATAAACACATCATGTGGTGGTGAGCAGTTGACTCATGGGTCAAGCATAGAGGGTAACAGTGACCTGTTACTAGTGGGGTTCCACAGGGCTCTGTTTCAGGCCCTGTGCTCTTCAACATCTTTATAAATGACCTGAACAGAGGACTGGAAGGGATACTGAGTTTGCAGATGACACAAAAATAGGAGGAGCTCTTGTGTCTGTTGAAGGCAGGGAGGCCCTGCAGAGTCACCTCAACGAATGAGAGGCCTGGGCAATCACCAACCATATGAAGATCAACAAGGGAAGGTGCTGGATTCTGCACCTGGGATGGGACAATATTCATACAGACTGGGGAATGAGAAGCTGGAAAGCAGTGCCATGGAGAGGGACCTAGAAGTCCTGGTTGGTCAGCAGTGCCCTGACAGCCAGGAGCACCAGTTGTATCCTGGGGGGGCATCAGGCAAAGCATCGCCAACCCATTGAAGAAGATTGTCCTGCTCAGCTCTGCACTGGGGTGGCCTCACCTTGAATACTGTCAGTGGTTTTGGGCACCACAATTTATGAAAGATATTCAGCTGTCAGAGAGTGTCCAAAGGAGGGCAGTGAAGATGGAGAAGCTGTGCTTACTTGCCTGCTCTAAAGCTGTGCTGTGTCTGGGCAGGTGTAGTGTCTTGTTAGGCTCCTTGCACAGGTAGAAGAATTCAGTTTCCTTCTCAAATTTTTAAATTCCCTGTTAAATTTTCTTTGTATTTTAATCCAGGCTTTTAATTTTTATCCATTTGGTCTTAGTTTAAGTCTCTCCCATTATGTAAATCCTTGAGAAACTCTTGTAAATGTTTAGAGATTCTGAATAGCAAAGGGGCTTTATTAGGATTGGCAAAAGTTGTAAATACTTTGCATGTTACTGTTTCTAGCTAAGAGAATCTTCAGTATGAAGGTTAATTTGAAATCAGTTTGGTATAACTGTAATGTCCTAATTTCCCCTCCTTGACTGTCTTACCTGCCATGTATCCCTCCTGTCCTCCTCTTGTGGCTTATTCCCAGCTGCCATGTGGGGTTTTGTCTGTTTTCTACTTTAGATGTCAAGCCCCCTGCTGTCCAGGATGTCTTTCTTAATTAAGTCCCTTCAACAATTGCCTCTGGCCCGTTGCTAATCTTAGGTGTTGGCTGGTGGCTTTGTACAATTGCCTGTCTCTTTGGGCTATCTGTGCACACACAAACTAGGTATGTTTAAAGGGTTCATGGACAGTCTTTGCCCCATTTTTTCGTTGTTTACCTTCTGTTAAAAAAAAAAAAACCTCAAACCAATTTTCTTAAAAAAAGTATTGACTTTTAACCTGGCTATGATTTTTGAAGAAGGAATTTGGGTTGTGTACATGTAATGTGAGTATATTTTCAGCAAGAATTTCCCATATTTGTGTTCTGAATTTGGATAGGGGTCATAGCTTTAGTTAAGAAATGGATAGCTACTTGGAAGACTTGACTGCTTGTGTGGAACTGTTTGAACAGTTCCTGAGCAGCCAGACACAAGTTATGCGAGAGCTGCAATTGGACATAGAATTTTATTTTATGTTTCAACACACTAAGCCAGTATTTCTTAGCTGTTTTGGTTTTTGGGAGTGTGATAAAGGCTAAAACCAAAAGTATATTATTTGTCTTTTGTTGCTTGTTAATAAATGTTTCATGTTTCTAGAATAGTTAAAGGTAAGAGGGTACACTTCTTAGAGGTGTTTATAGGCAATATAATATGCTGTTACTTCTTCCAAGTCAACAAATTGGATAGGTTCTCTCTTACTCAGACATGTGGTTTCACATAGATTTTCCATTACAAAATCTAACTGTTCAGATTTTAAATTAGAAAAAAAAAAGTCTAATAATGATCACACATTTTTCTCACAGTAAGATACTGACACAATACTATACAAATGGCTGGCTAATTCCATCCTGTGCCTTCAGTTTTGCACAGTAATGTAGGCTGTGTTGGCTTATGTTACTGTAAAATTAATTGAAGCAAATACATTGATGAGACACTATTAGCACTCTTTCATCTACTTATTTGGAGTTGTTGAAAAAATAAAGAAAATAGCTGCAAAATACAGTGTGGTTTTAAAAAGACAGAATTTTAAGTGACCTTTAGAAGAGCTAGTGCTGTTATTTCCTTGCTGTAGGGTACGTTTTTATTTCCAAGGGAGATTTATCCCAGCGATGTTACCTTCTTTAAGTCTTTGTCCTGAGCACAGAATCTCATTTGTGTAAGTTTCTGTCCGGCCGTCTGTATTGTGCATTTATTTTAATGAGAGATTGAATGGATGATCAGGAAGTTATTTTATTCAGACTTTGAGGTTAAATTATGCAGTAAAACGAAGATACATATATATATAAAATTTAGATTAAGAAGCAGATTATAAGGAATTTTATATTGGAAAGATACCTGTAGTTTGGTAAACTTTGTTGTACTCTTGAGTAATCACTTAGTGTGTCATTTGCCAATATCCAGTTCATTTTTATGAGTGGGCTGCTTGTGGAGAGCTGGAGTGCGTGATGGAAGGAGGGGAGAGAGGCAGGAAAACCATGGTGTACTCCAGAGTGTTGTAAGAGGGGATCTGGAGTTCATGGTGGCATTTGCTGCAAACAGCCTGTGCCTGACTGGCATGGGGGAGGCTGCAGGGTCTGACTGGTGTGTGCCTGTTTCTGAACTGGGGAGAAAGCTCCTGCTCCACGGCCAGGCACCAGTGTGTGCCTGATAGGTCCCTCCCTGCCTGCTGGGGTGGGAGGCAGTGGCTGTTGAGAAGGGGGGTGCTTCCTTTGGGGCAACTCGCTTGGAGGAGGCTGCTGGAAGTCATGGCACAGCTGCGTGGCCACAGACCCCCTTTGTGTCTCAGAGTAGGTCTCTTGCCCAGGCATGAGTTGTGGTGGTGGAAAGGGGTGCCCGTGAAGTGCCTTCTGGACTGCATTATGACTTCTAAAAACAAAATAATAGCAACTCCCCCATTTTCCCCTTCAGTGTAAGAAGCACTTCTTGCCTGTATCTGTGAAATAAGAAAATCATGTTCCATTTCTGCTCCATTTCTTAGTTTGGTTTTTGTTGCTGTTGTTTTCTCTGTGCCTTGGAGGGGATAAGAGCCATGATACAAGACAGGAGGATTAATTGAATTTTATAACAATAGCTGTAACTTAAATGAATGTTTGATTGGAGGTAAGAATAAAACATCTGGCATGAAAATTTTAGTGTTTGCATGGTTTCTCATTTTGCCTTCTCTCTTTCTTGCCTTGTGACATTTCAGTGGTACACTCAGTGTAATACTTTCCTCGGATAAACTATTGCTAGATTTATCAGCTTGCTAATTATTTTTGATTTGTTCTGTTACTAATTTTTAAATTGCCTGGTGTTCTTCAGATCTCTAATGTCAATTAATACAGTTCCCTCATTTGTAGCCTGCGTTTGTCAGGCAAGACCATCTATCCCAATAGGTGGCAATTCAGACTGAGCCCAGATTTAAGGGAATGTTTCTACTAATTGTCTGTCGAGGAATGTCAAGTTTTATTAGGCATTTTCTGCTTCTGCTGTTGGATCTGACGAAAGTCAGGAACGAAAATAAAAGCACTGTTATCAACTGCTTTTCTTGCATCCCTCCCTCTGCCACCCCTACAGATGGTGGCTTTTCCTCAGAACTTGGTGGTTCTTTTTTATAATTAGTCCTTGCAGTTAATGCTTTCCTCTTAATTCAGGTCCACTTTGGAAGATAGGATGGCCCAGGATATAATGTGGGTATCTAGGCATTGTTTGAGAGATGGCCGCTAGTTTGTAACAGTGTTTCTACTTTGGAAACACCTTTTCGATTTCCTGTTCAAGATCTTGGAAAAACAGGCTGTGTTTGTCTTAATTTAGTTCCTCCCAGGGGAAGTTTCACTCAATTAGACGTAGGGGTTTTAAGCAGCAAGGGCTCTGTGATGTGGCATCAGGGCCATGGAAAGACTGAGAATCTTATCTAATATTTTCTGAAGCCTTGTGTTTTTAGTGGTCTGGTTCTGATTTTGAAAGTCTATGAGAATGAAGTTGTTGCCCTACTCTATCCATCAAGCTGTGTGTTGTAGACTTGAAGTATGCTGCTTCTTTGAACTTAAAGTACTCCTTTATTATTTAAAGGTAAAGATTTTCTGTGGTTTTTTTTAGGGAGTTAAAATTAGATACTGTTAACAACGTATCTAAAGCTGAGAGCACTTTTGCAGTAATTTATCTAAAATGGTATTTAGCCATTGTCTTTTATTGTCTTTTCTTCTTCTCACCCTGCCATGAACTGATGCATTTGAGAAATACTTGTTACTGCTGCATGTTCAGAGAACTGTAGCAATGTATTCTGGAATCCTTCTGTGCATGGTAGTGGAGAAAGACATGAAATAAGTATGCAAGGAAGAGAAAAAACACTTCTTAGTTTAGTCACTTGTTTGGTTTTAGTTGACAGTTTAATTTCTGTATTCTGACTGTTTAGCTTGATAAGTGATGAAGAGAAAATGAAAATAAAACTTGGGGTATCAGATGTGTCTGTTTAACTGCATGCAAATACCAGACTCCTGTTTCTTCTCAAGGAAAACATAATTTGGGTAGAGTTAGAAGTGGCAGATCCAAGGTACACTACATTCATCAAAGATTTTTCTCTCTTAGCTTGCTGTACAGGATTTAGGTTATTGAAGATTTCTTACATGATTCTACATTTGCTTCTGAAGGTTTTCAGAATCACAAAAGGTCAGGTGTCTAAGGACTGAAGAGCATCATTACTTTAGGAAAGGATTAACCTTTCAAGTTGGTGAACAATCAGCAAGTCAGTTAATTTGAAATTATGGTTGGCTCTTTGATGTATCCAGAACTGACTCCCATGGACAACTGTCACTTGTACCTGTCCTGTAGGTCCAGTGGCCGCAACCAGTTAATGTTGTAAAACTGATCGCAGAGGATTTCAGTCTTTGGTCAGAAGTTCAGAACTTTCTTTTTAGTGTTTATCAGTTGTTGTGGGGAGAACAGGAGTCAATTAGGGGTATATGTCTTAGTTGTTTACTGCTATGATCACAGAGAAATAAATTCCTTAGTTATTCTTTACTTTATGACTAGCATAGAATGGGTCAGCCCTATTTTTGGTTTAGTTAAAGATGGCAGACTTTTTGTTCTGTCTTTGTCTTTATAATGCTTCAAAAAGTTTTTTGTCTTTATTTTAATACTTTGAAATGTTTTAGCAGATGTACCTTGTACAATTCTGTATATAGAAGCAGAAACGATCTGTTCTATTTTATAGTGCTTAAGCTAATTAAAAACAAACCCAGAGAGTAAAGCAGTGTTTCCAGAAGATACTTAATTTCAGCCGTCTACTGCTGTAATTTGTGGCTCACCTCCAATATACATATCTGCATCTGTTCCATTTTGTCTTTGTTATTTTGAAAACCCCTAGTTTTTCTAACTGGCAGAAAACTAATCTTGTGCTCAGAGTTGTGCTGGTTAAACCAGAAAGGTATTTTTTTCAGTTCACTTAGTAACGCAATGCAAAACACAGGGAGAAACTACCAATTCTTTAGTTTAATATTTTGACCTGGAGGTTCAACTTCATGAGAATAAATGTGACTGAACTGAGAATCAATGTAACATTATGCTTTGTCAGGAATCCAACTTGGAGCAACTTTCATTATAGTTTAAAATGAGCAACATCAAGTTAATAATAGTCTGAATAGCTAGGAGATAGCTTTTTATGTGCTGGGGTTTTTTTCTTACAAGTTTTCCTTCAAAACCATTAATTAAACTGTTCACACATGCTTTATAACATTGGAATGAAAACCAGTTAGACCAGATGCGTTGGTTTTCTTCAGTCTCCCTTTTCCAAAAAGCGAACATTGTCCTTGTCCTGGAAGTCTGAACCCTGAGCTCCCCTCATGAGGAGCATTGAATTAAAGTTCTTGTAGTGTGACAGGTTAGAGTATCATGTACAGGTTTTATTTATGAATAAAGGGTGAGAATATGTTTGGATAACAGGCAAGCAAATCTTGTAACTCATTCCAAAGAAAATCTTGTCTACAGTGCGGTGATTTAGGAGCCAATGTCTAGACTACTTCGAGAAATTGTAAACATGATGTCTTCAGAACAAGACTATGGGAGTTTAAGAAAAGATGCCACATGTTGTATTTTTAATATTTGACTGAATTCCAGGGAGATCAGAAGTATTTTGGCAATATTTGGTCTGCCTGACTGCTAGATGAATTACTGAGAGTGCATATGTCAGTTCACAGTAATATTTTCTTTCTTGAATACAGCAGCTTTGAATTTGCTTGATTACGTGATGTAAACTATGTATTTGGCAGCAGTGGAAAATTTTTATTTTAAAAAGTGGCACACAAGTTTATGTACATCTTCATCTTACTAAACTGTTTATCCACAGAACATGGCCAGGCTGAATAGCTTGATCTTTGTACTGTTGTGCAAAGTTGTTCAAACATTACATTGAAATGAGTGAGGATACCTTTAGTTTTACTACAGCTAATTTTGCACACTGTAAGAATAATAAAATAGTTTTAAGAGGCAGGACTATGCAGTTTTTCTGTTTGCTGTGTGCAAAGTTTTGTGATTTTGTTAGTGTTTGAGTGGTGCGTTTATTGCACCATTGGAATAGCTGGAATGTAGCTGTAGTAGTATTTCCATCATTTGAAGCCTTTAGCACCGGTTTCGTCTGGGTTGGTTTGTTTTGGGAAAGAACTTTGAGTTCAAAGACAGACATGTTTTAATTCAGACAAAGTTACTGTTTTATCCAGGTGTTAGCAGATGAAGTGCGAGTTCCTGTCCTTCTCGATTCTGCAGCATATTTGTAAGCAGTTCAAATCTAGTGTCAGAAAACCTTAATTGAGTACTATACTAATGGAATTATGAAAAACAGTATTATGCCTTAGGTTATGCTGAACATCAGTCCCTAAATTGATGCATGTATTTAATGTTTGCAAAGTTGTCATCATTCTAGTTATTAGAAATGCCTCAAAAAATATATGAGGAAGATGTTGGATCTATATCCCATCTATAATTGAAATTACTGTATTAGTAAAGGAATTTTTTGGTAGGTTTTAGAGGAAAACATTATCTGACGGGTTAAGTAAAGATTAAAATGATGATTTGGGAAATAAACATGGTGAGACTGAATGTAAGGCTTTTTTATTTGGATCACTTTTTCTTCCTAGTTTTTTACATATCTTGATGTTCTAAAGCAGTGTTGATTTAGTGTAGAATTTGGAACCCAGTATTTTCAACCTTCCTGTCAACACTGACATGCTGTTTCATTTTCCTGTTACTCAGTGGTCTATCAGGAGTGTGTCTATGAAGGGGTGTGACATTATAAGCTTCTAGGTAGCAATGCTGTTAGTTATTAATTGCTATTTCTACTTTCATTGCTTTGGAATACTTCAGAGGCATTTGTTTGTCTCTTCTTTTTGAGAGAGAGGAAGTAATTTGGATGTGTCTGGACCAAGACAGTATCATTAATAATTGAAAAGAAAAAACGTATTTAGTAGTGCTGTTTTAAATCTTATGTGATTTTTTTTTTCCAAGGACAAGCAATTATGCTGCTTTGCCACCTTAAAGAAATGAAAACTTATAAAGCTTCCAGTAGTTGTAGCAGTAGTGAACTCCAGCTTCACATTTGTGTTCTTTGCACTATGGGAGAAAAACTGGCAGGACTGCATGCCATTGTAATTAAATTGTTATACATAGAAACTTGAGGGGAGAAGCTTGTCTTACCTGTTTGGGGAGTGTCTGTCAGCATATTTAAATGAAATTTTGTTTTGAAACTGTATGTTTGTAATTATCAGTACATTCCTAAGCAGCATAACTAGTTTGTGATCAAATGGTGGAGGTATCTTCAAAACATGTAATAACGTTCATTGCATTGTAAACTCTGCGCCTTTAGTGTTTATTTGTGTTATTTTTATTTTTACAGGATTACAAAGCCATTGACATTTGCTGACTGCGTTGGTGATGAGCTTCCTTTAGGATGGGAAACTGTTTACGATCAACAGATTGGGGTTTATTATATGGACCACATAAATCGTAAGTAGATATATGATTATTTTGAGGAATACTAGCAAGCTAATGTTAACTGATGGCACTAACTTTGTTTCCAATACCATTTATGCATCTCATGCTACAGTGAGAAAATATATGCAAGTAATTTCTTTCAGAACCTGTTTCCTGATCTTGCACATAGGGGCACAATGCCTCTTCTATTTGTGAAGAATTTTACAACTTGTGATTGAGTTATAGTGTATAAAACTATTTTGTTTTGCTTTGGCATACTGTGAAGTATCAATAATTTTGTTGCTGCTTTTTGTCATACATCAGTTAGGAAGATTTTCATTCTGTACTCTTGTATTTCCTATTTTTCAGTCATCCAAAGTTCACTCTTCTATACTGAAACCCAGAATGCATTCTGAGAGGAATGTGCTGATTTTGAAGCAGAAGTGTCATGAAATATAGTAATCTCATTCTCTCTCTTAAGCAATGCATATTTTATTTTTTAATGCACTACAAAGTGCTGTCAAAAAGACAACAGATGTTCCTTTTGGAAACTTACTTCTAAGGTTTTCCCTTTTGGACTATTGCTGAGCTTTATATCACCAGTGTCTGGCATGTTTGCCAGTTCTACTTTTAAGAAAATGTCTTATCTTTATAGCTTTGTACTACTGCTGCTGTTACTGTTGTGCTACTATCATTAAGCTTCTTATCACCAGTGAGTGAATGCTTTCAGTATTGTGGGAATTGGCTGTTGGTGAGGAGTGAGAAAAGATGAAAGTAGTTATATGGACTATCACAGCAATGGTAAATAGTGTAATCTGCAAAACCCACCTCAGTACTATTCACTTGAAATCTAGAAAATTAAAAAAATAAAAGTGTAGAAATAGTTTTGGGCTACAAACCATCATTGGAATTACTTGTGTATTGTGGTTTCACAATTACTGATCTTAAAAAACTCAAACAACATCATAATAAATGTGTCCATGGCATTGTTTGACCTACACAGGTACTTATTTGTTGTGAAATTTAACAAAGATTACTAATTAAATTATAAACTTTAGAGTGCTGTTAATACACTAATCACAGGGATAGATAGCTGAGACAATTGAAAGGAAATAAATACAGATTGTGATAACTCTTGGCAACTTCTTTTTTTTTTAAAAGATTTTAGGAGTCCCTATAGAACATGAACTGCTATTGAAATGCTGTGACTGAAAATGGCTATCTTTGATAGCAGTAACAGTCACCATCACATGCAAAAGAAATTGTTTCCTTTTGCTTTTCAGATTTTGTTATTGGCAGCTTTACCACCAATGTGACGCTCAAACTTACAGAAAGGATGTTAATCATTGTAGGCATGTCAGATCTGGCCTGCATTTTTTTCTGTGGACTTGAGAGCAAAAATTGTAGAAGAGAGTCTTTGCAGAGAGAAATTGAATTCCCAAATGCTAAATGGGTAGGCTCCGAAAGAAAAAATTAATATTGATGTGTCTGGGAAAGTAAAGCTAATCATATTAGGTATGAAATAAAGTTAATGTATGAACAGAGGAAGAGAAACTTCATAGGGCCAATGTTGAATTGAATAAAAGGAATCATTCAACAATTAACAAGGTTGCAAAATTAGTCTCTTTCATGATAACTAATTACTTGCAGCCCACAGATATTATCCTAAATGGTAATTCAACCGTCACAGCAAAATGGGTTTGTCACCCTTAGGCAAATACTGTGCTTGCATATACCTGCAAGATTTATATAAGGAGGGAAGATAGAGTTGATATTATAGCTGGCTAATCATTATTCAGAAATTAGTGGGATACTCAATCCGGTTTTTAAACTGTGGACAACAAAGGTACCAATCAAGACTGTGTTAACTTCCTTTGTAGAAGTGAGAACTAATGAGTAGACAATCGTGCGTCATGAGTTGGTGTAGGAGCTGAAGAAATGTTTTTTCTGAAATGAGTGTGTGTAAAACACTTGGAATGGCAGCTTCATGTGAAAACATCTAGGTGCCTTTTGTGTCTGACTGGGTTCAGTGCTTTATACAGCATTGGAGTCTGTGTTAATTGACAAAACAGTTTAGAAGTGCTTCAGTTTCAAGAAATACAGCGAGAAAGTGCAAGGGATAATTCAAAGAGAGTCTTTCTACAGTTATGCTTACCAGAGACCTCTCATGCTTTGTGGACTCTCACAAGCTTTTTGCCCTTGCACCTTCTAAAAGGAAACATCAATACTTCTGCTTTTTCTAAGCCTTTTGCTATGTTTGTTTACCCAGGAAGGAAGAAAAAGATTTATATGCAATAGCTTTCCATTTATATTGAAAAAAAAAACAGGAACAGAAAAATCTGTAAATCTCAATGGTGCTTCCAATCCTGATCTCCATCTTGTTCTGTAAATTCAGTACTTTGTTGACACCCTTACTAAGCTGCTCTTGGCTCTTGTCCAACCATTGCTTAAAAACCTTGGTGGCTGCCAGCCACAGAATTCCTTTCCCTCCTCCTCGGAATCTTGGGAGCCTTTGAAGTCTCCTTTAAGCAGTTGAACATTCCCTAGTGAGGCAATAATATATTTTCTGCATTTATTTGGGACTATTCTTGAGTTCCTATAGTGGGGTATTTTTTAATTGGTTTTAAAGAAATGAAGCAAGTTAATTTTACCATGCAGTGTAGCTTTAGTGTTGTTGTTATGTGGCAAACTGGTTTAGAAATCCAGGGCAAAGTTTCATAAAACAGAAGAAAACGTCACTACTGTACTAAGAAGTTTTCTGCCTCAGAAGAATGCTGCTAGCTTTTCAGAAGGCTTCTGAAAAATTCTGTATGAGATGCAGTGCCCTGAAATATAGGACCTCAGAAGCTTTATGTGTGATAGAACGTAAGATCTTAGCCATGGCTGTTTACTGAGGTTAGGACTACATTATTTCCTTTTAAAAAACCCCACTTACTAGGATTTGGCTTGTCTGTCTTATAAAGGTTTATTTATTTTTTGCATAGTTTCCGTAGGGGATTAGCAGTTTTAGGAATATTAAATTTGCACAGATTTCAGGAGTACTTATGGACAGGTGAGATGACAATGCAAATTGACATGCCTTCAGTGAAGGATGGGCAACAGTCTGAACTCTGTTTTCTTCTATTTGCGCTCCGTGTAGAGGAGGATTTATGGTGACTCAAAAAACCAAAGCGCATCCTGTCCTTGGCTACAGAGATAGTTTGGGGTCACTGGAACCAGAAGGTGCTGCTAGGAATCAGGGATCCCTGGGATGTGGGGAGAAACTGCAGAACTATAGGGACAGTTTTTATACTGTTCTAATATGAGGAGGTGCAGGGAGAAAAGAGATACAGCCGTTAAAAAGTTATTTAGGAAAATAATCTGCAAATCTGTTGGAGGTACTGTTCTTTGATGAGCTTTCTGGTTTTGTTTATACACTTTTTAGGTGGCTCTCAAATGGTAGAGTTGCTAGCATGACCTTGACACCATTTAAGTTCTTAATCTGTTGGGCTTGGTCTTTTACAGTTTTGTAATTCATTATTAATACCAATATACTGAATTATGTACTCATGGTTAATGCAATGATTTCGTCTCTCATATGAATCCAAATGTGTAAAGAACTGCTGGGTGCTTACCAGCTCTGCCACTGCTTTGAACGCTGACATTGTGTCTGCAGCAACTTCTTACTGGTGGAGCTTCAGTCATCAGAAATTAACATTACACTTAAACATGAGATTTTGCCTGGACATCCTCATGTAAAACATTTGTCTTAGCTCACAAAAAGAAAACAAATGAATCAATGATTTATTTATTTATTTTTTTTTGGGCTTTTAATGTGTGTGTCCTCCCCAAATGCCTTTACAGCTGCAAAGAGATTGTTTCACAGCAATAACTTTGAAAATCAATATATAAGTGAAAGATTTTGTGGTGGAAACTTGGTTTTGATTTGTGTTTGAATCTAAACTCTTCTAAACCCTGAAAAGAGAAAACGTGAGACTGCTGTTTCTTAAGACAAAAAAGAAAAGAGAAGCCATTTAGATGCTTTATGGATTTGAGATTAAAATGTTGATATTTCTGTTGAATTACCTTATTCTTCTTAATTATGCAGAATTAGTCTCTTATTTTTCTGGATGTTATATTTGCAAAGTTGAATGTAGTATCTTAAGAGAGTTCCAGGTATTTTTACAGTTATGGGTTAAGTGTTGAGACACCTTTCGCCCTCCTTTGTGATTCTGGGTTTTTGGGTAATTCTTGAAATGTTCAATTTGGCTACAAGGGAAGGCTAGAGCCAAAATACTGTTTTCTTTGGACTTGGACTAGTTTTTAAATAAAAGAATCAAATTTACATGCCTTTTATATTTCAAAGGGCTTTTCCTGTTCTTTCACTCTGCATCCTTTCTTCTTGTCCTGGCTGGAGTGATTTTGTGCACTGTAGTGTTAGTTGTGTTGGTTAAGAATGGACATGAACAAAATAGTTTGTACTTTGTAGCATAAAGTATGCTATGATTTTTTTTGAATGCTTGTAATTTTTTCTCCTTAGAGCTCACACAGATTGAGGACCCAAGGGAGCAATGGAGGAGGGAGCAAGAACGCATGCTCAAGGAATATTTAATAGTTGCCCAGGAGGCACTCAATGCCAAGAAAGAGATTTACCAAATAAAGCAGCAACGTTTTGAACTAGCCCAAGAAGAGTATCAACAATTGCACAAAATGTGTGAGGATGACAGCCGTTCTTTTGCCAGCTGTGAGTTTAGTAGTCTTTTCTTGATTTTACCTACCTGCCTCTCACAAATTGTGGTGTAAGAAATATTGTGAAATATCTCCATCACGCGATTTTTCTCTGAACAAAGATCCTGGTAACACAAGTGAGGTGCTATCCTTTGACTCTGCTATTCAAGTTTTTCCATTTCCTGTTAGGTCTATTAGAATATAGATTTAGCATTTAACAGGAATAAAAGGTAGCACCAAACAGGGGGGTAACATTAAACAGGGATATATCCCAGCCAACACCCCTACCCATCTTGTAACTTGCTGTAGTGATGCATCCTGCAAGGCAATAAAGATTGAATATTCCTGGCCAGTCACCCACTTGCACTCCTAAACTCATAGATTATTCTACCCTCAACATGGGGAGGAAGCCATCAACTTAGGGGAAACCCATGTATCCATGGTCTGTTTAGCAACTTTATAAGATGTTAGGACAAACTGTTGTGGTCAAGAGCACTTCTGACCATGAAGTAAGAAGCAGTATTTCATTAGTGAACATCATTCTTGAATGTCAGTCTGTGATCCTAGTACTGGTGCTGTAGGTCCTGCCCTTTTCATACTTCTGATGTCTCCAGTGTCTTGAAGTAGAAGATACACTTTTTCTGAATTCCGAAGGTGTTGCACCAACATGGCTGTTGACTGGGACAATTAGGAAAAGTTGTCTTTGCCAGAGAGTCAAACTGGCTTCAAAAAAGTGTATCAAGTGGATATACCCTACAGTGGTGTGGAAATGCAGTGGAGTTTTCCTACACTTTTCAGTGACTTCTTTGTTTACAGCCATTGTTTAACTGCTGTTAAACAATGGCTTGATAGGAAAGTACTTGATAGGAATGGGAAGCTCTGCTTTAACATTTCCTCAAAATGGTCAAGAAACCTGACTGTGGAGGGGGCCTTACATAAGGCATCTGGATAGAAGTGTTTAGCTGCTGATCCAGCAGTATTTATTAATCCAAGGTAATTCTTATGTATGCCAGAATCCTGAATAAAAGATGTTTTTAGGGCTGAGGTGTCCCAGATGGATTTGAACCAAGTATTCTGCCACTGTTGAACTGGGATTCTCATCTCTTTGCTTAGTTTTAAATATATGTATTCTGTGACTCAGTTTGTGACTTAACTGAACAGTTGTGACTAGTTTTATTTCTCTCTGTTATGTTCAAGTGTCTGAAGAACTATTAAGATTTTTTTCGAAGAAGGACATTTTAAAAAAGAAATTACTGTTTAGAGAGTGTTTAACTACTGTTTAAAGACTTGGGATAGGGTAAAAGATAGTGTAATCAGTATTTTTTACATTGTGAAAGCTAAATAGGCGTTTGTTATAATACCTTTCTATGAGCTTGGGCTTTTGCTTCAGGTGAGTATAGAGAAAGCAACTTGCATTGAAATAATGGAAAAATATAACCTGCTTTTCATACTTTTGAAGCTCTTGGAAAAGCAAGTTGCTTGAAACTGCAACAAAATATGGCTGAAAAGAATAAAATTGGAGCTTACCTGTAGCAAATGCAAATGCTGGATCAATTGACTTATGTTTCTTAGTCTTCTGATTGGGGTTTTTTATATGTATCTGGAATTTGACCACTATAAGTGCATTTAAATAAAATCTTACACTTATTTTGAGGTGAAAAAAATTTAATTTTCTACAAATGTGTTAAAAATATATTGGTTCAAGGTCATATGCATCTGTTTTGATAAAATGGGATGGGCTGATTAGTCAGATGATTTTATTTCTTTAAATATCCCCTTGGTGATTAATCATGCTGTCAACTCAAGATTCCCAAAGACTTCTTTTCCACTTTGTTTTCATAATTTGACTCCTTCACACCACTGTGGGATGCTTGCTTCTCCATTTATTGTATAGAAATAGTAGGCTTCCAATTTGACTACAATTATATGACCAAAGTTGGATGCTTATATTGTGAATATCCTTGCCTCCACTACCACTTCTTTCAAGTTGTTGCATTAAAAGAACTAAAACCTCACGAAATGTTTTCCTCCGCTTTGCTTGTGGGTGCTACCATTGACTCAGTGTCGTGTGCTCATGAGTGGGAGGTGGTGTGAACTCAGCGGTTGTGGGTTGGCAGGGAGGTGCCCATGCAGCAGTTTTGTGACTCAGTTGTGATCAGCACTGTTTGAAAAAAAAAATATCCATAGAAAATCCTGGATTTAGAGAATTAGTCCAGGCATGACTACTCATTTTGGCAAGTTCCTGCATGCTTAACATGGCCTTGGTGTTGCAGTATTCTTTTGAGAGTCGAAAGGCTCACTGCAGTGCAGACATGAGTATGGTTTTCAAAGCAACAGCCTTCAGGTCTGCAAAAGCAAGAAAAGTCTAACAGCACGACCCCATCCATTCACATACCAGGCATTTTTCAGTGGGCCAGTGCTGCCTTGGGCTGCTCACTCTATAAATCATGGCTGCTCTTGCCCAGCCTATCCTCTAGGACCTTTATTTCATCTGTATAGGTTTGAGCTCGCAATGCCACAGCTTGAAATCACTGCCTGACTCCAGATAAACAGTGCTGAGAGCTCCCTTGCCAGAGGCTGATTTGTATGTTGGTTCCCTACACTGTTGCTTTAGAAGGCAACTTCTTTTTCTAGCTGATACAATTTTGTTCTGACAATAGGGGGTTTTTTTAACTTTAGTCGCTATCATACTGTTAATTCAATGTACCTAGGAAGCAACTAGCAATTGTTAATATGGCACAAGTTGCTTGCATCAGTAAATACCACCATCCTGTCATAGAAACTAGTTGTTTTTAGCAAATATGCAGTGATGCTATATACAATTTTCATTGTTGTTCAGGAGAAAAAAAAAAGTTTCAGGTGAACTAAATGGAAATCTTCAGTTGTACTTTAGTACAGAGGAATATTTTAAACCTTAATGACTTGTAACTCAATTAGTGCAACAGTTTATTAAATAGTGCCACATCTTAACAAGTGTATTAAAGAAGTGGGAGGACAAAAAGTAAAATGCTGTTTTCCATCTGTTTAGCATTCTCTGGATTTTCAACTAATACCAAGTATGACCCATATCAGATTAAAGCAGAAATAGCCAGCCGTCGTGACAGAGTGAGTAATCTCTTCATTCTGTAAAAATATGAATTAAACATGGGGAAGGGAGGGAAATTGTGTTTTTCTTTTATATTGCATTTACACTGACTATTGCATGCATTTTTAGGAATATGGTATTAAACCCCTGCTTTTTCATTAGAGCCTGTTGTTCTGTTAAAAGACTCTATATTAACTGCATTTCAGTGACTTGTGAAGTAATGCTTTTTCCATGTTACAAGTGTAAACATTTTTGTCACAGATGTCAGAGGCAAGCTCAGCCAAGCTTCCAGAAATTGCTTTCTCTGTGCGAACTGCCACAAGTAGTAAATACTCTGCAGCCAAATTCTTTCATTATTTAATACAATTCAAGGCCACTCTCTTCATATCACTTACCCATCTTCAGTGAGGTTCCTGTGAACTCTGGATTTAGCCACGTATTTGGAAATCTGTTCACAATTCAGTAGACCTCTTGGCCAAATAGAACTTTTTTATCTGACTTGACCAGAGCTCCTTTTTGAGGGGAAGTGGTTCAGGTAATCTGACACTGGTAAACAGTTCTGTAATAAAAATGTTCCATATTTATATATTTCTATATGTAAAAAAAAACCAAAACACTAAAATCATGGCTTGGGTACTATCTTTTCTGAAGGAAAAAGAGTTGACTTCTTGAATTTCTCTCATAGTGCTTCAGCACAGAGATAAGTATTTCATACTGGTTTCAAGCAAATTAATGTAACACTTGTAAGCAGTTACAAAAAACAGTTTATAATATTAAGCTCTAGAACTGATTTAAATAACTGTACATTTCTTTTTCTTAAGGGATAAAATGACTTTTAGCATGCCAGGCACTCAGCTCACAAAATAAATAAAAAACTACTTATCTTTGCAGGATAGTGTTCCATTTTTGTTGTAGTGACCGCTTTTCACATGAGTGCCTCTGAAAATAAATCCTGTTCACCACCCTTCAAAGGCATTTATTCTATCTGTATATATTTACTACATGCTGACTGGTGTTTGCTTGTTTTACATGCTCTAAATGTCAGCATATTCTAAACAAGAAAATAAGCTTTTTTTATTTAAATAATATTTAAGAATATAAACAAGGTCTTCACTTATATGATTATTTCCCTCTGTTCCTGCATCTTAAAACAAAATGAGCTACTAAGTGCATGGGATAATATGTTCAACTTAATGTCTCCATAGACCTTGAGTTGTTTCAGGATGAATGAAATATACACTATAAAGTGTTTGTGTACATGATATTAGTGATGCATTTTTTCATTTTAATTTTGGTAGGCTTGGTGAGGGTATAGAGTATTTTAGAGGCTGGTGCTATGAGTTTTGAGGAAAGGGCAAGAAGACATGGGGAAGGGGGAGTGCCACACAAGATGGTGGAACTCTGACAGTCCTGGTTTGTATTCCCCACCTACTGTGAAGCCCCTCACAGACGCCAATTCTGCCACCAGTAATTTTGTTTTCCCAGACTGAGAAATTAACAGTATTGAATGCTCAGACTTTTTTGAAAAAAAGTGATGAAAGAGTTGAAGACAGTTGAGAGGTGTCTCTCCTACAGAGGGAGAAGAAAAATTGTATGGATTGAAACTTGCTATCTGTTAGAATAAGCTATTGGAGATAGAAACACGATAGAATGGATGAGGAAGTAGATACTTTGAAAACTGAATGTTGTGACTGCTATTTACTTGGGTCTATTGACATTTCAGAAAGTCCACTGTTATTTTAATGCAAATTTTAAAGCAAACCAAGGAAGAAAACTTGTCTTTTCATGCTTTAAAGTAGCTTAAGATTTTGTATTTAAAAAGCAATTATTTTTATTATGGAAGGTTCTGTTGCATATTATTACTTTAAATAATTTTGTTATATTCAGCTGTCTAGGCTAAAACGAGAATTGGCACAGATGAAGCAGGAGCTGCAATATAAGGAAAAAGGAGTGGAAACTCTGCAAGAGTAAGTTAAGAGTTTGTGGGAGGATTTATTATTATTATTTTGGGAGATTTTTTTCATTTGCCTTGGAATTAATTTCTTAGAAATGCATTGCCAAAAAGAGAAAAATCAAATGCTTTGCTTCGGACTTTCTACTGTGATGATAATGCAGGGTATGAACAGTGTGAAATGAGGGAGGAAGGATTGGACAGGGTTGGTTGGAGTGGGATTTCATAGATTCTCATGCAAGAGCAGTTTTATACGTCTGGTTCTTTAACTCTTCCTGAAGATACTGGCAGAGTGGAATTAGTTTTATTTACATATTTACCAGACATTTTCTGGAGATATCTAATGCCTGGAGCACAACCCAAAGCACAATACTGTATTTTTCCTTTAGCATGCTGGGCATAGTACTTCTGCAGGCAAAACTGCACTCTGTATCACCACTGCTTGCTTTTAACTGGCAGTCAGGCCATCTCATTCTGCACAGGATGGCTTGTTTGTGCTTGTACTGTAAATCTGGTGGTCTGTGGGACCTTGGATTTTGTGTGCAAAATGACTGCGTGGAAATGTGACTCCTTGTCTCCTCCCAGTGCGGAAAGCAATGCCACTGCTCCCAGGGTTATTGAGCAGCCTGTGCTGTGTTTTCTGTGTGGTCAGTGGTGTCAGAGGTTCTGAAATGTTGTGGTGACCCTCTCCCTGCAATGCTTCCTGTAGGACACCAGATGAGAACTGAGTGACTTTCATCTTTGTGCTGCTTAGTCACCTAAACATGTACTACATAGCCAGGATTCTGAGTGGGATAGGGAGAGGTTGCCAGGCCATAGAGAAAGAAGATGGAAGGTAAACACAGTTTCTTATGACTTGCAGATCTGTTCAGCAAGACCAAGGCTGGACCAAGTGCTTGAACAGAACTTGGATTTGCCTTGGACGTGTGGCTGTGCATTTAGAAATCTTGGCACGCATGTGAATAGACTACCTAATGCAGAACCTTCCTGCAGATGTTGTAACTGTTGCCTGTCTACTGCATTTTCCAGCATAAATACAGTATCTGGAGAAATATTTTGAGGCTTTCAATTTGTTGCATTGGTGCTAAAAAGCTTGGGCTCACACTTTCACTTCAGGAATTCTGGCTAGTCCTAGGGATTCTGAAGCAGCTAGGCTACTTATTTTCCAACTTTGATTTTGGTTGGTACTGCATTAACAAAACAGTATAAAGGGAGATACTCAGATTTTACTTTCAGAGAAGAGGGAGTAGCCTTTGCACTGTTTTGGTGTTTTGTTTTGGGTTTTTTGTTTGTTTGGTTGGGGTTTTTTTGGGTTTTTTTGTCTGTTTGATTTTGTGTTTTAAAACAGCTTGCAAGGCTCTTTTGTTCTATAAAGCATTTAAAAAGTTTCAGAGAAGAAAGCTGTTTCAGCTGAAGTTCTTTATTGGCTATTTAGGTACAATGTAATAATTTTCAGGCATAAATATGTTTTTATTGAAGCATTTATAGGTATGTAGTAGAATTGTTAATGTATGATATTAACTGAAAATTAGTAAAATAAAGCACTCAAAAGTATTTTGTTTCAATACAGTGATACTTTTAATATAGGCAGTCTCAGTATGGTGGCCTAGATATGTAAGCAATAACAGAATATGCAATTTTGTCTTAAGAGTCTTACTCATACTTTCGTTGAATAAGAATTGCCTTGCCTTGTCTGCTTGCTTTCTTTGTTTTCCTTCTCTTGGTTAGAGTATAGGTTAAATTGTTTTATAAAAGGACTAACTACTTGACTAGGATGCTAAAAGTATTTGAAGGCCATTTGAAACTCAAGATTGTTTTAATTAGTATAATTAATTTAGGATAGTCCAGCAAAGTAGTGTAACTTTTTGAGAAGTCTGCAAATGATTAAGAATACAAATGTTAGTCTTGGATACAGCCCAAGTAAAGTTGCCCATGCTACAGGATGGGGTTATAGGAGAGACATTCAAGAGAGGAATTATTTTAAAGCGTATCTGATTTATCAGTGGTCACTCTAATCATCTAGTTTAAAAGTTCAAGCATGACAACTGGGTGCTTCAGTGCTGCCCAGTGCTGCTGTTGCTCTGTGCCATCACTGTACTGGATGGCACTTGTCATTGCTTGCTGAAGTTGGGGAGAACCTTTTGCTTGTGTGTTACCTGGAGTTGCAGTGAATTTCTGTCAGTGATTGTGCCTTACTGAGCTATGCGCTCTGCAGTGACTTCTTCTCTTCTGAAAGAGACTTGTTTTGTTTCTGTTTTGTGTTTTTAAGCAGTTTTCTAATTTGCCCATCTGGTGAGATACATGCATTGTTTTGAGTATTTTCCTTCTAGTAGGAAGTGAGGCAATTTGGAGAGTATTTGCACTAACAGCTGAAGAGAGGAGTTTCTCTCCTTGTGTAGTCAATAGACAAATCAGACTAAAAGACTAACTGTGCTATAGGTTGTCCCTGTGTGATCTCTCCCCCTGCTTCTTGTATTTGTCAGGAGAGAAGGGCCACTGAAGCCAAGTACGAAGGCTGAAGTCGTTCTGTTTTCACATATCCTCAAAGTAACTGTATTGTCTAAAAAGATATTCATTCCCCTTTCTTTAAAATGAAAATGCTGATTTCTGCCTCTTCCTCTCCTATTTTAAAGTTTATTGCATCTCAGACATTTCCCACTTTTCTTACATTTTCTGAATTTTTGGTCTGTGAAATTCTTCTTCCTTTTTGTGCTAAGTCAAATCTTCAAGTAACTGCCAAACTGCAAATGGCACATGTCCTGTTCTGTTTTTTTTAAAGCCATATTCATCACTTTAATTCAAGTCTAAACCAAGAACAGTATTGGAGGCCATCACATGTGGGGCTTTACATCTGACTGAATGTTTTCTTTTAAAGTCTTACCAGAATGGTATTATGAGCAGGTATTGAAACCTGCTACCATGTGACTCTCTATGCAACCTTTGCAGGGTATAGCTCTCAGCGAAGAGACAAATTTTATGGTGAAGGTGGTTAGGTTGCTCAGTATTTCCATCCTTTTATGTTGTTCTTTGATTCAAATATCTTTGTTAAATGCAAGTCTCTTGGATTGACATTTTCCATGTACAGTGTCTGCCTTGGACTGTGTTTTGTTTTCTGTTCTTTTTAATTTTAGTAAAACGGCTTAACCATCTTTGAGGAGAACAAATAGAAAACAAAACCACAAAATTAAAAGAGAGAAGTGGGATTTTGTGGGAGACAGGATTGAAGGTTTTTTTGATACTTCTACCACTTCAATACTGTGTAGTGCTGCTTTTTATTGGGGCTGTACTCTAAAGTTTCAGCTATATTTGGCTCTATAGGGGTAAACCTTTGGACATCATGGTCTATGTTTGTCCATTGGAGACTTTCTGGAGCTCACTGTTTAAAGCCTTCAGAGATCCCCTCCCTGCAGAATGGTGCTCCTTGGCCTCTGCCAGTGCCTTTACACCAAGGTGTGTCTAATCCTGTCACAGTCTGGAGTTACAGGGTTAAATGTGAGCCTTTTCTGGAAAAAATTCCTGACAGCAGTTCCTCCTCCCCTGTGTTTTCAGTGACCCTTCTGCTCCTTCTCCCCGGCAGGAATTTTGGAGGAAGAAGGCATTTAGCAACAAAGGAAATGAAAACTTGGCCAGTTGGCCATGAGAGCAGAGTGAATGCTCTGAGAAGTTGGGAGTGACAGGGAATTAGGACTGGCTAAAAATTTGTAGCTACAAACTAATTTAGAGGATAGGAGACCTGACAAAAGCTTTAAAATTAGATTTTGACTCAAGTACAGACCTGCCCTTTGGTGAGGATGGGGGGAATCTTATGTATTTGAGAGCCTGTGAAGGAAAATGGGGGAACGTGGAATCTGCCCAATAGAACTGAAACTATGACAAGCATATTAATAGTCTGTTTCTTAGAAACATCTTCCACAGAAAACATGTATTTATAGTTTTGTATATTAGTTGAATATTCTTTCTATTCATACAAAGATCTGACCTATATCTGTATCATGCTGTTTTCCATTAATAAAATAGAAGACTCTTGTTAACTCCATGGCTTTCAAAAATAGATCTTTATGGAAAAAAAGGAAAAAACTGAACAGACAATAAATAACAAATAATTTTGTAGGCTACTTAAGTCAGCTTGGGTTGACAGCAATACTGATTTAAACCTAAATACTTTTGGCAGTATTTCTGATTCTTTCCTTAAACAAATATTGATTCACAAACTGGGCTCCAAAGTGACGTCCAGGAATGTGACTATGTGGATAACTGGACAAAAATCTGGTTGAAATTAAATAATTTCCTTTTCCTGAAATGCCACCTCGGTCCTGGCAAACAGTATAATGAGGCATTTTTGCATTCAATGTTTGGATGGAATCTATGTTCTTAGCATTACAGTCACCTTCAGATAAAAACACATTATCTTCTTCTTGTGACTTTTAGTGAATTGGATTAGTTGTTTTGCCATGGTTTTATCTTTTCAGGATATTAACTAAAAATTAGTGGAGATTGAAAGGTAAACAAAACCAACCAACCAAAACCCCCAACTTTAATCTACATGATATTTAAGTCTTTTCTTGTTCTTGAACCAATGATCATAAAAGTTTATATGTTTTCTTATGTAAAATGGGGAAAATTGTATTTAAATAGAAATCTTGACATTCAGACTTACTTTTCTGTTCTCTTCAAATGCAGGAACTGTCAGAAAAAACAAACAAACCAAAACTGTAGAAACCCAACCTGTGTTTTTTTCCCTAAATATTGTGAACTGCACAATAAAACCACAGTATTTTCATTCAAGTATTTTGATTTTTCATTTCAATATTTTAATTTTAAAGGAAGTAATCTGATGCAAGTGGAATTTCACTTATTATATTTAAATGGCAGAACATGCTGAGTGTTGTTGATACTCTTAGCTTAATATATACATTGACACTTGTAGTTATTCCCAATATTTCAAAGAGTTTGGGTATTCTTGTCCTATATGTATATAGCATACCCTCTGCTACTACATCTATTTGAAAACTTATTTGTATTGACCACTGTCTGTTTTTATCTTTAATTGTTAACCAGATACACCTTTTCCTGAAGATGTTTGCTCTGAGCATTGACTGTAGCACCATTATGTGTACCACCTTTTTTTCTACATATGCACTTTCTATGCTAGATTAATGGAAAAATTGAGATTTTCATCCTTTAATGAGAACATGATTTTTGCTAATTGCTGTGGGCAGTCTATTAAAACCCTATAGCCATTTGTTGTAAATCGAGGACCAAAGGTTTATTCTCTTAAGTTCAGTAGGGTCTCTGGTCTTGTTCTTTATCTATAAATCAAAGCAAATTATCAAGGTAGTACACTGGACTATGCTTCTTTATCCTGATATGTTGTTCTTTACTCTTGCAAGTTGTTGGAAAAAAAGGTTGAGAACTCAGCAAGGAGATGTTCCACTGGAGAGATTTTTTGTCAAGATGGAAACATTAGTAGTACCTCAACCTTATGTCATGACTAGTGCTCTTGCTCTTTGCAGACTTTACATTTAAAATCTTCTGGGGTGGTCCTATGTCATGTTTTCCAGTGCAGGATGATGATGTCTTGTAGAAAAAAATACTCAAAGATGCCTTAAATAGCAGGAGTCCATTTGCAGTAAAATTTTAGGAATTCAAATTTTCATCCTGAGAAAATGAATAGCCTTTGTTAGAAACTTCTAAAGCAAGCTAAGATGAAAGTCCTGGAAGAGATGATGAAATGTGTAGTGCTGCATGGAAAATGTCACAGCTAGACTGATACCTTATCTTTTGAGTTACAACCATGTAGGTTAGTTTTAGTTTGATTTTACTTTTGTTGTGTAAAATAGGCCACAGACATTGCCCATAAGTAAGCTCTTTATTAGCACACTGAAACCTGGAAATTTGTTGGTCCTGAAGAACCTGGGTAGATAATTGCTTTGCTTTGTCTTTAGAGTGGACTTGGTGCTGAGTGCTCTGTTAGTTCTGAATAGAGTATCATTTTATTCCTGGAAATGAAGTGGTACATGAAAAAGCAAGAGGTCTTAAGAAACCTATCTGCTTTCTAACTCTGTGGAAATTCCTGAATTTGTCTTAATCTTTTTAACAGGATTGATCGTAAGATGTCAAATGCTCATACAAATTACAGACTGGATGAAGCACAAGCTATCATGAGCGAACTTCGAACTATAAAGAAAGCTATATGCACAGGTGAAAAAGAAAGGCAGGACCTTATGCAGGTAAAAAGATGCTACTGAACTAATAGCTGCTAAATAGTAATAACCTACCTCTGTTTTCTTGTTTGGGAGTTTACCAAGTCTAAATAAGGAACTGATTTTTTTCTGTCTGATAATTACCAATAGCAGGCAGCTCAAGAAAGGTAAGTAGTCATTTTCTGTACTGTGAACACAAGGTTTCATATGAATTTAGTATTTTTGTCTTGGGTAATGTAGTTACCTAAGTTACATTTAGGTCACTGTCTTTACTGAATATAGCTTTCCATTGCTGCTATGGAGTAATTATGCTGCATTAACCAGAAAAAAAAAAAAAAAATCTTTGTTTTGCAGTATTTGCTTTTTATTTTGTTTTATATCTCTTTGTATTACCTATAATGAAGTAGAATTGAGAATTCATGTGCTAAAATGTTTGCCAGTATATCAACCATGTATGACAACTAAGTATTTCACAAAACTGGATCTCTCTCTGTCACTATGTCACTTTTTGCCCCAAACTCTGAAGTACCCACATCAAAACACATAGTAATTTAAAATGTTCTCAGAAATGATCGAATACAGTGAATACAGAAACCATAATGAAAGCTTTAAATTTTTTTATGAATCAGAGCATGAGTATTGAGGGAAGATACTTGCCTGAGTAATGGTCTAACTTTTGAATGGATTCTGCATCCTGCTTCAAGCTCTCAGTTGCGTGTCTGTGTTACTAATGTGATAGGAGCTTGATCAAAGAACAATGAGCCTCTGCCACCACAGGGACTTTAATAAAGACTTGCTGAAATAGTGCAGAGTGGTGGTAAGGACAATTCTTTTCACCCCATCTTCAAACATCGGTGTGGAAAAAGGCATATTTGTCTAAAGTTTGGGAACTGTACTAAATTAATATTGCCATGCAAGCATTTTCTTTCAGTTTTCTCTGCAGTAATGTTTTGACTTTTTATTTTTAATTGTTATATGGGTGGCTTATAATTTACGTATAATGAATTTCCATAGTTATATAATTATTCAATCTCCAAAGCATTACACAAAGGTCATTTGATAGACCACAAATCCTTGTTCAAGTAGACAGAACACTTAAGTCACTATGAAAAGTTTCTGCCTTGGCAGCTTTTAACTTACTTGATATTTTGGGTTGGCCAAGTTTTAAAGTGATTCTCAGCCTGCTTGGCTAGCAAGAAATAATTAGAAAGGTAGTTCTTCATGGATGCAGTGAAACACATTTTAGGAAACTAACTGGCAATATAAAGACTTATGTGTGAGATCTTGGAGCAACTTAGCTACTGGCTTTATTTTTACTCCCCCAATAGGTTTTTTTACATCTTTTCCTAGAATTTTCAGTCCTCAGTGGCAGTAAATCCAGCTCAAAATGTTGAGATGCTGAAAATCTTATATGTCAAATCAACTTTAAGTGTGCTTGCAGTTTCTTTAACTACAGTGCTGAGGGAGTTAGAAGTCTAGGATCAAGCTTAGCATCAAGGATTGGGCAATACTGGCAGAACCAGAATGTAGAGGTTGCACAAGACAGAAGCAAAAATGAAAAGTGTTTTATTCTTCTTCATGGGACTACATGACATAGAGGAAATATAAGTCTAGGAAGTCAAATTTTTTTAGTGAATCTGCTGTGATAGTATCCAATAATAGACATAGTCCGGGAGAATCTAGAAAATGGCTTCCCACATGAGTGTAGCAGGCAAAACAATTTTCTAAGTTTTCTTGCAATGGTAATAAGATATTAAATTCCATAGTTTACAAGATTTACAGTTTTAAAAATCGTGTGCATTTACTGTGTTCTGCAAAAGTACCTGCCTGATACTTTTTAAATTTTGACCCCCAAAAAATTACTGTTATTGTCACCATAGTTATCTGTGCTTTGCCTTTTTTATAATTACTTGAAGATTATTGTTTTGGATCTATTTAGCTTTTGTGTAACAAATGCAAGTCTATTTTAAGTATCTTCCTAATGAGTTCAAATTTTGATTTTTAATTTCCTATCAATATTGAAAGTGTATTGTCCTCAAAAAATGATACATTTTCAAAAGCCATTGCTGGTAAAACAAACTTCCTTATGAAACCTTTTTTTTGTTTGAAATTTGTTAATAGAGGAGTTTGAAGTATTATGTAAAAAGGCAGGGATTTATCTCGGAGAAAGGAAATGGGCAGTTTCTTACTATTACTTAATTTAAATCTGGCCAGTGTAAGCAACAGAACTAAACATAGTAGAAGTGACTCAGTCTTGTGTAGGTGCTTGGAAAATTGTAGCTGTTGTAGAAATATGATAATTGGTTTTAGTTGTGTGGGAGAGAAGGCTGACGAGGGAGGGAGAGGGTGGTCAGTTTTAAGCTGGATGCTGTGGTTAGAAATAAAACCAAGTATGCAGTGCTACTGCTCCAAAACAGTGAGTGAACTTTTTATGTAAGATTGAATAATAAAGGTGTATGCTTAGGTTCCTGAAAGCAGTGTTTGTCTCTTCTCCCCCATCCCTTTCATACCTTTTTTTTTTTTTGTTTTTTTCTGCTCCAGTGTGCATATGGTTTTAAAATATTGCCCTTTGTCCTTGGAAAGCACTGGAATTTGGGTTTTGGGGGATTTTATTTCTTTCTTCTCTTTTCCTTTCTTTTGGTTACCAGTTAAATTGGCTGAGCAGGTTAGACATGAATTGCACTGAAATTGTGCAGATTGGTCCCAAATCAGAAGGCAACAGGCAATGATGAAATGACAGTTTTCATTTCTCTCTTTTTAGGTAAGTCTGGACTGGTGTGCTTAGAATGTGCTTCTGTGAGATTGCCATAAACAATCTTTAAAGTCCAAATGAAAGATGGATTCCTCCATATAGCTGGGGAGGAAATTACTCCTAGCAGTTTATGTAAATTGTTTCTGTTTAAAAGTATGCTAACTCAGGTTGTAATTTTCCATGTTAGGATTGCTGGTGGCTGTGTTTTCACTCATCCAGTTAGAGGGACTCAAGGCATTTATGCTTGCCCTAGGGCATAGTCTCCTGGGCACATAGATGTAAGTTAAGGCGATGCTACTTGGTGGTTGCCACGTGTCAAATGCTTTGTAATTTTTAAGTAGTCACCAGGGTTCAGCAACTATGCCCAGGGAGCCTGGCCAGGACCAAGTAGCCCTTCATTAAATGCTAGGGCAAAAGCTGGAGGGTGTCAGGAGCATATAAGGAGTATATAAAGTAGCTGAAGAATAGGCAAAAGTTTGGATTTAAATTCTGACATCAGGATCTGTGGTGTTGTGCGTACCTGTAACATAATATGTGTTAGCCAAAGGGGGCAGATGGGGCACCATTCATTTGGGAGAAGCCTGAGGCTTTCTGAAACCTGAGTTTTTGTTCATGTGACTGGCTGTGCTTTACTGGGAAGAGGCCATGATCTGAAATTATTATTTCTGGTTAAAAACCCGTTAGGGATCCCTCTTGATCTTCCATACAACAGGAGACTTGATTGGATCATTTCCAGGGAGTTTTGAAGAAGAGAGACAGGAGTCTGCCGTTTGCATAAAGTAAAAGACATTTCCTTTTTCCACACTGTTGGAGCAGTTCTTTTCGCATCAAGTCTTGAAGGATAAAGGGACACTAGCTAAGGACTTCTTGACAGTGTAACTTGAAATTGAACTTTTCTGTCTCAAGGCTGAGAAGAAAATACTTTGCCCTTTGTACTAAGATGGCTCAGTTCATTTGGGAAGTGGTAGGGGAGTTGGCTATTTTAGAGGACCCAAGGCAAGTGGTGGTAGCCTTGTCCCACTGCTGGCATGTCTGGCATTGCTCTGCACTATCCTCTGTCCCTGCCAGTCCTGAGCACGAAGTCCCATCCACACTTAGACCCTGCAGTAAAAGCAGACAGACTGAAGAGGGAACAGCATCTCCTCTCCCACATGTAGCATGTACCTGTGTCTCTTGCCTTCCCTGAACAGGAAGGAGTCAAAGTGTGTGTGATTTGAGGGGTGTCAGGGAGGAACATGGGCCCCACTCTTGCAGCCAGGAGCCAGCCTGCTGGTTCATCATCCTGTACCAGGTTTGGTGTTCTCCCTCTTTGTAATCTCTAGTGGAGGCTGGTCTGAGGGAGAGACTGGTATATGAGAGTAACAGAAGGGACCATGTATGATGGAAATGGAGGCCACCAGAAAGATTTGCTTTTTCTGGCTAGTTTTAGGCCTGCTGCAGTTCCTTCCTGCTAGATGCTTCCGAGACTCTGAAGCCAAATGCCTTCATTTTCAGGGTGGCCTTGCTGTTCCTGTCAGCGGCAAATGGGTGTTATTACACAGGTTCATTTCTGGACTCCATTACTTGAATTTGTTGTAAGAAAAAGCAGTGCTGTTGTGTTATCCTTTTTAAACTGCACTTTGAAGACTGAAGAATCTCCTGATAATTGGACACTGTGCACAATAACTTGGGCTTGTTGCAAAGCACCAGTGGTCAGAGCCACTGAGATTCCCAAGGGGACAGCCTTTTGCCAGTACAGGGCTTCAGATTTGCCTCTGATTCTGTAGTTTAGACACTGGAATAAACAGTTTTAGAGATTTTTTTTTTTTTAATTGTGTATTTTTAGAACTAGATTGTTTGATATGTTATGATTTATAAATTCTACAGCTCTTCAAACTTCTGATAATTTTTTTTCACATTATTAAATTCTCCTTTATCTTCTGGTGAGAGGACAGAATTTAATTATATTTTTTAGTGTTTGATGTGTAATTCCTAGGGTCTTGTCATAAATGACAACTTGCACAGTGATTGTTGTTACCAATACTGAATTTTTGAAAATGAGAAAATGCACAATGAGGAAATAAAAGCAATATTAACAATTTTATCTTTTTTTTAAAGGCGTTTTAAGAGTCTGTCAATCAAGCTTATATTGTCAAACAAGTTATTTTTATTATTTTGTGTGAATGTCTTATTCCCTTTTGTCCTTAAAGACTGCTTAAGGTCTCTGCTTTACCCTGGCAGTTGGTGTCACGGTCTAGACGTTTCAGCAATGTCCCTTGCTTAACCCAAATGTAACGTATCTCTTAACTATGTGAACCCTGGGTAAGAGAGCACAAGGGTGAAATCGGCTGTCATAAAAGTACAATCAGTGCAAGGTATTCATCAAGTTGGATGTGATAACAGTAGTGGCTAAGGAATGTAACCTGTGCAGAAGATGGCAAAAGGGCAGGTGAATCACATTTGTCTTCCCTATCAGCTAACGTGCAGTTGACAGCCTCTAGATTTAAAGAACTGCAAGCCATGCAGAAGATAAAGCATTCATAGGTCTAAAACAAGTAATTGAAAATCTGTTTATTGTTACATGCATCTTTTAAAAGAAGAGGTTTATTTCAAAGCAAAACTTGTGCATGTTAGTAACACTGTGATGAATTTTACTTCCTGTAGATAGCTGTTTATTGGCAAGCTGCCAATCATATTTCTTAATGAAATTTTTTCTAATTTGTTTTCTGTTATTAAAACATACTATAAAAATAATTTCTTCTAATTTTTAAAAAAAATCTCTTCTCCTGTAGAGCCTGGCCAAGTTAACAGATGGATTCAGGAATAGCTGTTGTATTACAGATTCCCTGCAGGATCTGCCACACAATTCTACTTCGCTCAGTGACTCCTGTTTACCTCAACAACACTGTGATGCTTGTTCTCAGACTGACATCACTGGAGAGGTACGCATTCCAATGTGAAACATTTGCTGTAGAAAACTGGCTGGTTTTGAACTGTAGTGATACATTGTTATTTTCTGGGTTAATTGAAGAGCTGTTGGCTGGCCCAGAATGAAACATCCAGAGCAGTGATTTTTGAGGGAGCTGGTTTATTTACTGTTTCCACAATGTGTGAGCTGTGGGCTTGGTGGTTCTGCTACTTGACCATGGCACAGGGATGTAGGGACATGTTCACAGGTCAGTAGGGACATGTTCACAGGTCAGTGACAGGAAAAATCAGCTCCTGGACTCAACCAGCCCAACAGAGCACATCTCACGTTGCCACTTTGGTGACCACAGGTTAATCTCACAGTAACAGCTCTTGCTGAGGTGTCCGTGGACCTCCTCTCTTCATGTCCCCAGCTCTAACTTACTGACACTTGTAATGAGGCAGGAAGGAAAAAAATACTTTAGCCAACTTGAGTTGCAGTAGAGACCTAATTGTGCAACTGCATGAGATGTGAGTATTCTGGTGGGAGTGATAAATGTGTANTATATAAAAAAATATGTCTCAAAGATTTAGGGTAGACATCTGCTCCTTTGTCTGAGACAACAGAAGATTTTATTAGTCTCAAATTATTTTTCTTCAAAACTAACAGAACTTCTTATCTAGTATGTTATACCTTTGTGCTCAAATATGCCTTTAAATATGGTATTTGAAAACATACTGGCATTCCTTGAAAGTAGTGCTGTATGAATGAAATTTGTGTATTCCAAATGATAAAAATTTGATTTGCATGAGTGCAATGGCAACTCAGTTGTTCTCCAGCAGTAAAACTTTTGCTTCAGTGGATGATTGACACCAAAGTAAGAAGTTTGTTAGTAAGTAGTTTGTTAGTACTGCAGTTTGGCTGTTACTCTATATTTGGTTAGAAATCATCTCAATTAGTGGCTTTTATCATGCCTTTTCTCCTCTGTTGTCTTTGTTCACTGATGACTAGTTGTCAAGTTTGATGTCTCTAGAGGGTCCTTACAAAGGAGGAGATTTTGTGTTTTTTAAGAAGATAAACTTCTTGACAATCTAGAAAACCTTAGCTATTACTAGGCTGTCTTTCAGAGTGTTAGGTAGATGGTACCTTTGGGATGCTGCTGTTGAGATAGGTGGTGGATCCAATTATTGAATTCTGAAAGGAATTACCAAAAGGAACACAGCGGCATTTTCCCATTCACAGTACACACTGAATGTTGTCCAAGACAAGTATGGTCTGAAAATTGTGTTTATCAGGTATAGGCTTTTTGTAAGGAAAATAAAATTACATATTTATGTTAACTTCCCCCTGAATTATTATCACTAAAATATTAATAGAAAAGAGGTGCATTTTTTACCCATGTTATGATGGAGGGCAAAAGCAGCAACTAGATGAGAACTCCAGAGATGCAGCAATGCACTTGCATAGGGACTTCAGTTTTTGCTATTAGACTGTACACAAACTTCTGAGGAGAGAATTGCTAATGCCTTAAGATAGAAACTGCTGTAGACACTTCACTGTATACAGTAGTTGTCCCATAAAAGCATATTCTAGAACTGCTTCAAGGATCAGGTGATTTTTTTTGTACTAATATTTAAATTGCACCAATGCTGTAAGTGTTGGGCAACACATCGCAGTACAGGGAATGTAACCTGAATTCCTTCTAATTAAACTATCCATAGAATGGCCTTATCAAGTAGTAAAATATTTCAATTAAAACACTCTTTAGCTTGGCCATTCATCAGTGATTCATTTTACTAACCCTTGATTTCCAGGATCATAATTTATTGGTATCTTCTGTATTTGTAGCAATAAATGAGTTTTCTAAAACTTAAAATTGATTTTTTTGTTATGTTATTACTTAAAGCATGGAGGTTTTTTCTGTGAGTCCCGTAAATGAGACTGATTTATCCCTTTATTTCTACAGTGTTTTTAAATTCTTATTTGTTCCTTTCTTTTTTCTCTCTTGGTCCTCACTCTTCAACTCTGCAAGTTTGGGTTTGATGACAAAACAAGACTTGTAGACAAAGTAAGACTGAATTGGCAATATGAAGAGGCCAAGAAAAGGTAATTAAATTTATTGGGTTTTATATTTACTCTTGTGATTGAACTTTTTAAAGTAGAACTGGAACCGGCCTTCTAGCTGAAATGTCTTTGGAAAGACTAATTTGCTCGCCTCTGAGTAGTTCACAGATAATAAAAGTTTAGGTAAACATAAGACTTTATTATAAGATTATTATATTTGTTTGCAGAGATAAAGCTGAATGTTAGCCCTGTTCTACCCTTGTGCAAACACAAAAGTGTTGTAGTTCAGTTAAACTATTCTACTTTTTTTCACCCTCCTTCTTAAACCTTGATATAAACAGTCTTTAAATTTACAGTTATCAGTGTTGTCTGTCAGTATATCCAAGGCTTTGCATACCTGTGTTTTAAGTTCAATGTACTGAAGTCATGAACCCAGTGTGAAGAAAGAATGTAGAACTTCATGGCAGATAAATGAAGATGTTCAGAGCTGAATGAAAGGGTACATGAAAATAAAAGTTGAGATTCAGAAAAAAAATTGATGAAAGTGAAAAAAGTATTAATTGAAATAGATTAATTATTCACTAAGTCCTTCAATCTAATTATCATAAGTGTTTGTCTTGTGGAGGTCAGTCTTGCAGTGTTTTTTCACGGATTTGTGGAATCTTTTCTTATTTAGTACTGTTTTAAAAGTACTATCTACTTGTACACTTTAATGGGACCTCATTGTTTTCAAAGTACTTGCCATATATTCAGGACCATGGTGTGGGTATAGATGATGATGTGAACACAGTGTTTAATGCACTTATGAATTATTTTAATTTGTGCTGATAGAATGTTCTGCTATTGATATTGACTGACACTTAAAAGATTCTGTATAGTTAACTTTGTAAACCTTAGTTTTAAATATTTAATTAGTGAGATTTTTTTTTTTCTCTTCAACATTGTCTATTTTGCTAGTTTTTTACATCTCTCAGGACAAGGGTTAAAGAAGTTCATAGCTTTTGCCTCTTTTTTTAATATGGTGACTATTGGTGTACTGCTGTCACATGTTTTGGCAGGAATTAGAAGCTTTATAGGCAGTTTACCATTTTGTTGTTCTTGGAAAATTTATCTACATTTGGATACAGTATAGGCTTAAAAAAATAAATTGCTGCAACCATGTTAGATAAATATAGCTAGATCTTCAGGATTTGTAACTTGAATGAAAGTCTGCATTGTAAATACTGCATATGAATATTGGTGACTATTACCTAAAAAAGGTTAAATAACTGGGGATAAGAACAGAACAAAATCATGTCAGTGTCCTGTTTGGTCACACACTTAACATTTGTCACTTACTAGTCCATTGATAATTTAGGGACTCGTGACAGTTGCTGAAACAAGAATGATAGAATTTAGTTTTATACTGTTTAGTTTAGCAGAGCCACTGATGCTGTGAAAATGGTATTAGAAAACTGAATTAAAACATTTTAACATACCTTTTCTGTGCATTTTCCCAAACAATTTCCTTGTGTGTTATTTCAGGGAAAAGATGGGAGTGGTGGTTTTGTGGAGGGGACAGAGAGGTGTTGGGATTTTTTGGGTTAATTCTTTTAGTAGGAAAGCATTTCTCAGCTGGAAATGCTGAACATTTGTTTCTGCATGGAATGCAGTATCTCTGAACATCACAAGTGAGCTGGGGTTTGATCTCAATTAAGTGTAGAGAATTTGGGTAACTAACCTTCCAGCTAGAGAATGGTAATTGCAGTAAGAGTAGTTTTGCTGTGCCGGGATAGCAGCTCTGACAGTACTCTGCTATTTAGCAGAAGCATGTTAGTTGCTTTAAAATAGTAGCCTTATTCTGCCCACTATGTTGTACGGAAGTAATCAGCTTTCAGCTTTTGAGTGGAACTGCACAAAGCTCATTGCCCCTACCAGTTATCTCTGTGGTTGCATTCTTCATTTATCATGCATTCCTTCCCCTTAGCTTGCTGGCATTTCTGTAGGGCTTTTGTCTCTACTAAATATCTTTGTGTTCGTTTTCCCTTGGCTGGTGAAACATCTACTGTTACTGCGCAGTGTGGGTGACGGAATGTGCTGTGATGGATTAAAATCTACAAAGTAGAAAATTAAAATGCTACAGTATGTCACAATTGTAAGGCAGTATTTATGATTGCTTACTTGTCAAGTGGGGTGTAGAAACAAAGCAAATAAGTACAACAGCCAACCTTTTAATGGGAGACTTTTAAAATGCACTTGAGGAGAAAAGCATGTCTTTTTCCTTAAAGGAAAGCAGGCAAACTGAGGGGCAGAGTTGTGTTTTAGTCACTCTTTTGAATCTAGCCAGATATAAGCAAAATATTTGCCATAAGTAGTAAGAAGTCTTTTTAAAAATAAAAATATGTTCTCTGTCTATGGAATCTACACAAGAAAATGCTGTGTGGACTATCTTGAGGAATTCAGGAGATGAGACCCACTGATAGAAGAAAAGTTGTTTTGCACTCTCAAAATATCTCACTTCCCTCATAAAAGATAATTTCATTTTAATTCCTCCTTCAAGAGTTTCTCTAACTACTGAGTGGTTTTGCCTTTGAATAAATTAAGACCTTCACATAGCTTTTTTTCCCCTTCAGTTTCCCACTGGAAGGAAGTTGGATGATTTGCAATTTAATTTTTCCTGTGGGGATTTCAGATGTTGTGTGCTGTGGGTTCTGACATCTCCACATGCTGGGGAAGAGATCCTCTCCCCTGTTTCTGGCCCAGGCTCTGGGAGGAGGGGTGTAAATTCTACTTTTTAACTCTCCAATCATGCTGAGGAGAGCCTCAGTCACTTTTCTTCTGCCCTGTACTCTTCTCCCCCCTCCATTATTTCTAAATAAACTGTACCTTATTTCCATGAAATTTCTTTTCTCAGATCTGTCAGTGTGGCCCTCCAGAGAAGCAGGAAAGAGGAAGGACAGTCTTTTTGAACAGACAGCCCCAAGCTGCCTGGATAAATACTGTTTTTAGTGTCAGTTGCTATTTCAGTGAGACCACCTCTCATGAAAGCACACTGGAAAGTGTTCCCCTCGAGCACTTTTCTGAATAGACTGTTTCATTGAAACAGAAATAAAAAGCAAATTGTTTTTCTTTGATAACTCTTAAGTTGTGCAGTTCAGTATAATGACTACATGAAATATCTTAGCAAATGATCATGAAATGGCATTGCTGCTGTGCCACATATCCTTGAAGTGTATTAATTGGTAGATGAAAAATGATCCCTCCAATAGGAGGCTCCAAAAGTTTTAACTGTGATTTTTTTGGATTTTTATTTTTTTAAATAGTCTAGTCTGATGGTAGCTGATTTTGTTGAACTAATATATCCAGACATCTTCAACCAGCTTATCTAATTGGGGCGCAAAAGCAGTAATTTGTTTGTGTCTTTTGTAAATTTGAATTCAAAGGTGTTATTTTTCAGTTTCATGAAGCATACAGTGGCTGTCAAGAGATTTATTTTAGCCTTATAGAAGCCTCTTCTTCAGCTATACTTAATATTTCGGTGTTTTCTTTAAGAAGGTTGCTTCTTTTTGTTCAATATAGATTGTTGCAAACTTGTCTCTTTTCAAAAATTAAATTCCAGCTGGACTTTTAAAAGCACTAGCACAATCAGAAGCATGTCAGTGCAATTTGTACTTGCACTGACAAAACACATTTTGGTTGGGTGGTGGTAGTAATATTCTACTACTTATACAATAGCATGGTCAAGTATTTTCCTGCTAAACTTCATCTTGTGTAGGCTGGTTTCAAGATTTAGTTGTCTAATCTCTAGACAACCTGTCTAATTTCTCTAATTTAGTGAAATTCTGTATATTCATATGCTTTATTCTGCTAAACTAATCTGAAAATCTGATTTAAGGATGAAATCATTTGCTTGATATCACATAAGTACACGGCCCAGCCAAACCTAAATCTCCCAGTGTCAGTTTTTAAACAGAAAACATTTTCACTGGACTATAAAGGGAACTGAGACATACTTTTGAACTGTCTTCAAAGTTTTCATCATACCGCTTCACCTGTAAATTGAGAAAAAAATACTAATTTCTGTCCATTAGTTTTTAGTAGGCTTTTACAGTTTTCCTGAAGCTGAATACCAAATTTTATCTGCAAAATGCCAGTGGACTCTAAAGGTTTCATGAGTTTCTTCAGCCAATTTAAGACCTCGTTGTTACTGAATGAATTGGGCTGCCAGCAAGGCTGAATATTCTACAGAGTGTACTCGTGTTGTCCGCCAAAGCCACAGTGGCACATACTTGCAGGAACAGCCAAAATAGACACAGTGGAGAAATTCTGTGAGCGTTTGGCTGAGTACCCCAGCTTCTTGTTCTTTCCATTTCTTTCTTCCACTTTCTTAACATTCCCCTCTTCAGATATAAATCATAATCCATACTCGAGTGGGTCAGTAAATACCAGAAATTACCAAGTTCTTACACCCTTCTGTGGGTATTGCATGTGGGAGAAGTTCCCCTGTTACCTGAAGTGTCAATGAACTGGATCCAATTATAAGCCCAAGGAAGAGTAAGCAGAGCTGATTTATGCAGTCTTAGTCACTGTTCCTCCTCAAATCATAACAGTGGAATTTTTGCTTTATTTTCTCCCCACCAGGCTTCCCACTCCACAGGTAACAAAGGCCTCAGCTGTAGAGTGACCTGGTATGTCACCTAAAAGTCTAGACATTTAAATGTATAGGGATATTATTTGTTGTTTTTTTCTTCTCCTTGGAAAATTCAAACAAAGTAAATTTGAACAACTTGTTTAGGCTTGAATGAGCAGAGCTTGTAGGTTAGGAACTGGCAGCTGTAGGATACCCATAATTTGTGCATTTTTATGACCATGAGTTAGTATCTTTGAATTGATTCAGAGTATTTCCCTCCCCAAGACACCTGCCTTATTCATAATTTGCGTAATAGTCTAATATGGGGTTAATTGTGATTGTAAATCACTCATCTCACAGAAAGTGATTTTTACTCACTTCTTATGCTCTATTTAATAAATATCCTCAAGCTTTTGAGCTCAGCAGTATAATTTAGTTAGTGTTAGGTTCAGATAGCAGTATTGAAAGTAAGGTTCTAGACACAAATGAAACCTTTTAAGGTTCCCCGGCTATTTTCAGTGACAGAAGGGTTGTCCTGTTTTCTCTGGAGGAAGCTGCATAGATCTGTTATGATTCAGAGATACTATTAAATTTAATTAAATTCTGTCTAATTAAATTTTGGAAATAAAAGCTTTTTTGCCCCCCTGGTGTAGTTTCTGTAGTAAACTACTGACTGTACTGATCTCCACCCTTATGCTGTGTCTACATTATCTTGGGCGAGGCATCCTTTCTAGCTACCTTGGTATGGTGTTTTCAGGGCAAGTGTGCTATTTCAAAGCAGTATTTGCTTATCATTAGGTTAAACCTTTGTCATCCCTTTGTGCCCCTCCTGCTTTTCTGCTTAACCAGGAGCTGTTATGTTCATCTCCATTTAAATTTTTTAAATACTGAAATAACCAGCAAGTTGGTCTGCCTACCTAGGAAGCCAGTCATTTGATACCACCTACTCCAGTGTGCATTGCTAGCTCTTCAGCACTTGTTATGCAAGGATGGGAATGGGCAAAATGCCTGGAATGTTGGTGGCTTAAAATTAACTGTTTTTTTTTCCCCAGGAATATGTAAAATTACTGTATCAATAGGGACTTCAGTATCTGGCATTAGGTCAGATAAAAGCATTCTTTTACAGTGACTGTACTTTAAAAAAGTAGTATCTTAAAAATACTCAGTAGGAAGGAAAATGTGTTTGAGAAACAGAGGCTTCATAATGGATCCTAAATATTTTTTTCCCAATTTATATTGCAGTGTATGTCAAGTCATTGATTTATGTAAGTGGATGTTTAATGTAGGTTAATATATGCATTGATTTTGAAAACGGAAACCAGCCACTATTTTGTAACCTGTCAGCAGAGAGAATGGCTGGTGTAATATGGATATAAAATCTGGGATAGGCAAGCCTAGTGAAATGGCTTTTTTATGCATTTGTTGTGATTGGGAAAAAAAAACCTGTGTTCAAGAAGACAGGTTGAAATTAGGGAACATACTTGAGGTTTTGTTTTTTTTTTTTTTAAATTAAGGTTTAGCAGAACTGACTCCACAAATATTTTTCTTAGTTTTGAGTGATGAGACCAAAAAAGCCTTAAGGATGTTTTCTAACCAAGGAGATAAAATTTTAAAAAGTTTGTCATGAGTAACTTTTTGGAACAACTCAGCATACAGAGGGAGTCCTCAGTGGAAAGCAAACAACAGAATTGCCCTAAAACTTCAGTTCCTTTGCAGGGAACACAGGTTACAGAAAACTGTCTTCTTGGTGCTGCAACAGATTCTTGCATTATGTGGTCTTTTGTGACTGCTTTTCCTTTGTTTTAAAGGGAAAACTCTAGAAACAAGAAGAGCTAGCTGAAATGCTAAGAGTGTTGAGGGAATCAAAGTGAATACCTAATAAGATTTTGGAACTCTTCAGTGACACAAATCTTGTCTGCAGCAGTACTTTCCCCCCTTTAATACCGGTATAATTAAGTTATTGTATGACAATTTCCTACTTTCAAAGCATCACCATAACAGAAATTGAGGGGGGAAAAAACTTTAAGCTGGAATGTCATACACAAAGGGAGTTATGTGCTCTCAGCCAGCTCGAGAGTCTAAATTAAAACCTCTTGTATTCAGTGAGGATGTGTTTTGCTCTATAGTTGAGTGACTTCACTAGTTCAGTAGCACTGAAAGAGGGGATCCCACCTTCCCCTCTTGCTTGATGGTACTTCTCTCTTCCTTGTTGCCTTCGTTAGTATTCATTTGCTCCTGTGGTCAGCTTCTTAGCCAGATCACCCTGCAATGTAAAAGTAGCTAGCAAAACAATTGTGAGTGTTAAAACAGAGAGGGTCAGCTCTTCAACTGTCTCATAAAACAATTCAGAGATTTCGCCAGATGAATCTCATCTTCTTTTGTGCACAAGCTGTGTAAAAGCTTATGAACATGGTCACTCACATAGTCAGTGCTCATCTGAGTCACACTTGCTTGCCAAGCTGTGATAACTGAATTGCACCCAAATTCTGTGATTCTGTTGCAAGGCCCTTGACTCTCCATTTATTTCACTTGGCACTGAACACTTGAAAATCAAGCTGTATATGCCTTCAGGGGTGTTTACTGAATCTTTAACAGCATAGCAGCCTGGGTAAAGAAGAGGAGGTGTCCTGACTGCTTGTTCTTCCTGGCCCTGACATTTGGTCAATGGGGTGAGGTGTTCTACAGGAAGCTGCATCTGGAATTCATGCACAATAGCTGAAGCATGAAATATGTAGACTATATGTATTGATTCACAATGGTGCTTTCAGTAGCTATTGGCAGGAAGTTGGTAATTATTGCAAGGAGGAGGAAATGGTATCGAAAGGCTTGATAAACTATTCTGCTTTACACTAAAATGTAACATAATATGCAATTTCTTTACTTGCTGTAAAGGAAATCTAAGGGGGGGGATCACAGTAACATTCCTATTCCTATATGAATGCAGTCATTGCGAAATGACTTATATTGATACTTTATTTCCCTTCCCCTGATAGTAAGATGGCCAGATACTTTCCAGATGTCAGTATGAAATAAACATTGCACAAAGTTTTATTTTCAGATGGGGGAAACCTTGCCTTTGTCAGGTCTATGCCTTTCCTTTTATTGTTAATCACATTAGCACACTGTGAATCTTCTGTTTGCATGTTTTGTGCTTTTACCTTGCTTTCTTTGTTACTAACTTTTCTTTCTCACTAGATAATGTTGAAAAAAGATTGCTCAACTAAAAAGAATTAACGATATTCCACTTTCATGGCTGGTTTAGATATGCCTTTATTTATTGAGTTAGTTAAAGGGTAGTAGTCTTTTAGGTTGCACTGAACCTTGTTTGAATGCTACCATTTCAAAGTGAAGATGAAACTGAGGTGTGAACTGCATAAAGGTTGGATAATTCTCAAGTTTCAAATACTCAAGAATTAGAAAGTTAGGTTTTTTTACTTACTCTTAATTTTAATTATAGCATTCTAAAGTGTCTAAATTGTCACTGTAAGACAAACCTAAATACCTATCAATGTGTTCTCCCTCTTTTGCTTATATACATTTCAGTTCTGCCAAAATAAACATTTATGAGATGTCTAGCTTTAGCCTTCTTTATAATATTGATAGGAGTTGAAAATTTGTTTTTAAAAGAACATTTTCTTGAAATGTCAACTCTGGAAGTATTCTTACAACTGTTGTTTCATGTAACGGTTCACCATCTTGAAATACAGGAAATGACTTTTGACTATAAAGATTGCTGCAGAAAAAAAAATCATGTTAGCTTCTTTAGTTGCTTAATTCTACGATGGATTTATGTAAAGACACCTGTATTTTGTAACCAGTAATCTTTTTGCCAGACCTATATTTCTGTTTTACTAACAGCTTATTTATTCTTAAAATTTTGTTATCAGTTAGGACAACCTAATGTTTTCAGCCCCTTGAACAATTCCTCTACTAGGTGGGTCATAAATGTCTGGACCTGTTGTCGGTAGTTAAGCATCTCACCCTCAGCCCCTTCTACTTCATACTGCACTTTTGAAATACCAGTTTGAGATCTGATTGTAGAAGCATGAGGAATGTAAGGAGGTTCAACTTCATCAGCTGTAGAGGCAGCAAACTTGAGCTGTAAAGTATTAATTGATTTATTACAAAATGAGAAAGCGCTGAAATCAGATAATGTGATAGATAAACGCACTGTAGGTCTTACACAGCTACAGGCTTATGAAGACTTACAGTTGTTCAGTGTTTTAAAAAATGCACAAAACATCAACAACAACAAATCCAAAACAGCAAAACAAAACCTAAAAAAAACCCCAAACAAGCCCATCCCAAAACCCAGAGGCAAATAACCCTTCCAAACACCTCAAAATTTTCTTGTTTTGAAATTCAGAAGAAACAAGACATGGGAGTCAACAGGCTTCACTTTTTAAATTTTTTTTCTTTACTTGTCTTTGTCTCATCTTCATTTTGAAATATTTTTATCCTCTTTTGAAGAGTTTCAAATATACAACAGCAGCTGGCCTTGCTAGATAATGAATCTTGGCCTGGAATGGCTGAAGCGGACAGGGACCGTCTTCAGCTCATCAAAGAGAAGGAGGCTCTTCTTCAGGAGTTGCAGCTCATCAGTCAGCAGAGGCGATCCCCAGAAGACATTGCACGTTTGGAGGATGAAAAAAGACGCTTGGAGGATGAAATTCAACGGGCTCGAGCAACGTCTGCTCATGGGGCCACTGAAAGGTTTGGGAAGTTACATAATTTTCTTGTCTATTGTAAGATTCATATATGTAGATTCAAAAGGAAGAGTAGGGAATTTCATTATGTTAAAGGAAAAAAAAATTACTAGAATACTTTGGTTTCAGAAGAGGCTGCTCCTAATTGCCACTATTTAATACTCTCTGTCCTGGAAGTTTTCTGAAGCAGAGTTGCAGTGATGTCGACTAGTTCGTTTTCCTTTCATTTGTCTAAAAAGTATGAATAGCAAGAAGAGATCAGAATAGAGTGACAAGAGATGCTTGGAAAAAGTCTGAGTGATATTGTCTGATAATGGAGACCCAAATAATAGTTCCTGGATAGTGAAAGATTTTTTTCTCTTATTTGCAGTGGAGTAATATTCATCTCCAAAAGCAACAGAACAAAGATCCATTGCTTTATTTCGTTTCTGCCTTACAACAGGAAAGTTAAATTTTTGCTGCCTTTTATATGCAGTAATTCTTTTTCATTTGCAATCTTAGCAGGGGGAGCACATGCCAACTTGGACATTCAGAGAACATAGTAAACAGAGTCATTCTTGAAAGCCTAAATTAAATATCAAATTATATGTAAAATAAAGAACCCAAAAACAGATTAGTAAAAACACTGCATTTATTTTGAAGTTGCCCAGTTTATCCTGTAGTCAAACAAATGGACAGAACCTCTTAACCTCGATTTTTCCACTGCTTCCAGGGAAAGTGAGAAACTACTTGTTCTTACTTCTCTTAAATAGTGGTAAAACCTCATGTTTGACACTTCAGGAAAACATACATGAACCAGCTTTACTGTGATCTGTCTAAAGGCTAATATTTACACAATTAAGAGACTTCAAAAATATTTGAAAGTGCCTTCCATCTTCAGATTTTGAGAACTTCAGTAACTTTGAACAGGCTTACTTCAGACAGTAAATTCAGGCAGTAAGTAGAAAGTTCACAGCCAGCCTACAGGTCAGTGTAATACATTTTGCAATTTTTGCAGTATAGTTATGTTGGCTTTTCAGCTTAAACTGACAGAAAAGGGAGTTCACGTTACACTGCAGTGCAGTAAGTTTTATTTGTTGGTTTTGGGCTCTCATGTTAGGTAGTGCATACTATGTTGGCAAGAAGGCCAAGCTATTTTTCCATGTAGTTCATGCTGTGGAAACCAGCGTTCCAATGTGGTACTTGATATTTCAAATGCTAGCAAAAAGTTGAGTAGAAGTTAGAATAATATTGACAGACACTCTATTTTTGTATAGCGAATTGAAGGAAAGCTTAACTATTAGTTAACTGTTGTGGGGGGTTTTTTTGTTTGTTTGTTTTGTTTGTTGGTTTTGGGTTTTTTTTGTTGTTGGTTGGTTGGTTGAGACTCAGGAGTAACCAAAACGTCTTCCTAGTTCTGCTTTTCTATTACAACTTTCTTCTAATTGTGAAGTAGAAAAGATTTTTTAAGTAATTGCCAGTTCTGTTCTGCTATTGAGAACATAAGATACCGAGTTATGCGCAGATGAAGACAAAATCAGTACAACAGTGGTGGGAGATTTGTTGTTTGTTTGGGGTTTTTTGCTGTTGTGTTGGATTTTCTAAAATTGCCTGACAGCCTTCGTTGGAAGCATTTCTTACCATTTATCACAGGTACCCACCTTGCAGCTTTGAGCACTGTGGAGTGTAGGTTCCTTTGTTTTTTAAAGTCGATGGTGTGAATATCCCTGTTTTCCCCTGAAAGCTTTTGAATCAGTGATGCTTCTTGCATCCATTTGTCATTTTCTTTTGGTTCCTGCATACATGGAAGTTTGCATGGCTGAGCTGCAGCCTTCCTTGGGCTGCTGGGTCCACCTGGTCTGGGTCCCACAGCAGCAGGAGAGAAGGCTCAGTGTAGCACACGTGCAGGTGTGCAGCCCCTGCCCTGTGGTTTCAATAGAGGCAGCCTTCCCAGAGGGCCTTGGTGTTGCCAGAGTATTGCCTTGCCAGCATAGGAACAGATGAAGCTGGAGGCCAAAGAGGTTGAGAGATTTGTTTCTAGTGCTAACAAAGACATATTTTTTTCATATCTTAACCATACAAAGTTTATTGAAACTGATGCTGCTACTTTACCCAAGAGAACTCACTTTTTGTTGATGTCCCCCATCCAATTTTTTTTTTATGCTGCCTGTTAACATGTTGAATTTAAAAGCCATCTTTGCAGCTGAGGAAGGTCTGAGGCATTCAGATAAATTTGTTCTGCTTTCTTAAAAATTGCCTATCAGAATCCAAATTTCTAGATAACTTGTGGGTGCAGGGCTGGAATAGTAACTAAGGCACAGAAATGTACATCACAAAACAGAATACTACCCTGATTTTTATCTTGAAGTTCAATGATTTGGCTTGGAAAAACAAAACACTGGGAACATAATTCCGTATCCAGAAAAAGTTTGACTTTCACGGTTACACATAACAAAAATCCTCGGAAAATTTTCTTTCTTTTGTTGAAATTTTAGACTGATTAGCTAGAATAATAGAACTATTTGGAATTTTTTCTCCTGACAAGATGGAAAGTCATAGCATTTTACTGGCAGAATCAGGTTGATGCAAGGGAAAAAATAATCTTTTAGAGTCTGATGATTTTACCTAGAACTTCTTACGACTTTGCTAATTGTTGCAATGTATTTTCAGCTTTCTGACTCTTACATTGTGCCTCAATTACTTTTCTTGTCTGGGAATTCTGCTAGAGTCTTTGTTATTGTGTTCTTGCTGGAATTGCCATCACTGGATATGAGCAACATAAATTAAAACTTTTCATTAAACAATGAAACTTTTTTTTACATTCCAAACTGTAATGCAATGGTATTTTTCCATACTTGGAAAGCTCCTAGCACTTCTTGAACACTGTTTTAATGAAGAAAATAATAAAACGTATTTATCTAATTATAGGATACTGTTACAGGAAAAGAGAAATTGTTTGCTTATGCAGCTAGAAGAAGCTACACGTTTAACTTCATATTTACACTCCCAGTTAAAAAGGTAAGTTATGTAAAACCAGCATGTTTTGAAGTTTTACTGCAGCAGAGAAGAATATTAATAATGTATGAAGTTTGCCTTTTTATAATTGCCAAGTAAATTAAATTTTTACTACACTTATACAGTTTGGTCTATGGAATTCAGTGATTTGGGTGGAGTTTTATAAACAACGTTAGTGATGGCTGCTTCAGCTACACTATTAAGATATCTGGGAATTTTGTATGTTATTACCTTTTTTAGAAAATAAGTTCTTAAAACCTGTTGTAGTACTGTTGCAGTTATACTAATAGGAAGATAGCATTCTTTTAGGTTCTGTAAGTTTTTAATATTCTGATACCTTCTCAAAAGGATTTTTGATCCCTGTTGAGATGACAAAATTTTGCCATTTAAATATGAGAATGCGCTAAGACCCACACAGAAGCCCGGAATGTTTGGCATATTCACACTCAGAGCTGCCTTTTGGGATGCAGCTCTTGGGGATTCCTCAGCTCAACACCACACCAACATCAAAAGCGCAGTTCCTGCTGTCTCTCATTTCATCTCTCTCTGTCACATATATTCTTCACTCCTGTAACTGTGAGTGGCAAGAGGAACTGGAATAGGAATTGTCCTAAACTCTTTCTAATTTTGCACTGGAAAAACCTGTAAGAGTGAAGCTTACACAGCAGTTTGACTTTGCAAATCCCTTTGCACTTCTCCCTGGATTGTTTATGACCAATCATTAATGTAAATTCAGTCTGGATCGTGGTAATCTATCCTTCTGGCTTTACATTGAGTCTGCTGATCCAGAGCCTGCTCTGGCCTCTTTCCTGCCAAATTACAGCTGCTTACATGTTGGAGGAAAGAGTAGACTTGCCCTGTTGGACCGTTTGTCTTCAGGCACTTGGCCCTGATTTGGTTGTTACATGTCCTGTTCCAGTAATGACTGTGAGACCAGGGCAAGAGACAGGAACCTAGACTTTAAAATGCCAAATCATCTCCATGTCACCATACCGAGTACATATAAAACTGCTTTTGTAATCTGGATTGACATTTTTATGTCTGCATTGGTATTTCTGATTATATTTGAAAGGGCCTTTTTTGTTTTCTCTTTCTTTGCCTGCCATAGTCTGTCAGCTAGCACCCTTACAATGTCCTCTGGCAGCAGCAGGGGATCCCTGGCATCCAGTCGAGGATCCTTGGCCTCCAGCAGAGGCTCCCTCAGCTCAGTCAGCTTTACGGACATCTATGGCCTTCCACAGTACGACAAATCAGACAGCGTTACAGACTACGGGCAACATTTGCGCTTTGACATAATTCCCTTTGAGTCTCTCACGAAGGATGTGCCATATGCAGACCCCATTGGACACTCGAATTTCAATAAGCAGCGGAGGTCTCTGGACACCCCGCAGTCCCTGGCGTCCCTGTCGTCACGGTCCTCCTTGTCATCCTTGTCCCCTCCAAGCTCGCCTCTGGACACCCCATTTCTCTCTGCGTCTCGAGATTCTCCATTGGCTCAGATGTCAGAAGGTTTTGAGGAGATGGCAGGCATAGGAGCCCTGGAAATGCTCAGGGCTCAGACCACGGCATTGGGTGATGATGATGCACAAGGAACGAGCTCGTCTCAGACATCCACTTACACTCTGGACAACGAAGGGCTGCGAGAAATGGGACCACACCTGACTGCTGTCCAGACTGGTGGAGGTGAGTTAATTAACATTATTATTTTGTTACATTATCACAGAAGGTGTCACATAGACCTAAAACATACCAGCACAGTAGAGATTGTCCCTCAGTTTGTCTCATTACTACCATCAGTTAAAAATTACATGGTAGATGTTAACTGTTAAAAAAGCCCAATTAAAACCCAGAAAAAAAAACCCCCAACACCAAACTTTAGATCTCAAATGAAAAGGTGAAAGAGACATTCACTTGAATAGATCTTAAAACAGTGGTGAGTTAGGTGGAAGAAAGGGAATAGACTATAGTCTTTCTTTGGAGTGTAGCATATCAAGGAATTAGTAAGGTATTAGTAAGAAAAAGCATGGATTAGTTACTTCTGAGACCCCCAGCTCTGCCAATGTTGCTGTTACTCTGATAATGTAAAGCGACACAAACCCAGGGGAGATAGGGAAGAACCAACAACCAGCCCCCACAAAAAACCCAACCACAAAACATGAGGTGATTCTGCTGACAGTGCTTGCAGGCTGGCTGACTCCATGCTGAATTTGTGCATATCCCATACCAGGTTCCCGTGTCCAAGGTCTGTGATAGGAGTAGAACCCACAGTGGCATGGCTGTGAGGAGTGCATGGTGCACTCATGAGTAGAGTGCTTCATCAGCAAAGCAGCATCTTTTGTAGCGGATCTGTGAGAAGTAAAGGATCTGCTTGTCTGGTTGTGTCCAAGTACTTGTGCTCTGTGATGGCAGAGGAATGATGTGTACAGTTTCCACAGCACACATACCCTTGAGTTTTTCTTTCCTTCTTGACTGTGAAGTTGATGGACTTGCTTTATCTTGCATTGGCAGAAGCTTCTAAGGCACTGCAATTGAGAAACATAAAGTAGAGAGATCAAAAGGGGAAGCAGAAAAAATTTTCAAAAATGAAACTAAATTAAAAACCTGAGTCTGTAGGCACATGAAAAATTTATTTGCCTGTTTTAATCAAACAAAAGAACAACTGCTGTTAATATGAAAGAGTATTCCTTCATGATAATGGTTTTCTGTGTTGGCTTGCTCATTTTTCTAATAAAATCATACCAGTAGAGAAGGGCTTTAAGAGTTTATTTTTAATAGTAAGGACTGTGATTTTCATCCCATTTCTATATCAAGAGTTCTGTGTTAGCAGTTGTGTAAAGTGTTCCATATGGGGCTCAGGATATCAGAAATAATGTGAAATAGAACCAGATAATGTGTCATATTATCCTACCAATGTCTTGTTAGTCAAGTGATAATATGAAGGAACATTGAAACATTGACAGCATGTACAGAAAAACTTTCAGGTTTTTATTTTTGAAAAGAAAACATTGCCACTGTGCAAAAAAGCCTGTATCGTTTCAAACAGTATTTGAGTCTAGATTCACCTACTTTGCTTAGTGCAGCTCTCATTGCCAGAAGATACTGTTGCAGAATTTACTTTTACTAGCTGTAAACATTTCTAGTGCCCATATTGTAGCTTTCAGACCAAAATAAACAGAATTCCAGAGACCAGCATGTAAGCTTGTGCTTAAATTAGTGCCATGAAGAGGCTTCCTGAGGCTTTCTTTAAACCTCAGATCAGACCACAGCATGTCTTCACTCACTGTGGTGAGTGGAAATATCCAAGTAGTTCGTTTATAGCTTTACATGTTTCCTAGAAGTGAAGCCTGGTGTGAGGGCCTAGGGAGCAATATAGGAGGAGAGTCAAGTTCCTGCTTTGATTTTCCATTTCTTCGTTCTCTATTACACTTGTACACATTTCTCTGAAAACCTCAGTGCTACCTGCTGTCAGTGCTGCAGTGTTCAGCTCCTATTCCAGGGTTTACAACTTTTCTCTATGTACAACAGACATTTTTGTGTTGTTTTTTGAGGAAGAATGTATGATTCAAAGGTAACCAGGATGCCTTTTTTTGAGACTCTTTTAGTATTTGCATTTGAAAATGATTGTTTAAGAAAAATTTGTTTAACCTTTGATTTTTGAGTGCTTTCTGCTCCACACTCACAAGCTGGTGGTTTGCAATTGTAAAACAGTTGCTTGCAAGTAGCAGATGGAAGTTTTGAAATTATTTTGGTATTGTACTCTTTTCTTGGGAAAATTTGATACACCATCAAGCTCCCGTATCAGTTTGGGAACCCCCAGTTATGGGGGTTTGGGTTTTGCTGAGGTTCTTTGCAGTGTGCCCTGCTGCTGCCACCCAGTGGGCTGGTACCATAATACAAAACCAGTAGGTCTTGGTGCCAACAAATATTTTGCCTGTTCCTTCACTGGTAATTTGCAAATTTTCGGAGTTGGGAGGATTAACAATGAATAAACTGCATGTACTTCGCAGAGACACAGCACTTGAGCAGGTTCCAGGGGTTTTCCAGGAGAACTGCAATTCTGATGTTCAGTTGTTGTTCTCATGCTTCACTGTTCTGCATCTGTCACGGGGACACATTTTGAAATTATGTTAGCATGTGTGAATGGAGGGAATATGCCTGAAAAGTGAAATCCATCATACTTATAAAGCTGGGAGTGGGAGGAAGCACGTTAATAAAATAATGGTCTCCTATCTTCACTGTCTCTTCTCTATACTAAAATAATCTTTCAAGTGCTAAGTTTCTTTTAATGCCTAAATAATCTCTTGTTTGCAAAATATTGTCATAGATCTAAAAGGTGATTTATCACTGAATGCTTTTCATTTTATCTTGTTTCTCATGCGGCACAACAGAAAAATTCACTGTAAGTGAACCTGAAATTTCTTATTGTGCTGTTTTTGCCTGTAATTTCCAGTGTGTTTTTCTGTGTGAAGTGCTGGTTGTTTTGTTGGGGTTTTTTTTGTTGTTGTTGTTGTTTTTGGGGTTTTTTTGAAATGCATGAGAGGAAACAGGAGATTTTGCTACATTTGGTTTTGTTTGATATTGTGCTGTATCTGTTTAATCAATATAGCATACTTAATTTTTTGGCGATGTCAACTAAACAGTACATTCACAGCTGTAGTTAAATTCCTGAGAAAAGTGTTCTGTGACCTTCAGCTTTTTTGCATCATAGTAGTGCCTGAGAGCATCATGGTAGGTAAGGTCTGTTTGTGTCTCTGATTAGTTTTTATGGGAGTGTTTTACTGACATCTGGTATTTGTAGTCTCCTGTGCTTGTGAAATGTGTTTTGGATTTATTTATGTATCTTTTTAGCTCATGAAGGTTTGGGCACCTGAATTTCCTTTGAAGTTCACCTTTTCAACTAAGGACATAGAGAATATTCTTTTAGTCAGGACTATCTTGTATTTATCAAGCTTTGGCACCCAGTAGTTCTGGAAAATCGTATATATTGTTCAGTGATTTTTTTTTTTTTTTTTAATAAGAAAATGAAGGGTAACAAGCTGTCTTACAAACTTAATTTTTAAACAATTATTTGGCTTCCAGCATTGAGAGGTCTGTAACCTGTGCTAACTCCTATCTCTTTAAACCAAAATCTGATGTGTTTTTCATCTTGACCAATTTTTCCTGCCTTTTTTTTTTTTGTTTTTTTTCCTCCTAGTCAAGGGCATACTTTGGTGATTGCATCTCTCTCAAATTTGCTGGGATTGCCCAGAGGTTACCAAATGCTTCCATGGCCTGCAGGCAGTGAGCAAATCATTGTCAAGTTACAGCATTGTTTTGTAACATGTCAGTTTTTCATTTTGTGATGTTGCTGCTTAAGACCAGCTTTCCTTACAGACAAAATGGGAGCACGAACTTCCAAAGGAAAGAACCCACATGGTCTTTCATCTGGTACAACTATACAAAGTGTTCACGTAGGGCATAAGCCAAGGGCTTATTTACAAAAACAAGTCATCCTACTGTAACTTGTTGATATCAGTACAGAAATTATAGAAGCACTTTCAGAAAAAAATACACTTTCATGAAGTTCAGCATCCTTCCAGTGACATGAAATTACTGGGAAACTTTGACATGTTTTTCTGTAGATGTCTATACAGACTGCTAGTTTTGATTCTGCATAAATACCAGTGACAGAATTGAGGTGGGCTCACAAAATCAAAAGGTTTTTTACAAAAAAAAAAAGAAGAAAAACCCCAAACCAACCAAGAAATTAAAAAAAAAAAAAATCAAACCCAAATAAAACCCCAAAAAATCAAACAACCACCAACAAACCCACCACTTTTGTACAAGTGATACAGAGGAAAGCGTGGTTCAAATACATTTTCTCTGCTTTCTGTGTGCTCGCTTGAACTTGGCTCTCATTTGTGGTGAGAATGCCATGAGTGCATGATGTGTGAGTTACAGTAAGGGTGGGATGCTGTACCTGGAGATAGGGAGGGATGGTGCTTCTTTCTCCAGGCATAAAGGCAAGTGCAGATTGGGCTGTTGTTATCCAGCAGATAAATTTTGTGCATAGCTGCTGATAACTAAATCCTTCACAGAATTTGGAGAAGGGATCCATAGGGCTGCTTATGAATCCAAAGGACAGAGAACTGGCTCTGCTGATACACAGGAATTTTAACTCCAAACAGGGCTGTGTGATTTTTGTAACATCTTTGGGGATTTCTTACTGTTAGTGGCTTAATAACAGAAGTGTTAGCTGCCACTGGACTGCTGGGCTTGGTGTACCCTATCTGCCAGTCCCACAGTGGCTAAAAACTGACCTTAGCCAGAGCCTTTTTTTGATAGCAGCAGCATGGTTATTAATCTGTAAGATATTTATCAAGCTCCTGTGTCCTGATGTCCTGTCCTGGTGGTGCTTGGGTGGGAGGTGAGATTGGTACCATGCATGGCTCACCGTACCTCAGCTGGGTTCTGCAGGCAGAGCTCAGGCCGTGGGTTGGTGTTCAGCTGAAGAAAATTTCCTGGTAGGTATCAGAAGTAAATTTGGATGCCTTAAGATCATGTTGCTTTCAGTAAGACACGCTTCATTCTTAGTTGGGGGCAGTAAACTATGAATGTCAGCTGGTGCTTGTCTCCCACTGTGCCACTGTCACTGCTGAAACTCTGAAGCTTTTATGCTGTCTTTAAGTTTCTAAGCATGAGCAGAAGCAAATAAAATGCTTTCCCCACTTTTGAAGTGGCATCTCTTTGCCATTGCTTTGCTGCTTTGAGGACAGTCATTGAACCTTAAGCAAAAGAAGGTAAAAGTTCTTCCCTGTGCAGTGAAGAAGTGGCACTTCACAAGTCTGTTTAATAGTTCTCTCTGGGACTCAGAAGAAAACAACCTCAAGTTAGGAGCTCTCATTGAAGTGTTGAAACCTTTCCCATCCAGTTCTTGAACATGACTGCTTGTGCATGTACTTTAAAGGACTGATAGCTGCTATACCTACTTGCCTGTGCAAACCCCAATGTATAACATAGTTTTTGTTGGTACATTTACAATGTGAAAATGATTGCTGAGTTGCTATTTATGGTGTTGCTGGTGATTCAGGGAAGGGTGGAAGAGGGGTTTGAATATTGCTTCTTCCTTCCCTCAATCAATTTTCAAGGTCATTCACCAAGAATTTGAAAAAACAGTTGAGTGAGTTGGAAAGCACTGGTTCTTTTTTGATAATGCCTCTCAGACTGTAAATAAAAGCTGCTATTATGTGATGGTATAAACAGCATGCTTTGAGATTTTGTATTAGGAAACAAATGAGAACAAAACCTCATATTGTTTTATCAGATAACTTTTTAAAATAGTCTCTGTGTTTGTTTTCAACCTATTGTATATTCAGTAGGTAAATCTGGAAAGTTTAGGATATCATGTGTACATATGTTGAATTAATGTAAGTCTTCCTTTAGGAAGGGATTATTCTATGAGAAAAACATTTACTAACAATGTAATTCGTTTATACTTAGTCTTGTCAGAGGGCAATTAGCTACAAACTTCCTTCCTTAATTCTCCCATGGAAAATCTCATGTCAGTTGTATTCTAGATTTTTAACTTAAAGTTAGATGAAAAATCAGTGAACTGTTTGTGCTGTTTTGATACAATACATGTCTTTTTTTTTTATTTTTAAGAAATTGCCTTGAGCTGATGTTTTCACTTTTTTTCCCCTCCATGACAGCTGTAACTCTGCGAGGAGACAGTGGTAGAAGATCGGAGAGGAGAGCCAGGCGAGTTTCAGCATGTCTCTCAGATCATTCACTGGCTAGTGACAGTGGCGTGTTTGAAGCTTTAAGCAAAAGGTCAGGTGTATAAATGCATAGTAAGCTGGAAATATTCCTGTTTTCTACCACACAGTCCAAAAGAATTTCTGATAGGCTTTCAACATTCCTAGTTCTTTTTAACATAAAAATACTAGATTGCGTGTTTTAAAGTAAAGAAGCTTTTTACATGCAGTCCTGCTCTCATCTGCACAAGTGCAAACTTCCTTTCACTTTATTGTCTCTGACATTTTAACATCATATTGTACTCCCTTGAAAGATAGTTTTCTCAGCTTAGTAGTCGTGAATCAGTAATTTTATCTCAATCACCTATAATAAAAATACACAGAGTGTGACTTGCAATTCTGAGTAGCATGTGATAGAGTATAACTGTGAGGAAGAAACATACGATCTACCAAAAACCTAAAAATGTGTAGGTTGTCCAAGTGATTAAGTAACATAAAGGCATGTTCCTTAATACAATGGTTTTAACGCAGTAAAGAGTAAAAGGGAAGAAGATAAGGTTTGGAGGATGCTAAAAAGAAATGGAAGACAGAATAGATATTAAAATAATTCTAATATCTTGAAAAACTAATTATAAAACTTGTAATTTTTACAATTGTGAATTACTACTTCTGTGTGTTTTTAAATAGATGACGCGATTCCTTCTACGTTACCAGTTCCACCTGTATGTTACCAAACAATTGCTCATATCCACAAATCACAAAATAAACGATAGTTTCATTATGTTTTAACAGCTTAAGTCACCATATAGTTTACAGTACTTTCTGTTCCTACAGGAATGAAGATCTGGAAGAACCTGCTTATGGTGATGCTGCCAGTAATGAAGAACCACAAATACATGTTGGATTTCTGTGAGTAGTTACTCTTTCTCCCTGTCAACTCTGCAGGAATTGCACCCTACTTTTCTGGGGTTTATTTTTTAACTTTCTAATAAACTGAACTGCACTGGGTACTTTTAAGAAGTTTCTGAACTGACAGCCGACGTTTAGTGTGTGTACAGACTAGTTAGTCACATGACGCTTTGTGCTGGGGACATGCCTTAACCACAGTTCATTCAGTTCAATTTATCCTTTCAATGCTGACTGATAAAAGGGCCTTCATAACTTCTTTCCATAGCATTTATTTTCATTGTTAGGGCCATTGGTGTGAGTGTGGGTATAGGGATATGTCTCTTTAGGCATGGTCTTTTTATGACAGGTAAGGGAGGATTACCTTAAGAAAGTCACAGGTGAAGAGAGACAAGTACAGCTCCCAAATGCAGCTCTGAAATCCTGTGTTTATGGCATGCTATTGTTGGTAGTCAGAGTAGCGTGAGGAAGGGCTGGTCATATCTTAGACCACCCCCTAGAATTGTCACTGCCCCTTCATTCCTACGCTTGGGAGTTTTGTAAATCTCAACCAGGTTTGTTACTGCCATTTCAGAATTCATGCTGATGTGAAAGAGTAGAATTTTAAAATTTATTTTCAGTAACCCATGAAAATAATGCAGACTGATTTGTTTCGTGTAACTGCTATGTGTTACACATGTGCATACACGTACATGTATTTGCACATGGTGTAACTGTTCAAACTAAGGAATGTATTTTATAAAACCTGCTTGCTGTCAAGAGGCATAGTAAGGCAAGTTGCTGTTTTCAAACTGAATAATGTTTAATTCTCTTAGTTCTATTAACTGCTACTGTGGCTAATGTTATTAATAATGTTCTGTTACCAGTATGTGATAGCTGTAATTGCTCTTAATTAAAGCTGATTTATATAACAAATTTAACAACAAAATGTGCTTTTATATTCTTTAAATCTTTTTAGTCATGTCTATGTCTTAAGCAAAATCCTGATGATTGGTGACTAACCCAGGAAATTTATTTTCCAGGCATGACAGTGGAAGCGAATGTCTGTTAGTCCATGTGTTACAGATGAAGAACTTAACTAGTCTAGTTGTTAAAGAAAACTGCAAAATGTAAGCTTAAATTTCACTTAAAGTCTCATCGTTGCTTGTTTTGTGCCGCAGTCATAAATACAGTAGATTTATTTGTTTTCATTAAAAATTAAGCTGTTTCTGGAGAAGATAATGTGTCGTAGTTTTCATGAGGAAAGGGTTAATTTTGTGGACACAAAGTGTCCCTTCTATAGAATCTCTGTCACAGTGGTCAGGTACCATGTATAGTCATTAATGACCATGTTCTTACATGTTTATTATGCACAGTTTGTTCAAAAGTATCTGTGATATTCCAGAATAAGCTTAGTGTATTTTTCTCAATTCCTAGGACAACATCTGTATTAATCAGTATGAGAGGTACCTTTTTATCTTTAAGAAAAAATACCACACCAAAACCAACACAAAAACATCAACAAAAAATTGGTACTTTTGTGGCCAGTACAGGTTTCCTTGAGCATTCATGAATAATCATCTGAAGATAACATTAACACAATTACTAGCTGAGAACAGTACAAACGATTGAATTTTTTTAACCTCTGATGGATTGTGTTAGTTTTTTGAATTTCGTATCATTTTATAAAGCACATGGCTTAGTTTATTCTAATCAGTGTTTCGTAAATAATGGCAGTGTTGTCATAGAACACTTTCATCTAGTGATCTGTATCTTAACCTATTTTAAAGAAATTCAGCACCTGAAAATTGCTAATCTATGTCTCTGAGAGAGATTGTTTGAAAACTGTGTGATAATATTGTTGTATTTTAAGTTTTTGGTGGGAGTTGTTAAATCGACATACATCTCAATGAATTAGTTGGTCTTTGTTGAGAACACTTCATCTTTATAACCTTGCAAAACTCCGATGGAAATTCTTCATATAGGTCAGTAGCTTAGTATTGGTCTTTTGATCTGTTTCAGTGTGAGTGCAAGGGCATATGATAGTGAAAAAATATGAGTATTGAGAAGTACACAGCCATGTGGCCTTGTCATCAGAAAAAGAAATAAGCATCATTTACAGAAGGCAGTAAAATAGAGTCACCAAAGGAAAAGACTACTCCAGAAGGTTTGTTAGACATTGTCATCAAGGCAATCAGGCATCTAAATGACTGTAAAATGCAGTTCTGTTCTCCATCTTTCTCAACCCTACCTGGGCTAGAGAATCAAGAAATTGCATTACTGCCAGGGTGAGGTGACCGGTTTGGTGAAAAATTAAGTTTCTATTACCAAAAGGCAGAAAAAAAATGTAACGAGTTTAATGAACTCCTCCATGCAACTGTACTCTCATTGAGTCAGGTGCTGGGGCAGCTGAGGAGAAGTTCACCTGCAGCAGCCAGTGAGGAGAGGAGCTGGATCTCTCCCCTTTAACAGCATATGAATCAGCTTAACTGATGCTCCACATTCCAGTGCTGCAGTTCCACCTTAATGAACTCTTCTGATTGTCCTCTAACCAGTGCTAGCCCCTCTCTGGTGGCAGCGTAAGAGTTCATGCAGCTGTGTAGTCAACTTGAGTGAGCCTCTGAGCTGGAGGGAATTGTTTTATCCTTGAGATTTTGTGCGGGTTTTTTGGCAGGTTAGCTTTTTAATCCAGACAAGCTTTCTATTCTGGTTCACATCATAGTTGCATGAAACTGTTTGCTGGCATGAGGGAAGGAATAGGGTATTGCAGGGACTGAACAAGCAATTAGGACAGGGAGAACACAGAAACAATTCTCTAAGTAGCTCTGCTGCCTTCTGGCAGATGGAAGTGGTTGCTGATTGTGTTTTTGGCATGGAATCTCACATGAGAACGTATGAGGTACTTAAATTTGGTTTTTGAGACTTCACATGGATTCAGTGACTGCAGATTTCTTCAGCCATCCTTTTATGCTGAATTGCCTAAGGAGGAAAACAAGTTGCTTAGTGGATAGAAGGAAGAAATGGATCAGTGACACTTATGGGGCAATTCCATTGCCTAAATATAGGCATGTGTTTCCATTTATAATATCATAGCATAGCACCTGGCCTCCAGCTGCTGCTGCCCAGAGGAAGGCTGTATGTAGCTCTCCCATAGCCCTATATCATAATTGCTAGCTCCTTGTAAATGCCTTGGATACCTCAGGGCCACTTAAGTGCCACTTGGTGCCTTTGATAAGCACCAAGTTTGGGGGGGAAAAAAAAAAGGTAGTTTTCGTTAGAAGAATACAGCATTTCTGGATCAGTTTGGCAGATCTGTGCGTTAAGAATTAAAGTAAATTCCTGTGATGAGGAGATCCCGGAGCAGATTCTTAATGTAGATATTACACTGATGTTTTTGCTTAGCTTGATTTTGAGAAATGCAAAATAGCTTTCTTCGTCTGAATTGTGCTGTTTGTTTTGCTGTTCCCAGTCATGTGAGAGTTTATTTGCCACCACTTGAGTCAGGCACACCAACCACTTACTGCTCCCGAGCTTTGGAATTCCAAACTCCATTAATATTTAATGAAGTGTTCCGAATCCCTGTGCATTCAAGTATTTTGCAATCAAAATCATTGCAGCTGTATATCTGTTCAGTTGATCATCAGCAACAAGAGGAACTATTGGTAAGTCGTTCTGTTTCTTCAAAGTCATGTTATATAGGACACTAAAGTTACCTGAGGAATAATTTTTAAGATTAAAAAGAGAAAGTGAAGGCTTTCTTTTTCTCTAAGAAGTTCTGATAGTTAAATGTTAATGTGTCCATTTGTTCACATGTGTAAGTATAGTTCTGTGAATAAGAAGGTGGGATTTTTAAAAAGTTGAAATATGTGCATTTTGGGGTTACATAAAGTCTTGGAAATTATTAGCAAAATTAGCAGATGTTGAGAATTGAAGAGTTTTAAGCAGTGTTTGAAAGTAATCTGTTCCACTATTTAGTGTTATGTTGCAGAGGCATGTAGAAAATTTAATTTAAGGTTTAAATTCATTGCTATGGGATTTAGCAGATAAGGAGTAAATTTTCTATTTATTTAATACATACCTTTAAAATGTTTTGTGGAAAGTTGAAAAACATGCTGTTGCTAAATTTTGGTGCAAGAAGGAAAGCACTGTGTAAAAAATGTAAACTTTTCCCAGAAGTCTTAACCTGACAGCTTTTAGACTACAGTGTATTCAAGACTTCCTTTCTGCATGGAACTATAATGCCTCTCTGTGTCTTGGCAATTTTGAAGTGAGTGGGCTGTCATTGCAGTAAGAGGTTTGAATGGGTTAGTGAAAAAAATTTTAAGCCTATCATAGAAGTTAAGAGGTACAGACATCTCACTGTCATGCTGGGCTGTAGGTAAGAGGTGTTTATTTGATCAAACCTGTTCAAGAGTGCATCTCTAAAACTAAGTAGCATCTTACATAAACAGGGGTCCTAACATTGGCATAAATGGATCCAGGATCTTGTCTGCAGTAGGAAGTTTTGTCCTTTTTGCACTACAACATAATGAAAGAAGACGCATCTCAAGAACAGGCTGGATATACTGGTGTAAAATGCCTTATACTGGTATAGCCTATTCTTCTGGGAAGCTAAATAGCTGTTTAGGTGTAAAACATCTTGATGTTGACACAAGTGCATCTAAGTTTAGGATGCTTTTATTCTAACTGCTGTTACTGAATTGCCAAAAAAAGAAGGTAGGTCTTCAGGTTATATTGGTAGGTATTTTTAATTTTTCAGTCTTAGTGTAGTTTTGTCAGAAGTATCTTAGTCAACAGTAATTAGTAACATACTTTAAGGTAAGTTAACAATGCTACTCTAAAAGAGAGACAAAACGTCATAGTTACTTAAGGTAGGTGCATTGAAGTATCTATTTAAACAGTATGATTGTTGCTCTCTCTAGCTGTAAATTGAAAATGAGCGTTTTCTCAAGTTGAGAAATCATCTGCCACCTCTGTGATAGTCTCTGTTAACAAGGCCTTTGTCTTTCAAGATATCTTTCATTGAGATTACCGTTTTCCCCATCTATTTAATAATGCATAAATTTCTCAATTCTTGATTGCTTCTTTCTTTTCAATTAGATTATGCCAGGGTAATGTTTTTCCAAGTGCAGAAGCTAGGCTGAAGTCCATCTTAAGATATAAAAGTACTTGTACATAGCAAGGAGTTAAAAAAAAAAAAAAAAAAAAAAAGGAAAAGTTCTGGCAAATAGTTCTAAATTTATAAGGAAATAAATATACTAAACTTGTGGGATGGTCTTTCCATTCCCTCAACCTTTTATTCATATGCACTGTATGGCTGAAAGAGCTTTTTCTGTGTTAGGTTGGTTTATTTCTTCCCTGGTGGCCTCATCAATGTTGAGATAAGGGAATTGTTATTTTGCATGATTAGTATATATAGTTCATGATAAAACATCAAAGAAACGTGAATGCCTTTCTTGCAGTCACACAGCATTGCTATTTCATTCCAAGTTTTTTTTTACATCTTTTACAGCCCCGACCAACTGATAATTCCCTGTGTCTTAATTTATTTGAATTCTTCTTGGTTGTGACTTTTTTTTTGCATTTTGTAGTTTTATTTTGGAACACTTGTCCCATTTTTTAGTATGATTTTAGATTGTGATCCTTTTCTCATAAACAGACACGTCTGTCTGATGTCTCAGTGAGATTGATAAATACTTCTGCTCTTCTGCCATCCAAGTTGTTAACAAATGTGTCAGAGCAGGCACGTGACAGATACCTAGCAGAACCACCTTGATTTCCACATCACTTTGAGTGAGCTCCAAATGTTGAGGCGGAGGTGAAATATTAAGTAGTCCTTTCAGTACTGATAATGATCAATTGGGTTTGATGGTGATTTTCTACCCAGTTAGGAATTCACTTAATAGTGACAACTTGTCAGGCTTGCTTGGCTACTTAATATATGCAGTGTGTAGAGAAGCAACAGACATCTTAAGCATATGTTTTCTCCAATATTGATGGCAGAAAAACAGTTTTATCCTCTACTTCTGAAACCAAACTCAGCATGTCTTAAACATTTTCCAACTCTTATGCAAAAGTGTGAGTATTTGATACACGTTTCTTTCTTACACTTCATCAGAGCAAGTAGATAATTAGAAGACATCTCTGTTTTATATAGGGGGTGGAAAAAAAGGCATCTCTCTAGCCCCCAGTACACTGACATGAAATTACTTTCTTAGTAACATGCTGTATCCCCATATCACATTATTTTGTTAGTCTCAAAAACTTTTGCCTGTTGTCCTTTATGCACCTGTTTAAACAGAGCCCCAGGGAACATTTGTCTTGGAAAAATAATACAGTGATTTTTGTATTATTGTTTTCTAATTAACTGTTTCTTCTCCTGCTTAAAGTTGAATACAGTTTCTGTGTACATTTCCTACTGCATTTACTATTAGAGTCATTGTATCCAGCTATTTGATTTATGAGACATAGCAACTGTTTTTACAGGACTTTGCATGATATAAATGAAAACATTCTTGGCATGCCGTCCATTAGCATGGATGTGAAAAGGGTGTAGAGATAGCCAGATACAGCCAAAAGCAGTACTGAAAGGGTAACATATAAAATCATTGCTAGGTCCAGCTAATGAACTAATTAAAGTAATAATAAATAAAATAGGCTGCATGGATATGCTCTCAGCTGTTTTTTATTTAGGTGAACATCACTGAAAAATTTCTTACATGAACAGTCCCTAACTGAGTAGGGCTACACTTTTTGAAACACTTTTAGCAGCAAGCTTCCATGAAACTTGTTTTCACACAAATCTGGGAGATAAAAGGATGGCTTGCAAAGCGGAAAAATGGTTTCATGGCCTGTTCAATTACCCTGTGATATAAATAGGAAAAAAAATTGGTTTGTACAACATTTTTTTTTCCATTTGAAAGATGCCTCTGAGGACCAGAGAATAGAAGGGTGTGAGAATACAGTTATCTCAAAAAGTCCGAAATTAAAGTTGTTAAAATGATGTTAATTTAAACAAATGTAGAAATTCAATATGTAATTGAGAGGGTTTTAAAAATAAAGTATTAATACCTGCCAGGTGTTAATCGTATCTACATCAATCATGCAAATTTTATTTTTCAACTGAGAAAAATTAATATCTACTCCGATCCTTCCTGTTAGTAAGCAAGAGTCAAGAAATTCAGAATCTTAGACATCACAATATAACAGAACAAAAATGTCTCTTTTTAAGAGACAGTATTTGATAAAGTGGGATTTTAACGTTGTAAGTAAAATATTAAGTGACAATGTGTCTATCCTGAAGACTATGTTTATCTATGTTACCAATGCTTTTGTTTTTTATAGGGCATCGCTCAGATAAACCTGACTGATGCAGAGGGTTCTGGTGAGATGCAGCTTCACTGGTATACTGTTCAGATCTTCACTGGTTCAGAGCCCCAGAGAGCAAAGACCAAAAACCAGTGTGAAGACAGTATTCCTCAGTCTTCTGGAAATGTAACTACAGTTAAAACAGTATGGCTCTATAAAAGCGAGTTGTTTACTTTATTTGACCTAAAGTGTGGTTGATTGTGGTCCTATCTCGAGTTGAGATTTTTGAGGTGCACAGGAAGTGATACCTTAATTTAACTCTTATGGCAAGTCTGGATTTCAGAATAATTAAAAACTAGATCATGTCTGGACAGGGGCTCAAAATGGTCCCCTGTGTATGTTTGTATGGACATTACCAATTCAATTGTTAAAAACTTCTGCACTTGACAAAGTGGTCAAGAAAAGTTGTACAGTTTCCATCCTTGGAGATTTTTTCCTCCCTTGACTGGGCTCTGGACAACCTGATGTGACTATGATGTCCCATCTGCTTTGGACAGGACATCAGACTAGGTGACCTTCAGGTGTTTCTTCTGCCCTAACCTGCTGGATAATGTTCCACAGTGAGATAAAGTCTGCCCAGTTTCTGTGACAAATTGAACACCATGTACTTTTTGATCATTCATATTCAGGACAGAATTTTTGTTTGGGTTTTTTTTTTTTTT
>VXAU01004326.1:1376171-1387965 GCA_013399695.1 Formicarius rufipectus | reverse complement strand
TTTTTTTTTGTGATGGTGGTGTTTTGGTTTGTTGTTTTGTTTGTTGGCTTGAAGAACATACAATGCCTTTGTTTTTATTTTATTTTCTCTTAATATTATACATGAGATACATTGGTTTTTTCAAACCGTTTTATTTGAAGTCTAATTTACCTCTCAGGATGCAGTGACAGCCCTGTTAGCTAGGACCACTGCCCAGCTGGAAGCAGTTGAAAGACAGCTGGAAGAAGAAAGAGTGAAACTGGAGTACACAGAGGAGGAAATGTTGGAGATGGAAAGAAAGGAAGATCAGGCAGAAGCCGTATCAGAACGGTAAAAATGATCACTTTAATGCCTCTTCAAGCAGATAACTAATACCTCATATCAAAGATGTTTACACTATGAGTATAGTCTGAACTACAGAAGGAGTACAGTAAGTCCTTATTCTGAGATCTACTCCCTGTTAGTGCTCCAAGTATAACATTCTGTTCTGTCACGATGCACAAACAGGAGAAAACTACTTGAATAGCTGATTGAGTTTAGAGGACTTGGAATTTGGGGAGTGGGAAAACATATCAAACAGAAACTTCGCTAGGGTTGCAACTGTAATGGGTTTGTAATTGCCCTGTACTAAAAACAAAGGTAGACAAAATTTTGTGGAGACATAGGAAAGTGTTAGGGTTCTGAATTCATCGTTTATAATACTCCTAATTTGTTACATGAGTTGTGTTGCTTTTTTGTTATTGTTTTCCTAGTATTGTTGTAAAGACCAGAACATACACTTGAAATTAGGGAATGTGAATTTTTTTGCTATGAAATGTATCTGCTTCTCTGTATCTGCAGAAATGCAAACATTTCTGCTCTCCCTATGAAAATTCTGTATTTTTATTGCTGAAATAATACTTTAAAATTATAAAATGACTTGGATAATGAAATACATAAACACGATTCATAATTGCATGGGTTTTTTCAATACCTACAAAATTATTGTGATGTTCTGACTTTAGGAGTTGGCAAGCAGAGTCTGTTGACAGTGGATGCAGTAATTGCACCCAGACTAGTCCTCCGTATCCAGAGCCATTTTGCGGGGATTCGTTGCCTGGACACATGTTTGCAACTCAAGCAGGCCAGTACAGTCCTGGAAAAATGCAACCACCGCCTCTAAAGGTAATGAGAGAACACACAGCCAAATGCCTGGCCCAAACAGTCCATGTAACTGCTGCTCCTGGAGTTTGGGCCTGAACTGGTCAGGGGAGAAAACAATCAGAAATTACACTAAAACCCTTAATGAGCACTGCCTTTATGACGGTATCATTATTGCATTGTTAGAAATGATCTCTTTAGGCCTGGGCTTTTTTTAATTTGCTTACTAGTTATTCCTAAACAAGATACAATTTTTATATCGAAAGGCAAACTAATTTTACTGTGACCTTCATCTAATCTGTAAATACACACTTGCATCAATTTCCTTGTTTACGTGAAATTGTAACAGAAAAGATCATGATCAAATTCCAGTGCTCTTAGAAAAAAGATTTTTGAAGTAATTGTGAAGAAGTATACTGTTTTAAGACTTGCTTTACTGTTTCAGTGTTACAGTAGCATGGAATAATTATGCTGAAACTGATGTATTTAAAATATTTTGTATTCAAGATATGAGAAACTGAAAATAATCCTGAAAAAGCTGAAATCAGCACATTTCCATTGAAGTAGAGGAACATAAACCATTTGTGCTGCCTTTAGGGAAGATCAAACCTCCTTTTGAGGAGAGAGTTATTTAAAGTTTGGAAGCTTTGCTAGCATACGTTTTCTGTCTTTCTGAATATTTTAGTGTTCTTGTATCATTATTTGAACAGTCTTTCAGTTCCTTCTTTTTTTTGTCTTCATTTAACTTCATCCAGTTTTAAGGTGGTCACTTGCTTCAGAGTCACTGTGCTTATGGGAAGGTGACTCGGTTTTCTTTTGTTGAGGCTGGCGATCAGGTGGTAGCTTGGTTAGTGCCCAGTTGTCAGTCCTGAATGCAGTCCTTGTGCTCTACAGCTATGATTCACGTTATAACTGCATCTTGTAATTGTTACTGTTCCAGTAAAGGCTTCTGAAAGGTAATCTTAAAATTTTGAATGACCTAGTTGTAAAGCTTTTTTTAAAGAAAAACGTTCTCAGTGCTCATTCAAATTTGCATCTAGCCAGCAGAGCAAATTGTTTACTTTTGATATTGTTGAAATGTCGGATTGTTTTGGCTACAAGAGAGAAAATAAGGAATAAACAAAAAAATGTCCTTCATTGAAATTTTAGGTGGATAAGGAAACTAACACGGAGGATCTGTTTCCTGAAGGAGTTGCTATTCTTCCAAAAGAGAGATCTAGTCGCAGGCCGCGGGGCTCTGCTTTTGTTCGCAGTAGCACCATTGTTCGCTCCCAGACCTTCTCGCCTGGAGCACGCAGTCAATATGTTTGCAGAGTGAGTAAGGCTTAAAAAGAGGAGGGGGAGGGGCCTCCACACAAGCGTGTTATAAATTTTTGATAATTTCTTTTTAAGACACTGTTGGATCTGTAAGAAACTAACACTATTCTTTAATAATAATAATTAATAATCTTTGATTGAATTTAAACATAGCAGTGGGGAAGAGTTTCCCTGAGTATTTTTAAGAGTTTAAACCTGGATGGATTAAATCTGAAATTTAAAAATCTCTGACAAATTAGATATTAAGCTGTTTTCCCTGGCAACCTTAGATATTAGGCTAGAGTGATTGGTTTTACAGAAGTTCAATGCTGTCTAATGAGGTGTATGAACAGTTAGCTTAGAAGCCATGTTCAAATTTCAGGTGCATAAAAGTTTGGTAAAGGAGACTGATTGCATAAATAATTCTTACATGAATATTCTTACAACTCCGGTTGTTGTCATAAATATCATTCATAAGGTGCCTGTTGCAGTGAGCCGTAGAATTCCTGGGTGCACTGGGGCAAGTAATTGAGGATCAGCTCATGTCAGTTGGTTGCTGAGTTCAGTGGTGAAAGGCTTAGGAGCAGTTGCTCATGGTATTGCAGATTGATATATGGGTATTGGTTTTGCAGCACTGGTGGAACACACATGGCTTAAATCATACTCTTTCATAACTTTCTGAGAGCTTGAGTTTCCAACTGCAGTGATGATTTTTAAATTTTGTGCTTTGTCCTAAACCAAGGATCTTCTGGTTTTTGCTTTTACATTGTGTGCAGTGCATACAAATTCTCAAATTCTTCAGTTTGATTTCTGGATTACATCTCTCTTTATAATATAGAGAATGTGAGTAAAAGACCCTCATACACCAGATCAAAGATAGTACCAAAAGGAAAAGATGGTTAAACACCCTCACTTAGCCTGCATTTACTTAAAATCAGATGGGTGGTAAAAGTGGGAGCCTGTTGTTTGTGACCATGACAGTAAATGCTTTAGGATGAAATATTATTGCTTCTAAGTTATACTGTCTTGAATATTTAGTAGAATGGTTGGTGAAACATATCTGTAAAACACTGATGGTTTTTAAGTTTTCTTGAGTTATTGTAACGATTGCATATACATTTTTATAAATAACTGAAAAAAATCAGTTGCTTTAAACAGACAGTTTCAGTGTTTCTTAAAAAATAAGTCTCAGAAACAAAAGAAAAAAAAGTAATACAGTTTTCTTAATGAAGGAGACCTTGTAAAGCAGCTTGTCTTTTTAATATCTTTTCTAATCAGCTGTATCGCAGTGACAGTGACAGTTCCACCCTGCCAAGGAAGTCCCCTTTTGTCCGGAACACGTTGGAGAGGCGCACTCTGCGGTATAAACAGGTATACCTGGGAAACCAATTTTTAACTTTCACTATGTTGCTAGACCACTGGGACTTTTACACTTAAGCTTTAAATGTCTACAGGTACATTCTGATTCTTTTAGAAAATGTTCAAAACTTCTGCAGTTGAATGGGGGGAGAGGTGCATGTTTTGGGGTTTTTCTGAAAGCTTTTTAACCTAAAAGGTAGGCATGGAGAAGTTAAATACAGTTGTGAACGATTAATAAGGAGGGGGAAAGATGTGGCAGAGAAAAATCAGCTTAATGGAGAGTGAATTTGTGTTGATTTAGATGTAAAGTTTGATAAATCTTTACAATCTAGTTTCTGGCACAGGGTGCAAGCCCAGAGAAGTGTGGGTGAATGTGACAGTAGGACATTCATCTCCCCACCCACACACCTTAACAAATGATAGCATTTGAGACTCGAGTATTCAGGAATTAATAGGTTAAGCTCTCCTTTTGCCCCTATGTCACCCCTCATTCTGTGGATCAAGTGGGCAGAGAAGGGCAGTTAAGGCAGTAATGACATGTATATAAATGACATAAAGTGCAGTCTGATCAACAAAAGTTAATGTTTTGCTGTAAGAGACAGCCATGCCTCCCATTTTGATTCAGAATGTATCTTAAAACGAGTACTTTTAAGATGTATACCTTTATGAAGTATCTTGCTCAGTACAGTATTTTCTGACATCATGATTTCATTATGAGTTTTTTGTATTGCATCCCTTTTATTATCACCATAACAGGGAATTTTAGTCCATAAACTTCAATTAGTTAAATATTTATAAGTAAAAAGGAAACTGTAAAAGAAGGTACTAGAAGGCATTAATTGAAAAAACTTATATATGGTACAGAAAACCCCTAGAGCTAGCTAGTCTTTCACTGTGGGATATAAATAATCTCCAGAACTTCATGTGAAGTAAGTATAGAAAAGGTATAGTCTATATAGCTAAAGAAAGACCAGTAAACCATGTTGAGAGTAATATATTGTGCTTTTTATTTGAACCCTAATAACTCAGCAGTCCTGCAGATCATCTTTGGCTGAGCTTATGGCAAGGACATCTTTAGACCTGGAGCTGGATCTCCAGGCATCCAGAACTAGACAGAGACAGCTGAATGAGGAGATATGTGTTTTAAGAGAGTTGAGACAGCGTCTGGAAGATGCCCAACTCAGAGGGCAGACAGATCTACCCCACTGGGTCCTTCGGGATGAGCGATTCCGAAACTTGTTGAAGGAAGCAGAAAGGCAGGTATGGTAACACTGACATAAGTGCTCAATGTGTTCAGAAACTTCTGGTTTCAAAATGTCTTGATTGTGGTAAGATGTCAAAGACTGTTTTTACAGAATTTCAAGCAGTGAATGTTTCGTCTCTGTTCTTGACATTAGTACAGTAAAAAACTATTGCATTGACTGGTACCAAACTTTGTATTTATTTGAGGACAGGTTTTGGAGAATGGCATTATTTGCCAGTAACACTTTGTTTTGTTTTTGGTTTTATTTATCGTTGTTCATTTGTTTTGTTTTAGAGGTTTGTTATTGGAACTTTAATAATTTTCTTTTTTTCTGATCTTTGAAAGAAATTTTGCTGATTTTATTTTTTTTTTTACAAATATTTGGAATGTTCCCTGAACAAGTGACTTTTTTCCCCTGTTCTTGGAGAAAGAAATTGTAGACAAAGGTAGCAAAACTGCTCAACAAACAAAATTGTCACTGAATTATCAAAGGCTGAGCCTAAATTTATTGTAAGATCTTGTTCGACAGTTCTAAGTGCAGTAAATTTTGTTAATACATACCTGTCTGAAGAACATTAAGAAATGAAACAACTCGGCCTTTTTCATTTATAATGCATAGATGATCAGCTATTTCAGACAATGTACTTGTGTGGTTTCACTGTGGTGAGTGGGGGGAAAAATCCATTTTATTGATGTGGGTATTCTTTTGTTTAATATTTTTACATGCTCATTTTTAAGCATTATGCTTTTGTTTTAAGACTAGACAGACCAAATTTGAACATCACCAAGAGCAAGTAGCTGAAAAGATGCTAAAGAAAGCATCAAAAGAAGTATACCAGTTGCGTGGGCAAAATCAGAAGGAGCCTATTCAGGTGCATACCTTTAGGTAAGTGATAATGTGTACCGAAACAGCATAGCAACAGTTCATTAGAGAGGGTAAGACTTTCTGAAACATTTAGATTAAATTCTGCATGTCTTCTGAAAGCCAGTACTTTTAAACTGTTTCTGAATTTGGACACGAGTTGCCTTTGAATTCTTTGTACTTCAAGGAGACAAAGCTAAAGTAAAATTGCAGTGTTACAATTCTAGTATACGTAAAAATAAAGAAAAATAAAAGGCTTTAAGTGTAAACATAGCTCAGGTCATTCTTCCAACTTAGCCTAGTCACTATTAAGTTCAAATGATGTGTCAGTTCTTCAATAGAAGCTTGTGCGCATAAATATGTAATAATGTAATACATATATATTACTAGTAGCACATTCTCCCTAGAAATTACTCAGTAATATTCCACCTTCCTCTCAAGAAGCCTTTTCTTTAGACTGTTTCCAGAGTTACTGCCTTTTCCCCCCCACCCTTTTTGTAGACATTGCTGCAAAATGTACAAGGGTGAGTTTTGCTTCGCAGGATTTATCCTGTGAAGCCTTTTTACAGTCAACTACGACTGATGTTCACTGAGTTGTATAAAGCTTCCACCTAGGTTTTCAAAAGCAGTAATTGTGTTCAATGGAATATTGCCAAAAGTATATAGTGAGGTTTAGTAGTTTTTTGAGTTTGTTGTACTCAAATCACTAGTTCAGTATGTACGTAACAAACACTGACCACTAACCAGAGTAAGGAAACCATGTGCTTATGGGGAGGAAGGGGAACATAGGCATATATTTGATTTATTTCATTTTTCTCTTGTTTTGCTCACAGAGAGAAGATAGCTTTTTTTACAAGACCAAGGATTAACATACCTCCTCTGCCAGCTGATGATGTATGACATGTTGCATTGTAAACATGAAGTATTTATCGCTTTTATTTTAATGAAGTTCTTAGATTAGCCAAGTTTCTTTAAAAAAAAGTGCAAAAGCTAATATACACGTTTTGTAAAAAATAAAAAAAAGTAAAAAAAAGTAAACGTAAACAAAAACATATATATAAATATATATATACATATATTTTATAATAGCGACTGCAACAAGGCTTGGTTTTTCCTTGTTGTGAAACTGACATCTCTGAAGACAACTTATTTTATAAAAGATCGACTATCCTGTTAAGAGCGTGTACAGTTTTTATGCTGTTTTATTTGACTTAAAGGCTGGAAGACAGAAACAAAGTGAGTTCAGGCAAATTCACTGTAGTGTAATTTATTTATAGTGCCTTTTTTCCTTGAAGGAAAATACCTACTTTAAGATTTATTTTAAGACTGAAATTTTGTTCCTCAGTATTTGTCATACAGTAGAATGGAATCATTGAGCTGGTTTTGTTTCTGATACCTGAAATGAAAATACTATGTTCTAAACTTGTCACTTTTTTCAGCTTTATTATCTATAGCTTATTATGTACATTGTATCCTTTAGCACTGTCTGTGTTATAGCAAAATATTATCACCTGCGATGTGTTTAACACTGATTAGAAGTGATGTTAAGCATTGCAGAATTCATTTGCATGTTCTTACTGTGCACTAATAGATTGTTTTCATTTCGGTTGTCTAAAGTATCTTTATATTCTTAACTAGATCCTCAGTTTAAACGGGGGAAGGAAAAGGGTGACACGTCTTTGTTTTGCTGTTCAATGAAAAGGGAGCTAAACGAGCAGTGTGAGCTAGCTGTGTGGAAAGACTGCTGGTGGAATATTATAGTAACCTTTACAGTTTTAAAGATTCTGATGTGTTTCAGGAAAGCACATGTGTTCTGACTTCAGAAAGCAGCTGCTTTAAGTAAGGGTGCTTAAACACATGTTCATCCCAAACGATGTGCCCTGTGGTTATTGCATGCAAGTTCTGTTGAACAGTGGCACTTTCCAGAAGGAAGGTGTACAATCTGGAAGGTACAGCTCACTTGATTGCCAGCTGGACCAGCTAAAATCCAGTTAGAAATAATTTAACTTGTGACCATTTGTTTTAATGCAAGACTGTCACCCTACATTCCCGAGAATGCCAGTTTTGTGTCCTTGCATCCTACAAGTATGTAAAAATACTTCTTTACTAAGCTACTATAATAGAGTTTCTCATATTTTTTCTAATTTTACATTACCTACAAAGAGAGGTGCCCAACGCAAGACTGACTGTGCAAATTGCTGGAATCTCCTAGAAGGAAGATCATGTTGTTTCTTAATTAACGATCAAATTGGTTCCACATTTTTTTGTGTCAGGAAGTACAAACAACAAGGGCCAAAAACTAAACAGACCTAACAGAATATTTTCAAATACTTTGTAAGTAAATTTTCTCTGTGAGTTTCAAGAGCTTAGACTTTGTTACCTTGGAGGAAAACCTCGAAGTGAAATTGATTTATTTTTACTTACCCATGCTGAGGCAAAAAGTAATGTGGAAAAAGAGATTGTAAACCTAAATTGTTCATTAATGAGGTTGATCAACACAGACATTTAATCTTAAGGCAGTATTCCTTGTTTCCTAATATACCCTATAATCATTACAGGCATCAAATGTTGTTATCACATATATGTGAAATGAAGGTATATTTAACATGTATAGTCTATCCATCCTGAAGCCTGTTTTTGCCAGTAAGTTTTGGTGGGGTGTGTATTGAGTTCCTTGGGCACAACTACACATATTCAGAAATCTGCAAATAAAAACCAAATCGAGTAAGAAATTGGCAGTGTTTGGGTAAAAGTCTAGGGACAGCAAGCTTGTCAGTGCTCATTACTTGAAAAGACCTGTTAGTCAGAATTTTGCTTCTCGTTTTCAGCTGAGGCCATCACATAGTAGTATTTATCCAAAGTTGACATTCAATGACACCAGAAGTACTTGCCGTGTACTAAGAACAGACAACACAGTGTTCCTGTGAGGCTGGTCAGGTACTGGAAGGGGCTGCCCAGAGAGGCAAACACGCTGTCCATAGAGTGGATAAGGACTTGACTGGACAGAGCCCAGAGCATCCCAGTCGCACTGGGCCTGCTTTGAGCAGGGTTTAAGTAGGGACCTTTTTTCTGCCGTCAATTGTTCTGACTGTATAACAAAGGAGTAATGTCTGGTGGCCTCTGTAAGGGGGTTCAGTTGGTGTTTTGAAATTATGACAGCTGTGAGATGTCGTCAGTGTGTCTTGTGGGTCTGTGGTTCTGACTGCTGTAATGAGTTCTGTCTTGGTGTGGTAATGAGTTATCATATTCAGTATTCATCTCTCTTGTTTTCGTCACGGTTCTGTATGATTGTGTCATTTTTGTATTATTTGAAAGTACTTCTTCTACAAAATAAAATAATTTGCCATAAACAGAAATAGTTTTGTTATATGTGAAAGACATTTTTTGCATTTTTTTTTATATTTGCTACATTCCTGGTGCTTCCATTAAAGAAAATTCTATTTTGCATAACACTGTCATTTAGGTGAATGTAATGAATTTTCAAATAAAAGTAAGAGAGGAAATCTGAGAAATTGGAGATCCTAGAGGGGTTACACTGAAAACCTGAAAGGGATGCAGAGTGTAAGGAATGGTAGGTATGTTCTTCCAACAGCTTATAACTCATGATAAACTAACAGCTGTATCAGCAGCTCGTAGTTGAATATTCACAGAATTCTTGGGTAGTGCCACTTAAAACACATTGAACTGCCTTTTTTCATAGCAAACATTTGTACTTTGTAGATTTGTATTGAAAGTAAGTTGACATTATTATTTCTGCAATTATGACTAATTTAAAGGTGGAAACTACTCAAAAGAGTACCAGATAACTTTTTTTTTTTTGTGTAGGCATGAGTCTATTGCTGCTTTCTAAAGGGAAATGTTCACCCTACATAATGATAGAAAGGCCATTTCTGCTCCCCTCTGCAACCCTAAGCTGCAGGAGCACAGGCAAAATCACAGCACAGACATGTGACTCCCACCTCTGTCCAGTATTTGCAAGGCGTAAAGGGTATGACAGAGTTTAGGTTATTTTTAAACAGTCTACTAGAAATAGTCATTTGGAATACCAACCGTCTCTGTCTTGCTGCCGTCAGGATCAACAGCAAAAGCTACCATGGGTATGTCATTTTGGATTTTCTGTTACGAGAATGAAGTCTCATTTGTATTTTTTGCTGCAGTTCTTGTAAACCCTTTGCAAGACTTAAAGGTAAGTGCAGAATAAAATCAATATTTTTTTTTTTAATTAGATGAACAGTATTTTGTTTTCAGTGGTTGTAAAAATTTTAGGGAAGAGGGCCCTTCACAGCTTGTTTTGACTCCAATCTCCTTTATAACTGTAGAGTTGTACATCTTGGAGAGGAAGAAGCATTTACAGAGACTTGAGAAACTGCAGGCTAGCAAAAGCAAGAACAATCTTTCCTAAAACATCATGTGAAGAGTATTTTCTTTGTTCTGATATCATGCACTTGACTGAGTATCATCGGAATAAACTACCAAGGAGTAAAGTTGATTTGGTTCTGGAATCTGTAAATGTCCGTTAAATTATTTGCTTGCACTTTGGAAACTCTCTGTATTCTTGGATTTAAAAGCTTCTTAAGAGCTGGTTCTGGTTTCTTATGATGTCTAAAAATCTCATAAATTTGAGCATACATATATAGGTTATAGAACCACATTTTCTATAGAAAATTATTCTGTCTTTAGTTTTCAGTTTGACCATCCAACTAAAATGTGCTTTCAGCAGGAGACTTAATGACTTCAGCTGTAGTAACAGACAAGGGGAAAACATGAATTTAGGAAAGTCCAGGAAAAAAATGGGGGACTGAGACTCTTGCTGTCATTTGGTAAGTGCACAAAATTACTACTCTGTCTAGGGCACAGTATTTGTGGTAAAGTGTGGTTCTTTGACACAGAAGTTCCCAGATGTAGATGTTGACAAAGTAAATGCTGCTTGCCGTTTTATGTATTTCCTTTTCATGAACTGATTGAAGAAAATTGCAGTTACATTGCCAAGGAAATAAATCCAGTACTCAGTGTTTTAACTGCCTTCACAGAATTCAATTGGCCTATTAATACTGATTTTAATGGGCACAAAGAACAGACACTGGCAGGAGGCTAGAACTTCTATTACTTTTCCACATTTCACTGACATGCTTATAAAGGCCTGGGCCTGTTACTGATCTATGAGTGATAGAAGACTATCTGCAGTGCTGTGTGTGAAGGACATAATCAAATCTCTGGAGCAAGCATGCTCCTTGCTCCAGAAAGGTGGGAACTTCTGATGAAGCCATCTAAGTGTTCAAATTTCACAATAAAATCCAGCATGTGACTTCTGCACGGGGAGTCCCCATCAGAAATAAGTACAGGAACTTTCTTCAGCTCACACACAAGTTGGAAGGAGTCATGTGACCATTCTGAAAAGAGGTTTTGTACACCCAGTATCAGCTGGCTTGCTTTACTGGCAGGGCTGCTTGCATGGCACGTCCATAAATTACTGGTCAAACAGACTGGGACAAAAAGCTCTTCCAGAACTGCATTCCATCACCTTTGAAGTGAGTTAGAGCCACGTGTGTGTCTTCAGTCACCCATAGGCCTGCAGTCACCCATGGATTTTTCATGGATGTTTGTGCAAGACCTCCCTCTACCTGGTTATTGCATCTGCTTGGAAACACAAAGCACAAGCCTGGATACCCCTGAAAACTAATCTGTGCAATATTCCAGTAGGGGTGACTGTCCTGAAATAGAACACACAGCACATGTACAAACATGTGCATGGTCTTCACAAAGAACTGTTACAACCTCTGTCTTGCAGAATGAAATTCTAGTGGTTTGTCCAAAAATTTGTTCAATCAGAATTTTGGAGATTCTCATCTTGTAGAAGTCAAATACATTGCTGAGCATGACAAAATTCTTAGGCACTCCACTTACCTCAAAAAAAA
>VXAU01004326.1:1357348-1376124 GCA_013399695.1 Formicarius rufipectus | reverse complement strand
TTTTTTTTTTTTTTTAACTATACTTTAGGATATTCTAACACAATATTTGAAAAAACTTAAGCAGACATTTTGCATAGGGAAAGTAGGCTGGCGTATAGGAAAGGATCTTTCAAGAGTGGCAGTTGTATTGAAGAAAAGGCAGAAGGCTTGCAAGTAGGTGGATGGATGGATTGATGGATGCATGGATGATGGGGAGAATGAAGAAGTGAAGGTTACAGGCATGAAACCTTTGGGGAAGCTTGCAAAGCATGAATATGATACAGAAGATGAAGGTAAGTCAGTCTGAATAAGCTTGAAATGGAGTGCCAGGGTAAGGAAAAATGCAAAGGATGGTGAAAATGTGGTTTGTCTCATTTCCAGGCTGCTGTGATTACATATTTCATAGAGGAGCAACCTGGGCGTTGCTGCAGAGTGAGCAGGAATATTTGTTGGCTTGCACACTTCATGCTTATGGTGCTTTTTCCTTGTGAAAAATGTGAATGTTTTTGCTATTGAAAAAACAAAACAAAACCAAAACAAACAAACCCCCCAGAACAATTAGCCCAGGTTAGGGAGAGAAAAAAAGCAGCACGTGTTCTATGGTGACTGAATAGGTAGGGCAGGGTGAAGAGGCTTGCAGTTTAATCCTGCAGGATTGCAGGCTGGTCCATCTCCCCCGATCATGCAGTCACATGATTGTTACTGCTTCCTCCCCATGACATCACTGCTGTTGCAGCCATACCGCCCAAGAAAGGATGCTATTAAAATCTTTGGGACTGGGCTAAATGATGTTGCATTGCAGGTAAGCAGGATAATTCTTCAGAAATATGATTTGCCGGTTGCTCTCGTGCTGCTGTCCTAGAGCTCCAGCTCTGTTAGGCAGAGTTTCTGCTGGAAAATAAAGCAGAATAGTTTCTCTGCAAGCAGAGGGTTTGCAGGTGCAGAGGCTGCTTGCTGGCTCTGTGCTGATCTCCCAGCTGATATCTCCAGTAGAAATGCTGCCAGATGGAGCTTTATAGTTGAAGAAGGCCCTTTGTTCCCTGTATTTTCCAGTGGCTCTTTCGGGTGTCTACGGAATTCTGTATTTACGTGAGCAGCCATCATTCAGTCATGCAAAGGGAGAGGAGTAATAGTGTTTTCCTTACATTCTCTGCCCTTTTTTTTTTCCCTGGTTGCCTGAAGGAAGTTGTTGTTGTAGATAGATACATCTAATCTTATAAAGGAATAAGGATTAACTTGCTTGAGGGGTTAAGAGGTGTATTTGGGGAAAGAGGCTTTTCCTTTATTGTTAATTTTTGCTGACATGGTTTCAGAGTGCCTGGTCCAGCAGGTTTCCTGCATAATTTGCTGTAGTGAAAGGTAGGTTTTTCCTTGTTGTCCAATATAAACATGAAAAATCCTTTTCTGAAAGGAACACAGGAGATGACAAGTGGATTTTAACTTCTTTGCAAAACGCCAGTTGCCAAATGGCTGAAAAATCAATCCTAAACTGCGTTTTTGAAATTTATATTTGAGGAAGCAAAGTCCAGGGTCATTTTCCTAGTGTGGATGTTTAATTATGCACTCTGTACAAATATATGAATATATATTTGTGAAGGAAAAAATGGAGACTTCTGTGTTGTTTTTTTGTTTTTCTGTAAAGCTTTTAAAAATATTTAGGAGGTTTAAAATTTTTAAAAATGTATTCTAATACAAGTGTTCCTATCTGAGAAGCTAAATTAATTTTTGAGCTTACACTAGTCAGAAAAAAATTATGTATATATATTTTCAACAATTCTGAAAAATAATTTTGTGCCTTTGCCTTAGAACAGAGGATGACTCAGCCACAGCTTCATCGGGCAGAGAGTCAGGTGACTTTTCACCCCTAGTCTGCAGGAAGTTTTCTTATTCTTCCAAATCCTGTTCTTTGTTCAAATAATTTTTTCCCACTATTGGGAAAATCTGAAAACTTGGCAGGCCTGGAGTCTCTTTGTGCTCTCTCATACATTCAGGGTGGGAGATTTTGGATCTCTCCTGTGCTGAAGTAGGTTGTACATCCTAGTGCGAGATGAATTCTGATTTGCAGTGATCATGTATGCAGTAGTGTTTTGATCAGAAAATATGGCAGGGAGAAAAGGAGTCAATGAATTATTGAACTAGGAAAGGACAGTGGTTGTTCCAAATGGAAATAAAAGATGAATTTCAATTTTATTTTTCTCCAGCAGAACTTCTCCTGTTTTTTCACAACTGAGCCTCTAAAGTGATAGAAATGCAAACCTGTTGCTGCATGAGGTGATGGTGGGGTTTGTGTTGGTGCCTGTGCTGGCTTTCTTCGCCTTGATTCCCTCTAGAGTCAAGGCTGGCTCAGTTTCTCCAGCACTGACTGGGAGCTGAGCCATGCTCTTGCTCACCAGGCACACTAAGGGTTGGCTCTTTGCCCATGTTGAAGAGCATAGCAGGGCTGCCACACTTGGGTTTGTAAGTGTGATGGATTTCCCCTCTACTCCAGATCATATCTGAATGCCCTAAGGAAATACATTCTGGGCAGTGGTTTTCCTGGTCTCCTGATTTAAGTCACATCTTCTGTGCAACTGTAAGGACTTAAGTTACTTGGAATAAAAGGGTGACCCTGTAGACAGCCCTAGCTTGACGGTGCTTTTGCTGGCAGCACCTGGTGCTGTACTGGGGCTCCAACCCAGTGAGTGCTCAGTCCCTGTGCATGTCAGGGCATGCTTTGCAAAGGTTGTAGCTTTTCAAAAGTAGAGGCTTGTGGCTTTTCAGCCGGGACTGGAGAAGAAGAAGGAGATGGGGGAGCATTTGCTGTGGGGTTGAGTCCCTTGTACGTACCTAGAGCAAATGGGGTCTCTGGAGTGCTGTAACCTCGTGATCCTGGGAGCTGCTTCATCATGAAGCTGTTGTTTGTTGGCCTGGAGGGGAAAGTGTGCAGGATCATGACTGTAGCCCAGTGCTAGTGCAGAGGGAAGGGGGAAGGCTCCTGACACCCACCTCACCCGTGGCTCAGGGCCATCTCCCATGTCTTGGTGGTCAGTGTTGTGTTGCAGGAGCCTCTCAGGTCCGAACAGCTCCTAGATCAGCATGGTGCACAGTCCTCCAACAGTGGCGCAGTGCCCATAAGTACCAGTCTTTTCCTGGTTTGCTTTTGCCATCACACTGCAGTTTGCTGGGTGCCCAAGAGGTGTTAATTTTTCCACTTAGTGAAATGGGATTGGGTTGTAGAATAGGAGTCTGATTCATTTTTGTGTGTCTGTGTGCATACACACAGACCAGGTGTTGGGTTTTCTCAGCTTGCTTCATCTCTAGTGCAGCAGAACTAAAATCATCACACACGATCATTAATGCCAGAAAAGGAACTCTGGCAGGGTTATGGTAGGCTGCTATTCCTAACACAGTGCTAACATTTTGCTCTTAAGCATAATCCCAAGGAAAAGGTTTCCCCAACTTGCAGAAGCATGAGCTTCATCTCAGCAGGATGAAGTAACTCATCTGTAGCTGCACAGCCCATCAGCATCAAATGCAGCAGTAAAAAACAGTGCCATGCAAAGAGGAAAACATTACCCTCCATCTGTGTGAAAATGACTCACTGCCTCCACACAAATCAGGAGAAGTGACATGGTAGAACAGACTAATGGCTTTCCTAATGCAAGTTTATCAGCTTTATTTCAAACTGGAGGCTTAAAAAGGTTTTTAGCGAGAGGTGCTTTTAATGCCACTGAATACCCCATTTAAGGAGCGAGCTGTTTAGGCGTAACTATATACCAGGGCATTTCCCTTCTGACAGTGCAACTCCATTCCCTCTGAATGTATTTTTTTTTTTTTTTTTCAGTCCAAAACCTATTTTCCCCCCATACTCATGCAGTTCCCTGAATGAGGAGGCGAAGAGCAGCACTGGGAACCCAAATATGATGCTGCAAAATTCAGCCATGTGTGCCATGAGGAGGAAAACTGTGTAGCACCCCTGACCCTACAGCTGTGGTTTTAGAGCTCTGTGGCAGTAAAACCAGTTGATTTATACGAGAAATACCCTTCTTTTTTTGTGAGGAAGGAGACTAGAGAGAAACCGAGAATAGAAACCATACATGCTGCCACACTGTTAGTCTGATTTCCAGTCTGTCCTTCCTCCTGAAATTTCGTGTCTTACCACAGGAGCTGAAGGTTTTCAGAGTTTTGCCTAATCAGATCTTGTTTCCTTCAAGAAGTAAAGGTCTTGTGGGGTTGATAGCAGCCCATGGGGCTCATCTGCCCAAGCTGCTGGGCTATTAGCAGAGGGGCATCCTTTAACAGAGATGTTTCAGCTCAGTTTGAAAACTGCAGGTGGATGTTCCAGATTCAGCAATGCTTCCCTCCTGCTTTTTCCACAGCCAAAACATCTGCACTTAGAACAAAATTTATTGGAGGGACCTTTAAGGCTTGCTGTAAAGAGAGATGTGAGTTTAACATTTTTTTTAATACATAGCAAGTTTTGGCAAAAATTCCACTGGAGCTTGCTGGGGGAAAGCTGGGAATTTTTTTTCCCCCTTCTCTTTCTGACATAACTCAGCAGCTGAACTAATTTTGCACAGACTTTCCAAGAAAACTCAAACGGGGAGCAGGCACATGATATTTCATACCAAAAAGAATTGGTTTCTAAAAGGAGAGTCTTAGCAACAAAGAGCAGGGAGCTGGATGCTGGGGTGAGGTTTGCCCCACAGAGGAAGAAAATGCTCTCAGGAAAAGAAAATGAGAAGAGAGAGGCAGCCTGTTATGGAAGGGTGGGGAAGTCCTGACAGTTGATTACCAGCTCTTGGGGTGTCCTGGTGCACCCCAAATATCCCTTCACCTGTGTTCCTGCATAGCACTGTTACCTTCTCTATGCTCACCCCATGAGCCTGTGTGGTAGCTGAGGAGAGGCAGCTGAAGGCTGTGGTTTGGTCTGGAGGAGTCTTTTGTGCCTCACTTTTCTGCCGTTTATCCCAGATGTTCCCTCCCACCTTCTCCTCCTCTCCCAGGCCCTCTCCCCTGTGATCTGGTGCCCTGCATTTTTTAAGCTCTGCTGTGGCTTCATAATTTTTTCCGTAGGGGTTACTCAGGGTAAAGCTGCACATCAAAGGTGTGACTGTATTTAGCTTGCCCAGACTATCACAGCAGGAAACTCCCTAATATGTGGTGGGAGGGCCATACAGTAAAATGCTGCAATATTCTACAGTACTATTTCCCATGCTGCAGCCTGCCTGTGCTAGTGTGGTGGGAGACTGAGGGTTTGCAGGGATATTTACTTGTATGTGGAGGTGGTGCAATTAATCCTTAAACTGTAGGAAAGGCCTTTTCACATCCCATCTTCCCTCTGTATTTTCCCAATTTAATCATTCATTGGTTTTTATGTGCCATGTTATGTTTCCAGAAACATCTTAAGTGGGTTCAGCGTTTTCTGATTTTTTTCCAAGAGTCTAAACTGGATTGCTCTGATTCAAGGCCATTTTAACATAGTTTTAAAACTGTCATTAAGATGGAAGGTCAATAACTCAATCAACTTGTTCAGTCCAAAGCTTCTAAGTTTAATAGTCTTAAATTGCTTGTAGATATTTTTCTTCCTGTAGATAATTACCCATTTAACTTGCTGGGGATTCAACCTCCTTGCTTTTGCTGAAGGCATCTTCACCAAATGAAGAAAACCCCCACAGAACAGGATCTTAATTCTTGTTCAGAAAATTGTTTCATAATTGTTTACCTGCCTCCTATATGCTGTGCAATTTCATGTTGCCATTTCTAGATCATCTTTCATACAGTAGATGGGAGAAGGGGAATTACATCCATGCGCCTCTGGTCTTCCTGGCTCCAGGTTAAGCAGATATCAGTCTGACCCCTCCCCAGAAGGCATACATCCCTAACCATCTCCTTGCCCTTTTCATTCATGTCTTTCATGGTGACCCTATTGATAATTTTGCTTGCTGCTTCCTGAGCTTTTGTGCTCAGGCCAGGTGGTACTGAAGCCCTGTGGTGTAACCATGCTCAGGTCTAGGAATTTCTTCTGCAGCCTTATCCTCTTACAACTCTCTGAACACTGACTGCTCTATGAGTCTGTGATTCAGCTCACTCTGCTGGCAGCACTGGCATGCTGTTCAATTCAGGCCCTGTGTGGGGAGTTCTCTGCGTCCATCTCTGTGACTAGGTCTAAATCCTTTGGGATAGGGGATGGATGGATGCTGGCAGAGCACTCAGCCCTCAGGACGAGGTGCCTTTGCTTAACTGCTTACCCTGAGCAGTTAATGGCTATGAGGCTGTGGCACCATCTTCTGAGCACTTGGTACTTGGAATAGTCAATACAAGTATTAAGGGCATGGAGAGTGGCAAATCATCTGCAAAGGAGTCTTGTGACAATTGCCAGTAAAATTACAGTTTTCATTACTGGGGACTATGGAAAATAAATCCCAAGGATTTTCACAGCCACCATGCTCCTTCATTTATGCAGTAACTACTGTTGTGTGCCGCATGAGCTCATCTGACCAACCACTCAGATCAGTGATGTGTTCAACTCTGGTGAAGTCATGATTGAAACGACCTGAAATCACTTCAAAAGTGTTGTGCCTGGAGTAGGATATTCTCTGTTTTATCACTGCATGTACATTGGTACTAGAGCACAGGAAGGCCCTGAGATGTGCCATATTCTCCTTTTGTGGGTTGGCTAACGTGACACATTTGGGAGAGATGGAGCAGGTGATGCTGTGCATGCCCTGAAAAAGTCACTCCAAATGTGAACTGGCATTTAGAATTCTACTTTCTTCTCCCAGAGGAACTCTTGCCAGGTTCACTTATTCCTTATGCTGCAGCAGCAGAGAGGTATGCTTTGCTGCCTGCATACTGTTGTGTTTCATGTAGCAACACTCTCAGTGCCATCTTCAAGGAAAACAGCATACTGATGAAAGCATGCAGGTGAACATTCATCTGCTAGAAACATTGGAAGTGTTGAAGGAATTCAGTAACTGTGATCTGTTGAAAGTAACTTGAAACTTGTTGGAATTGCATTAAAAATCATACTGCCTGCCTCTGTGAATGTGTCCAATTAAAACAGAAAACAGGATGAGGACAACATAGCATGGAACTAGCATGTCTAGGAGCAACAGACCAGGGCCAAGACTTTTCCTTTGATGACTGTTCAGCTAGTTGTTTTCCATCAGTATATTTTTCAGCCCCTTTGAACCATGGGATGTTTTGATCTGTTCTTGCCATGTTGAATACATTTCAGACCTGATTAGTCAGTAGCTTACTACCTAGAATGTCAGTTCAGCTCTTCTCACTGTGGCTTTTACATTTACATAGTGCTCTAAAGCTTAGACTTTATCAGCATTTTCACTGTAAATGTAATTTATCACTCGTGTGTAAAACTTACCTCCAAGATGCAGTGTTATCATACAGCTGATCCCAAACACATGCTGAGTTTGCTCACTGCAAGACTTGCAGGAAAAACTTAACCCCAAATATAATACTACCTTTTGGTAGAAACCTTTTGGTTCTTTAAAAAAAAGTAAGTGTACCAGAAGAGACCTTGTGTCCATGCAGCACCTGCTGCACTTGTTGGTGCGTCCCAGCCCATCAGCAGTTCCTTGTGTTCACACTCTGGCTTCCGTAGGCTGTTTTCATGAATCTATTCCTTGCTTTCTTTATGTAGGAGGTTTCAGTGGTTACTTAAAATTTATCTGGCTTCCTATAATCAAAAAGCTTCACAAGCTAATCTTTGAACTTGCTCTTTTGGCCCTTACCCTTCAGCTGCTCTCATGCATCTCCTCTGACATTTGTAGGGTAACAGTTTTTTCTTTCTGGTGTCAGAATACTGCATGTCAGGCATGGCTGGTTGGGAGATCAGGAACTGACCATCAGGTTGTTCTGGCCCACGATTTCTGGCAGATCTCTGGGGTTATGTGGTAGCCAAGAGAGCCTTTATCAGAAAGCACAGTGCCAGTCTGGTACTGTGACCTCTCATGATTTGTGAATCAGTCCCTGCCAGGACCTTGCTCCATCTACAGGATCACAGTAGTCTGACATGGGTCTAAATCCAGAGAAAACTGCTAACCAGAACTGTATGAGTTCCAGAGATATGTAGTTCAGTGAGATTTCTTTGTTTTCTGGTTCAGTTTTTAGAAAGAACATGTTTGCAATTATTAAAGCAGAGTGTTGACACAAATGTTCAGTTATAGATACACTAAACTAGTCAGTAAAAATGAGAGGTCACTGTTGAAGCTGAAGAGACTCTCTATTGTAGGGAATAAAATGGCTGATGGAATTCAAAGTCGATAAAGGCAAAGCAAAAGGGAAAATGTCCCTTAGAGGTTGCAGAATGATGGTCTACAAACTGGCTGCTTTTCCTCAGAGAGTCATAGCAGGCTGCTCAGTGAAAATGTTGGATGTATGCCCTAGGAAAAGCTGGTGGAAAGCCAGAAATTATTAGGATAAGAATATGGGGATTGAGCAGGAAACATTAGTCCTTGCATAAATTATGTTGCATCAGCATCTGAAAAAGTAGTGGAAAGGACAACAAGGATGTCTAAGACATGGAACAATGCAGGGGCAAAATACTTGTGTCAGGCAATTCCTCAGCAAGACTCAACACCTTTCAGTGTATATAAGCTCTGTCAGAGCATCCAAATCTCTTAGATGCTCAAGTGTGAGGAGATGCATTTGTTACTAATTCTGCATGTCATAATATTGCAATGTTTTCAGTTGATGGTGTTGTGTTCATTAGATCAGATGAAGATGTCTACCTCTGACATGTCTTTGTGATCTATAAACAGAAATTACCCCTTCTGGGAAACAATCTGTCTCTTTCTAATGTAGATAATTCATTTCCTCTCCTCAGCTATGAAAGGAGTTTAGATTTTAGTGTACCGTGCACATTTCTTGTGCTAGATGAGACAAGTAGCACCACAAATGTTCATGCATTTGCCATCATCGGAGTGTATTGCTGCAGTACACCTGGCTACAATTCAAGTTTGGATGAGAGTAATTTGCCCTTAATTTATGTGTATGAAAGGATCTGTAACTGAGGTATTAAATTATTACCTGCCACTGGAGCAAGACTCCAGTTCTCTTGGCAAAACTGGAAGCATGTCTGCAAAGAGGGCATTCTGTAAGAGGGCAAGTTAACTTATCCTGAAATAAACATTGTAGATATTACAGATGCCAGAGAGAGGCAGTAGAAATAAATGCAAAATAAAGACAATGAAAGGAATGCTTATGGTGCTTAGTGCTGGGACATCAGATGGAAACTCTGTAGTACTAAGTTCAACAGTGCTATAGCCAGGTTTTATGCACTAAAATTGGATTTTGTATAATCTGATATCACATCTCTGCTTTCAAAAACACGGTACCTGAAGTGAACTTTAAGACTGACAATCATCCAGTTTGCTGCAATTTCCAGGTATGGGTATGCTACCTAGAGTTCAAAGCTTGTTTGTTTTCTTAGTTTATCATGCTCCTGTGGTCTTTTGCACGTTTCTTCTCTCCCTGGACATGTTGTGTAGCACGTATTTTGGGGGAAGATTCAGGCTGAGATTGCAATTATCCTACATACTTGTGGTCTGGCCTGGTATTATCCATCACAATATTGTCATGTGCTGGGCGCTGACAACATATTAAAAAAGCTATTTTTTACATGATATAACTATCATGTTGGGTAATTTTCTTGTGGTATGAAGGAAAACTTGCGAGTGCTTTCAATGCAAGAGTTCCCAGAAGTTTGTTTATTTAGCGGGTTGGGGCTGCCTCGTGCAGGCAGGCAGTCTGAGCTGCATGTTCTTCACAGGCCCTTCTGTGCTGCATGGGAAGAATAGGCTGAAGTACGAAATAATAGCACAGTCTAATCCTCTCACCTCATTTCATCTTGTTATTCCAGTCCTGGAAAGACACTGGGCTTAAGACCCTCTTGCAACTTCAGCCACCAGCTGTCAGCCACATCTCACCTTCAGACTCTCATTTCACTTAGCAAATGTAGGAGCGAGCTCTCACCTGTTAGGTGAAGTATCCCTGTTCTGAATTGTTACTCCTTTTAAGTTATGCTTTTTAAATCACCTGAATCCTACAGCAGTTTATTTGTGCTACACAGCTCTGTGTAGGACACCTGCTCTGTCTCAGTTTCCTTCCCCAGGCTGTGACTCTCTTGCTTGATTTTCTTTCAGACAAACATGCCACGAGGTTACTTGGGGATTACTTGATTTCCACACTTAAAAGAGCCTCTATAGTGTTATAATGGCAACCTGCTGGTTGCCTGTAAGATAATGCTTTTCTCAGCTGCTTGTGCTCAGCACATTGTCTGAGTCATGCAAAAATCTCACTCACTGGAGTGCAAAGAGCAGACACTGACAAAGCTGAGCATTCACATTTATCACACTGCTAAAATCCCCACCAGGGCAAGAAATCACATGGAGACATTTGAAGTAAAACAGATGAAAATGAGGAAGGGGTGGAGGAGAAGGAGGGGCCAAGTGGAGCATCATGGTGTATGGACAGTTGATTAAAAGCTTTTGCCTTTTTTTTTTTGCAACATTTTTGCCTGTTCCAATTACAGAATTGGGAAATTTCCTCACAGATTGAAATTCTTTGCTTTTGACATCCCCATTCCTGTGTCTGTTGGGGGGAAGTGGGTAGCAGCCATTGGTACTGTGCTGACCTCATCAGTGATGAGCAAAAATTACCTTGTGTCCATCAAGGAGCTACAGGCTCTGCAGGGTCTGTTCTACACAACCCATAATGTCTGTATCTGTGCCAAATTTTCTTTATGTTTTCATGGGGTTTTCCCTTGTAACTCCATGGTAAAAGATTTTTTTTAGCTTGCCATTTAGAGTTACAAACCTGAGGTATTCTCTGGAAGATCCCATTTCCCAGGCACCTATTTCAGGATGTAACGGTTAGGATTAGCCACTCTTTAGACTGATACTTTTTAAAAGTGCACAGCTGCATCTTTCAGCTGTCCCAACCCAGAACCCATCTGCCCAGGTGCTGGAGCCCTCATGGACCCCGGATCTCTGACCATGCTGGGGGTCATGTCTGCCACTTTCTCTTGTGCAGATTCAACCCATAGCTGACCCTGTATCCCAGAGGCACACACACAGTTAATAGTTCTTCAGTTAGTATCAGCGGTGAAGTTTGTTTCTGATCATGGTCTTCATGTTTGCTTTGTCAGGTCTGTGTTTCTGTGTATTTTGATTCTCTTTTCCCCTCTTTTCCCCGTAGTTTTCCAATTGACAATGTCCCTGATCAGACAACTTTGCTGGAATAGACATTCTTACACTCCCATGTATCCTCATCCAGGTTTGGTTCTTACCACCTCCTCCCTTATCATTTGCATGGCGTTTGTGTCCCTGTATGTGCTTGTTCAGGTTTCCTCCTTTGCTCATTATCCTTACTGAGTGCTTATTATTGAAAAAGGTCCTTGGCCGTATACCTTTAAAGGAGCAGACCCTCTCCTGCCCCACACGCTTACAGATACCTTTCACAGTTTCTAGAAACAGCCCAGGTGGTTCTTACAGTCCAGACACCAAACTTTCAGATGACTGAAGTTAAGTTGTATGAACCCAACCCCCTGAGCCTAAACTATCTTATTTAATAAAGTCTCATGGTACTAAAGGCTTCTCTCATCAGGAATGAAGTCAGCCTTTTCTAGTGCTTGTCATATTAGACACTACTTTGACCTCTAAAGGATGTAACAGTCATTTTTGGATGAATTTATTGGCATACTTGTTTTTCCTCTACATACAGATCCTAATATGGTCAATGCAGGAGACATGAATGGTTCGGGCAACCTGATGGATTTTCTGGATGAGCCTTTCCCCGATGTTGGAACTTATGAAGATTTCCATACCATCGACTGGCTGCGGGAGAAATCACGTGACACCGACCGCCATCGAAAGGTAAAGGTGCATCACAGTCCGTGGGTCACAGCCGTCCTGGTAGCAAGACAAACAAGCAGTTTACCAAAGTTATTGCTTTGTATCTTGTCGTATGAATTGAGGAGGACTTCTAAAACTATGGATGTGGGGTGTCTTGAGTTTGTAAATGTGAAAGGGCTGCTGCAACTTAATCAGCAGAGCCTCTCTAAAAAAATTATTGGGACGGTGGAGAGTAAAGAAATTGTATACTGTAGTAGTTTTCACCCAGTGTCCAAACCTCCAGGCCCTCCCTTTCCCAGAAGGAAAGGAAAAAGGAGAAAAGACAAAAAACAGCTAAGAGATAGTGGCAAAACAAACTCAGAGTAGCTAAATACTTAAATTTATTACTAACAAGATAAGAACTAAAACTAAAAGCACTAAAACTAAAAAGTAAGAAATAAATCAGTCTTAAGAATACTCCTCCCACTCCTCCCTCCCTCCAGCAGTCCCAGAGAGCAGGGAATGGGAGTTTTGCAGGTGGTTGTTGTTGTTCCTGCTATTGCTTTTGTCCTGTTGGTCACTCCATGGGGTGCAGTCGGGTCTCTGCACCCTGATGGTCTCCGTGGGCTGAGGGGGACAACCTGCTCCACCATGGTGTTCACTACAGTCTGCAGGGGGACCACAGCTCTTAGTCCTTCCCCTGCTCCCATGGAGTCCCTTCCATGGGAGACAGTCCTCAATAGACCTCTCCAATGTTAGTCCACCCCCTAGGCAACACTTCTACCGGGGGAAAAAACCTTCTTCCAGGTGGGTCTCCTTCTCCAGGAGTCATGGCCGCAAGGTCTTGCTCCGTCCTGGGCCTCCCACAGGGCAACAGCTCCTTCAGGCATTCACCTGCTCCTCCAGGGGCTGCACACCAAAGGATCTTCATGGGCTTCAGGGAGAGGGGGGGGAAATAGTTTTCAGTCCTTCCCCCCACCCTGCTCCAGCTTGGGTTTCTTCCTTCGCCGCCTCCTGCTCTTCTGACCTTGCTGTCTCTCTGTCTGCGTTGTTATCTCAATGTTGGAATTTTTCAACTGCGCAAACACTCCAATTCTTGAATATGTATCACAGAGGCGTAACTGTGATTTTAATTAGCTCAACAGGACAGGAGAAGCTTCTAGCAACTTCTAACAGAAACCATCCGGGAAGCCCCCCCTCCTTCTACTAAAATTCAGCTACAGAAAACCCATGACACATACAGACTCTGGGAATTCAACATCATGCTCTATAACTGTGTCAGCCTGAATAAGCTACACATCTATGTATGTGTTTAATTTCAGATTACAAGCAAAAGTAAAGAATCCATATGGGAGTTCATCAAGAGTTTGCTGGATGCCTGGTCAGGATGGGTTGTAATGCTTCTCATAGGACTGCTGGCAGGTACGTATGTGTTAGTGTTGCATTTCTGCCTGAACCACCTCACCCAAGTTGCTGCAGTGCTATCTGCTTCTCTCTTTATTTCATTGTCTGTTCACTGATGTTTCAAGCTAAAAAGACAGCTTTGCATCTGTGCAGTTATGATCCTTAATAAAAATATCCACTTGCAAAGTCTCCTGCTGAGTGCTGACCTAGAAAGAATGTTATTCACCAGCAGAGGGATTTTTCTAATGCCTTTCGAAATACGCATCTGAGTGCTTCACATTCAACGGGCTGCGTTGACTTTCTGAATTTTTGATTTACAGAAGTCAATTTTATTGGTAGGATTTTTTTTCCTTGTCATCACTCATCTTAATTCTGCAACTAGAAAATATGATGAGGGCAAATGTTGGTTGTGGACACTCAAAGGGAAGGTTTATAAATTGCTATATATCCACTGAGTTATCTTCTTTATATATGTGTGAAGGCAAAAATACAGTTTCAGTCTCAGTTTCAGATCTGCTTCCAGGGCAGACAGACATTACATATTTAACAGCCTGCTCAAACTCACATGCCAAATTCATGAATCTCCTCAATTACTCCTATATTCTCCTCCATTTAGCACATCTTCCAGCTTGGAAGGCTGCGCTTCTCTTACCAAGCTGAGGCAGCTGTCATTTTTTATGCTTCTTCAGTGATGTCAGTGTGCTCTTGTGTCATGCTGCTTGATAAAAACACGATGTGAAGTTTCACAGTTTCCAAGGGATGATGGGAATTTCCTGCTCAGCGTCTGTCAAGTTAATATGTTTATTACAGTTGTTAGGAGCCTCAGAAGTACCAGTGAAGTTCTTGGGAAAATATTGCTGAAATGACAGGTTTGGCAAATTATGTTATTTTGTAGAGAGGTAATTGTTTCCACCAAATCTTTAGTGGGAGGGTGAGATGGGAAGAGAGTTTGATAGACTGTGTACTGTCAGGGCTGCTGAACCCTGCCTGAAGGCCAGGGATGGCTTCATCTGGGAAGGATAATTCTGCTTGCAAATAAAATTAGAGCAAGTCCTTGAGAACTCTAGTGACCTCAGTAATCCCATGGCTCGTGTAGAGAATGTAGTATATATGCACATATTCCCATTTTAGTAAAAATATCCCAGAAGGTTTGATTCAGTTCCAGTTTGCAATGAAACCTCATGCAGTAATCCTAAAGGCTGTCAAAAGCCAGAGCTGCTGACCTCAAGTGAGATCTAACACGGGTACATCCAACTTGGGAATGGTGGTTGAGGGTAAATTGCAGCTGACATCTGTTGGCTACTGCAACCTTTTCGATGACAAGCATGCAGAGCAACATGTTTTACCTCAAAGAGTCAAACCAAATTAGTAGTTTTTTTACACTGGGACAAGGACTTGTGAATCAACTAGAGAACAAAAATTACCTGTGTGCACATGACCTGTGCTGTGCCCTGCTGAGGCCTGCCCTTGAAATGACACATGTGCTCTGTGCCTTCAGCATTTTTGGGACAGGTCGAAGATGGAGAGTCACCACCTCAGCCTCAGCAGGGGCTCAACACCCCTTTGATTAGTGTGGAGAGGGAATAACCGATGAACCGATGAGGTTTCTTAACCAGGTTTGGGTAGGAAGAAGGCGAGGTTGGTGGTGCTGTCAAGGGGCACCTTGTGTTTGCTCTCTGCTTGAAGTACTAAAATCTCAGAGAGGTGAGCCTGCCGTGAGGGTACCGATATAATCACACAGAGTTGTGTGGACCAGGCTGGCTCTTCCATGGTTCCTCTTCTGCTACACAAGCAGAAGCTCCCTCTGCTCCAAGGAGAGCAGCCTGGCTCAGCGACACAGACACTGGGTGAGCTCTTGGGCAACTGTGTGTCTCAGTTTAAAAGAAACCAAGATGTCTATCAAGGAAAGTGAGGGATCCTTCTGGACTAGGAAGGGGGCCTCTCCTCAAAAACCACCACAACCTTTGAAATTAAGAGACTTTAACCAGAAAACGTAGAGAAAAAGGACAACAGTTCTTTACTAAAAATATATATATGTATAACAAAAAAACCCAAAAACCAAGTGAACAAACAAAACAGAACAGGACAAACAGCAACACTATAACCAAAACTTTCAAACAAATCTGGAACAGGTAGTGGAGGGGCTGGGCTTCAACAAGCGATCTCATTCTGGCTTCCAAATCCCCAACCGCTGTAGTGTTAAGGGACAGAAAAAAAATTCCATGGAAGATTTTGAAACTACAGCACTGGGTCCAAGCATTACTAGAGGCAATGAGAAAGTGTGGCAAGGAGTGAGAGAGAAAAGGGAAAGCAACAGCAACAGTACCCAGAGCATGAGGGTCCCTGGAACATCCTGCCCCTGCTGCTTCTGTGCTGGAGATGGAGGGCAGCCAGATGGGACTCTTGGGGACGAGGCTGGCAGGGGCCAAAGTTTCTAACATGTTTCCAAATGTGCTTAAGTGATTTACCCAGGCCCAGGAGTTTAAAGTGAGCTCAGCTCACCTAGAAGCCTGAATCCCATCAATTTTCTCAACTGTATCTTTCAGATTTCACAATCAAAGGTGGCAGCTCCACAGTCAACACAAACCAGTGATGCCAAATAGGGGAATCCGTGTTCCCCAGTGTTCCTGCCACTGGGCTCTTTTGCACTGTGCCTGTGTAGCTGGATTGAGAGAGTAAATCTTTGTTCTTCTCTGGAATGTTTGTGTGGTAAATTGCATGTAGCATTTTCCTCCTTATGTGGATCACAAAGTATTTTGCAAAATGGTTTGCTGCAAAAAATCAACTGTATAATTAAGTCTTAGAGGTGCTGAGATACCTCTGAGCTTTTTGTATTAGAGAACTGAATGCTTGTTCTTCTTATTGACTTTATTGCAGAAACCCATTCAAAAGCCCATCTTCCTTTATACCTTCTGCTCAGTAGTATCACTATACATTACCTAGTTAAAAGTAATGTAAGCTTTGACTATTGGGATAACTACAGAGAATGCCAAAGATCCATCAAGAGATTCAAGAAGCACAGCATTTCGTGCCAGTGTACAAGGGATGAGGACAACTTTTTTTTTTCCCCTGAAGTTTTCAGAAAATTGGAGAATTTAGAGCTAACTGCAAGCCTCAGGAAGCAATGCAATCTGATGTTACTAGGAACACAATGATGCATCATCATCTAAGACTATGGTTCATTGTTTAAATAGAAATTTGGGAAATATTGAAGTGAGTAAGAAAGAGTAAGGCAGGCTCTTCATGAAAGAAAATAATTGATATAGACATAATCACTCTGTTCTGCAGCCTTTTTTTTTTTTGTGTGTGTGTGTGTATGTGATCTTGCCTAGTGTATCTGTATAGTTCTTCAGATTATTTCTATACCACAAAAATTCTTTACTGCTGCCCTAGGGACCACTGCTTGTCAGTATCCTTCTTAAGGGTGTGAGAAGATATACTTAGGTGTAAGACACTGTGAACATGTGTGAGTTTTTGTTCCTTGGATTAAAAATTAGGTTCCACTTGCCTGAATTATTTGAAATGTGTTCCTATCTCTCCCCTCCACACTCCTTTCTTACAAAAATGAAAAGCAGAAAAATTTAGTTCTGGTCAAATAAACCAACTGTGGACACACTTGTGTGCCCCAGCTGCTCGGGAAAAGGGGAGCAGCCTCCACGCCTGCTACATATAGTTACATTCTTAGCAGGAGCCACAAAGATAAAAGTTTTGGAAATTTAAAACCAAACCAGTTTGCGTTTTCCAAGGTTTATTTCCCCTGCACCCAGTGTTTTAGTCCTACAGAAATGCACTGATAAATTCTGTTCAGGTCCATTACTGTTTTCCTGAAATTATATTAACGATTACTTGTAAAACTAATGACAAATTCTGCTTTCCACTGTATATGACAGGGGTTTGAAAAACACTAAGTGGCTCTTCTTTAAGTTGGTGATTTAATTCTTCCCAGAAAGTATGGACATGGGGTCAGAACACAGGTTTGCCTCTCTGCGTTCTGGCTGCTCCCAGCCTTCTGTTCTTGTTGCTCTTGTATATGTGGGGACTCATCTGCTCTCAGGGTGCTGGTGCTGAGCCAGGTTGTTATTGCTGATGAGCAAATGCCCTAGAATATTAGAATTCTTCTTTATTGTGTCTTTATTGCAAGTGTCTTTGTTTTGCAAGTGTCTATTATTTCTTTATTGCAAGTTTAACCGTGTATGTGTCAAGTGGCCACCGGGTGTCACTGTAGCTCCGTGTAGTTACTGGGGAAAGGCAGAAAAAAGGGTTGGTTTGATACAGGGAGGATTTGAAGGATAATTGTTCTTTGCATGTCCAGAGTGCTTATGAAAGTACATTATCGAGAGCCCCATTCTGTTGAGTTCATAGGTCAGAATTTGGCATCCATGTTGTTTGTGTAATGAAATCATCCTTCCGAAAAGTTGCTGTGTTTGGACCAAAAATGCTGTCGGAAAACATTTATATCCTTCTCCTCCACTACTCCTGAAATATACAGTGTGGTTTGAGACATGCAGCTCAGTATCTGTATAGATACCCTGCATGAATTCTCCCTTATCTCAGCCTGATGGTGCACCTGTTTGCAGGATCAGGCCTGACATCACTTATGCCTCACTATTTGTCAGTATGAAAATATGTATGTCACTATACAGTCAGTATGAAAATAACAAGGTTTAAAATAAAAGCTTATGAGAAAACATTGAGGGTCAGGCAAACTTATTAATGCCCCTGGTTCTCTGGTAAATTTGTATTTATTGAATCATGTAATAGTTTGGATTGGAAGGAGCTTTGAAGGTCATCCAGTTCAACCCTCCTGCAATGAGCTGGGACATCTTCAGCTAGGTCAGGTTGCTCAGTGCCTCATCCATCCTGACCTTGAATGTTTTCAGAGATGGGGCATCCACCTCTCTGGACAGCCTGCTCCAGTGTTTCACCACCCTTATTGTCAAAAACTTATTCCTCATATATAGTCTAAACCAACCCTCTTTTAGTTTAAAACTATTACTTCTCGTCCTGTTGCATCAGACCCTGTTAAAAAGTCTGCTCCCATCTTTCTTATAAGTCCCCTTTAGGTACTGGAAAACTGCAATAAGGTCTCCCCAGAGCCTTCTCCTTCCCAGGCTGAGAATGCTAACACTGCAGCTATTTCCCTAAATCCCTTCCCCTCCCTCCCTGTTATTAACATTAGATATATTTTCCTTGCAACTTGATATTTTTTAATGCCCCCATTTCTTTTTCTGCATTTCTTTTCCCAGGCACGTTAGCCGGAGTGATAGATTTAGCTGTGGATTGGATGACAGACCTGAAGGAGGGTGTCTGCCTGTCTGCCTTCTGGTACAGCCATGAGCAGTGCTGCTGGACGTCTAATGAAACCACATTTGATGACAGGGACAAATGTCCCCAGTGGCAGAAATGGTCGGAACTCCTTGTAAGCCAGTCTGAGGTACAGGAGACCTGATTAGCTTGGGGTCACGGCAGGCCAGGCAATGCCCTTTTCTCATACTTGCTGATGTTCCCTCCAGAGAGTTTCTCTGAAAGAGAAAGTAATGAACTGAACACGCTGCAAAA
>VXAU01004326.1:1171395-1357320 GCA_013399695.1 Formicarius rufipectus | reverse complement strand
AAAAAAAAAAAAAAGACATCTCCACAAGGAATCTGCTTAACTTGGAAGAGGTTCTATTGTTTCAGTGTGATGGAAGTTGGAAAACTGTGAGATTGCGCTCGCTTTTTATCAGGATTGAACTGAGAGGGTTTCATAACACACATAACATGATCACCAAGGGGCCCAAGCTGCCTTCTTTTTTTTTTTTTTATCTCACCCCAGCAAACACTATTTTATGGGACAAAAAAAGATGAGCACTGACAAACACATTTAAGAGGAAATTTTCAGGGGTGCAGATGGATTTTTATGTATTCATTTGCTGTGAGTAGTTGAAGAAGCTGCATAAGAATTGCCTGTTTATCCCTTGCAATAATTTTCTCAATCAGACATCAAGATAGTTAGCTAGCACCAAAAGCCGGGGGAAAAATGGGATCCTTGAAGGGTGGTCAAAATTAAAGATTTGCAGGGGTAGAAGATAGGAAGGAAAAAAGCTGATCAGGACTGACATGAAACTTATATTTTAAGAATTTTTTTCCTTACACTTTTTTTTTTTAATCATAGTAATTTCAGGTACAAAGAATGCTGTTTCAAAGAAAAACAGGTGAAAGTTTCATTTTGAAGACAGTCAAAAGAAGCCTTTCTATATACCATTTAAAAGACAATACCTTTAAGAAAAATACAAAAAAAGAACATTTTATTTTCAACCTAAGTTATTCAGTGTATTGAATAATACTGATCCCATCGCAATTTTTGGCAGAATTATTATCTTAGATCCCTCCCTCCTCCTCGTTTCTGCAGCTGACTCAAATGTTACAAAAACTGAATATGACATGGAGGTGGGTGGCTTGGAGAGGTTGTCTCAGATCTTCCCCCAGTGTGGATGCAATCTGATCTTGCAGTGTTTGAGGACACCTTCACTGCCACACAAGTGTGTCACTCATGTTCCCTTCAGTGCTGATTTAGGTTTACAATGCAAGTGGTACTGGATGGGAGTGTCTGTGAATATGTATAGCTCAATTTTCCATAGTTCTAATTAACCACAGTGGAAGTAGTGGGGTGCTCACTGTTCCTGAATGTTCCCGCCACAAAATCAGAAGCAAAAATCTCTCAGCACAGTTGACAGTCACAAAGCTTCCCTTTGCCAGAGGTTTTCCCAGCTTCACCGTGGTCTTCATCAACAGATGGTTTGGGTGGTTGTGTCTTTGTAATAGTGAATAAATATTACCCTGGTATAAAACTACAGGGCTAGGGACAATGCTGTAATTTAAGAGGACAAAAGAGTGTGGGAAGGGAAAAAAGAGGAGGCTGTTAGGGGATTTGGAAATCCTGTGCACATGTTTGACATGCTGTTACTCTGGCTGAAATATATAAATTATGCATATCCTTGAGAAAATTCATTGCTTTCTTCTGCTACTTGAAACGAGAAGTCATGATTATTGTACACTGTGGCCTGTAGGAGAGGTGCCAGCAAGGTGGGCACTGTGAAACTTTACTCACTTGGTGTTCAGATTGGGCTTCTCACCCCCTGGTGTACTGTCACAGTAGAGGAAAAAAAAAAGAAAAAGCTTCATCTTGGTTTAGTTTTGGGCTCTTTCTGAGAACAAAGGGGCCTCTAAGATCTGTGGGTTCCTGGCTGTCATGACATGATGGATGCTGTAAATATTAATAATATATCTGTCTGTTACTGTTACATTAGAATCCCAGACAAAGCCCAACAAAAATGTGAATATGGAAAGTAAAAATTCAGTTTCGTAGAAAAAGGCTTATGATATGGGCAAGTTTTACATGATATGATTCCTGTAGCAGTAGAAGACTCTAGTAAATATCAAAATACATTGAACTTGACTGAGTTTCAGAATAATTTTGCCTGTTCTTTTTTTCTGTATGGTTTCATTTTGTGCCTGACATTTACATAACAGCCCTATAAAACAACACTGTGCATTGGAGCACATTTTAGGCAAAAAGTATTTGAAAGTTTCCCTAAAGGTACTCTGGTTAGGCATGTCTTCTTTTTTTATGCATGACTGTGATTCTTTCTCATCATAGCTAACTCAATTTGACATTTTGAGGACTGTGATTTCGATCAGTTCTTCCTGGTGGTTTTGCCAATTTATGGCTGTGATAAACCTTGTACATATGTTTTCACTGAGAATTGTGACATTTCCTGTGGCATCTCTTGAAAAATGTTTCCCTTCTAGTGCTCTCCTCTAAAAGGGGCCCAAAGCAGTGGCTTGATATAAATTATTATGGAAAACATAATAGCACACTAGACACCTACCAGGCTATGTTTTCTTCCCTGATCACTGTTTTGTGGGCCAGTTATACTCTTCATCCCTCTGGTTTTGAATGACTTCCAAAAAGCAGGGGAAGAGGGCTTTTTGATGCAAGTTTTTTTGAAAACCTCAGATTCACTGTCAGATCAAACGCTCATCAGACATCACTCATTCAGCTGCATCTGTAGCCAATATCTGATATCTGAACCTTCCCTGTTCTGCAGGTCCAATTTGGTCCCAGTACCAACTTCACTGAAGCTGAGAACCCCATTTTTGACACCTTACACCTGTTCAGGGTTGAGGAAAGGATCCCATGTCTTCCATGGATCATAACACTGGATCCAGTAATGGACTGTATTCCCATCCCAGTTCTGTATCTCCTGTCATGAAGCTGAGACCTGCAAGACTTCATGGGAACCCCTCTATACCTGTTCTCAAATTTGCAGCCTTGAATCTGTCAGTCTTGAGCAGACACGCTGCTATAACCTCTGTAGGAAGAAGTCTTAAAACTGTGACATATGTCACATAGAGTCAGGGTAGAGCTGTGTGTCTCTGGAGAAAACATACATTGGATGGCATTCTGTGGGATGCATTTTCTTTCAGTATTCTGAATTTGTGAGGGTTGTTTTCGATTGTGTTTCATTTGTATCTCAACTGGACTGACACCAGATCTGAAATGTTGCTTGGTCTTGCAAACTAAAACACAAAATTTTGCTCAGTTTCCCAACTTGCTTCATTACTATTGCTTCCAGGGTGAGTCTTTCAAGCCAGTCGTGGGAAAGGTCTTAGCAGGATCACCTCTCCTGATGAGTTGTTTTTGTCTCTGATGGCAGTGTACATGCTTAAGACTTCCATTGATTCAGGGCCTTAGTAAAGGCACATAAAGGATGAGAAATGAGCCATTTGCTATACTGAGTTACTGCTGCTTCGCTTCCCAAAGGTTTTCATATTATTAATCATTAGAAACTGCTGCAGTTGAACCTGCAGAATGCCAGATATCTGGTAAATGTAACAATGAAAGCTGTCCCAAGGGATAAGGTTGAACTGGCCATTCAGACTCTTGTGGGGTCCTGCCACAGCACTGTAGGTGTATATGTGATTGCAGTAACGAGCTGACATAGTTTTCTTATGACTTCTGAGTTGTGAAAGAAGACGAAGTTAAAAGAAACAAAGTTAATTTGACTCCAGTGAATTTAGAAGCAAAACTACAGCTTTCGCTCAACATTGTAGGGCCAAATTGTTGTCAAGGCATTGGCCTTCTTTGGAGGCGCTCCAGGCTCACACTTGACATGACGATTTTGCCCTGAGGCAAGATATCCAGAGTTTTCTGTAGAGGAAGAGTAAATATTGTCATAGCTGTTTGTAATTGAAAGCACTAGGAGAAGACATTCGTGAGACTGTCTTCAGCTGTAGCAACAAAGATCCATGGTCACTACAGCAATCTGTCAATCACTGCAAGTGTGGGATCTGTGACTGCTTAGTCTCAGAGCATTAGGGGATAACCTGGCACTGCTCTTCTGCTGTTATCAGCAAAGCCAGCTGCTGACTTCAGCAAGTATGAGAGGACCTTAACAAATTGCACTTCTTTCAAATATACCCATAAGGACACGGTCAGTGGTTTCCTTACTGTATTTTCATTTGGACAGACCTGGAAAATGAAACTAGGGAACATTCATGCCATTAAAGGTTGATTCCTTGCAGCCTTGAAAATGGGGAGACTTCTCAGCTCTAGGTTTTTTATGACTAGGAACAGGGCTTGGCCAGCTCTGTTAACTGAAGACATGATACAACTGATTAATGCCTGTTTTCCTACTTGATTTATCATAATGTTGATATCCAGCCTGCTGTCCTGCAGAGCAAAGACAGGGGCCCTGATGTTCTTGAGCAGCTGAAATTGCATCCGGTAGGAAGAGTTCACTTAAAGGTGAAGGATTCATACCAATTCCTCCACTGAGGTCCATTGTGTTTTTTATTCTGTAGTGTCATGTTGCTAGAGGATATCGTTTGAAGACTTAAGCTCTGTGTATTAATTTGATGCCTCTGACTAGATTCTCTCTCATCTGTGTAGGTGGGGATTTTGAAATTAATCTGAAAATATTACATCTGTGAAGAGGAAGTGGTATCCTAAGGCAGATTTTTAACAAAAGTTTCGACTTGACCATTGGAGACAGGTGGAAAGCCTGAAGGTCACTGTTGACTGTGCTTTCACTATGCCACTGCACAGTCAACCATTGTTGATGATCGTTAGCGTTTCCATTCTGTCAGAAAAGTAAAGCTGTTCAGTTTGAAGACAACCTTATTCCTTACTAGACTGCTTTTAAAATATTAGGGCAAAAATGACTCAGGTATGTCTACAGAAACTGTGGTGTTTTCAAATTGTTTTCAACCCTAAATAGATAGCATCATATAGAAGGAAAGGATTTTTTTATGGTTTTATCCCTCCCATTTGTGAACTGAACTGGCTAATGATACACACAGGGGTCTCATTTGGAAAGATTAGCATCTTTTCATCTTAGCATCCCAACTCACAGTGGGATGAACACAGCAGATTCCTTCATTAGATGCCTTTTTATTACCAATTGCTTTTGCCTTTATGATGTATTTGTTTCATCTTTTGGAACTTTTTGTAGATTAGTTTAATTTTTTTACTGCTTGAAAAATGCTCAGCTTAAGGTGTTTGAGTCCCTTGCAAACAGACTGTATGGACTAGGTTAGGCATATATTAGTATGCTGCTTCTTTCCATGAATAACTAAATTGTTGTAGTAGATAAAGTTATTTGTCCTTCCTGAGGAAAAGCAGCAGTCAGCACGTAAAGGAAAAGATCAGGCCCTGTGCCAACAGGATTCCTAGCAGAAGTTAGATTTGCCAGCCTGCATTTGTCTAACAAATGTTTCTTACTGTTATTTTTCTAGGGTGCAAGTGCTTACATTCTAAACTATTTTCTGTACATTATGTGGGCTCTATGTTTTGCTTTCCTGGCAGTCTCCTTGGTCAGAGTGTTTGCTCCTTATGCCTGTGGCTCTGGAATCCCAGAGGTGAGTTCCTCTTTGTGCATGAATATCCAAGTATGAAAGAAAACAAAACAAAACAAAACAAAAGATGATTTACCACCTTTTCCCATTTGAGAGCTATATTATGAGTTAACATAGAAATAAGAAAATTGTCTTTCCATCTCATCTGCCTTCATTCCTTTGTCTGTGTTTTCATGGTGCTCATCTAAATTTTCAGAGTGAAAAATGTTTGAATGTCACTGTGACAGGTTAATGCACATACTTGTTCATTGCCAGAACTTGAAATAAAAATCAATGTCTCCAAGAGCCACATACTCACTAGAAAATTATATAGAATTTTCCTTGGTTTAAATTACTTGGTTCAGTTACTAAACTGGCTATTTTCTAGGCTAGGCTCTAAATAAAAGCAAAATAAAAAAAAGGAGGAGGGCTACAAAGCTAAGGTTTCCTAAACTACTGAAGATGCCCATCTTTGGGATGCCTGAAAAGTATCTGGTGTGTGTCTTTTGCAAATTGTGTCCCTGTACACAATGTCATCCACTTTATGGCAGCATGACAGCATTATGGCAGCCAAAAGATCTACTTGATTTTCAGTATTTTGCATATTGAACTTCAGTCCCTATTTAAGCTGTTAAAATGAAGAACCCTGTAATTCAATCAGCAGAGCTACTCAAAATCTTTGAAATCAGGTCAGTCTTTTGTTAGAAGTGCTATGGAACCATTGGAATTATTATTTAGGAATCTGGCAGACAGAATCAACAGCCCAAACTTTAGAAATCTTGGCATACTTTTTTATTCTTGATCCCTAGGAAAAGCATCCAAATGTTTCAAAAAAAACCTCACCACAAATAATTTGAAATATTTAAATAATTTTCATATTTCAAAGCAGTCATGTGTGCCCTTTTCACGTGTTTGATATATCTATGGTTTTAAAGACTTTGCATAGTTAATTGTAAAGCTAGTTTTCAAGTGGTAAATCCCTCATCTGAGGTGATGCTCAGCTCCAGGCCTAGAGTCCAAACCCAAATCCCACCCTGCAGCCTGTGTGGCATATACGTGCCTTGTGCTCTATCCTAGCCAATCACATGCAAACTTAAGAGGAAATGTGCAAAAATAAGATCTTTTGAACTTTCTCATTTCATCATACATGCATGCTTTTATGGTACAGCAATTCCAAAAGTTTAGGACTTTTTTGGTGTGTGTTTTAGCTGGAAAAAGTCTGTGGCTGTTTATTTTCCTTTGTTTCTCCTTTGTTCAAGTCAAGTCTAGTTTAACTCTGATCTTGTAAGCCAAGGAGATATGTAAGAGTTTCATATTTCTATTGATCTCTGTGAGAGTCCTTACCAACTGTTATGGGGACCACCCATAACAGCAGTAAAAGTGTGGTCTGCTTAACCCCTGCTCACATATTGCTGTGGGAAAGCTGCCCTACCTACAGTTTCTTTCTCTCCATCACTGTCTCTTTTCATGCAGTCTGCAATTTTTTTAACTCCGCTGGAGCTTTAACTCCATTTGAAAGTTCAGAGTAGAAAAGGTTTCTTCATCTCTTCAACATGTTCTTCCTGCTTTCCAGATAAAAACCATCTTGAGTGGGTTCATTATTAGGGGCTACCTGGGAAAGTGGACACTTTTAATCAAAACAGTTACCTTGGTTCTGGTGGTATCTTCAGGCCTCAGCCTTGGGAAAGAGGGGCCATTAGTCCATGTGGCCTGTTGCTGCGGAAACTTCTTCAGCAGCCTTTTCTCAAAGTACAGCAAGAATGAAGGAAAGAGAAGAGAGGTGAGGCTGGCTCACATGATCTCTAATTTCCCTGTCTAGTCACTTGGGGTTTCAAAGGACTCATGTCTTGTATGTAAATGTTTGCTTTGTAGGTGCTTTCAGCTGCAGCTGCTGCAGGAGTTTCTGTTGCCTTTGGGGCTCCAATTGGAGGTGTGCTTTTCAGTCTGGAAGAGGTGAGACATGGAAGTTCACCAGCTTCAATAAATGTATTTTCATTTGATACCTTTTGATAAGATTACTCTCTATTTTTCAAGTATTTATATGGTTATTTTTTTCTTCTAAAGCAAAAATAATCCTTGATTTCTAGTAATAAGAATTAATCAGATATTTTAGCCTAATTTGAGTAGCAGAGCAGCACTGGCTTTCTGGAAACAAATTAGGTGACATGCCCCTGAGTTGAGGTTTCTCCATCTTTCAGCATGCTGATGCATGGGCCAAGCTGCCAGTCATCGTATACTCTCTAGACAGCAACACTGGATTCAGTTTCAGTGATTTTTAACTAATTGCTGCTCCCTGTCTGAAATCTGAAAATGCCTTTTCTGATACCTTTGTGACCATGTTCTAGCTGTGGTAAGGACTAATTCTCCCAGTAAAGTCAAATGAAAGAGATGGTGATGGCAGTTAAAGGGAGCACCCTCTGTCACAATCAGGGACGTTTACAGTCTCTGCTTGGTTTCAGGTCAGCTACTACTTTCCTCTGAAAACCCTGTGGAGGTCGTTTTTTGCTGCTCTCGTGGCTGCCTTCACACTGAGGTCCATCAATCCTTTTGGGAACAGCCGGCTGGTGCTGTTCTACGTGGAGTACCACACCCCCTGGTACATGGCTGAGCTCTTCCCTTTCATCCTACTCGGCGTCTTTGGGGGCCTCTGGGGTACCCTCTTCATCCGATGCAACATCGCCTGGTGCAGGAGGCGGAAGACCACCAGGCTTGGGAAATACCCAGTGCTGGAGGTCATAGTGATTACAGCCATCACTGCTATCATCGCCTACCCCAACCCCTACACCCGGAGGAGCACCAGCGAGCTCATCTCAGAGCTCTTCAATGACTGCGGTGCCCTGGAGTCCTCACAGCTCTGCGACTACATCAATGACCCAAACATGACCCGGCCAGTGGATGACATTCCCGACAGACCTGCCGGCCCCGGAGTCTACTCCGCCATGTGGCAGCTCGCCTTGGCTTTGGTGTTCAAAATTGTCATCACGATATTCACTTTTGGCATGAAGGTAAATCGGGGGCAAGTGCAGAAGTTGTCGTGGGTTGCTGCCAGCAGCTGTGATCTGGTTGGCAGGGCTTGCTCTCTGGGCCCCTGTTGCAGTTGAGAGATGAGTCCTGCTTTCCCACCTTCTAGTCACCTGTGCTTTTATTAAGTGAAGAAGAAATCAGCATGGGAATTTAAATCCACTGTTACCAGTAAGCAAATTCAAGATGATTCCCACTGCAGCTGTTTTTTAGCTCTCTCGTGGATATGGAGTATTTACATTGTTGTTTGTCTTGTTGGATTAATGTCTTAATGTGCTTCAAGGTAGCTATGCTCAGGGAAGTAATAACTTTAAATTGAGTATTTTACACATTTAAACATCACAAAATATAAAAGTGTCTGAAAAGGTCTGTTTTTTAATCGTTTTAAGCACAGTAGCTTGGAAAAACTAGGAAATGAATCGTAGTGCTAATGGATGTATGATTTTATTATTCTGGATTTGCAACTTTTTCTTTCAACAACTTCTCCTCCTTCTAAATGAGTGATGAAAGGTCCAAGAACAATTTATTCAAGTTTTCAATATATACCAATCTGTTTGTGGTGAGCTCTATATATCTGATTGCTAGAGCCCATAAAAACCACGTATCAGTCTGTCTACAGCTCCCATTATCTGAGCATTCAGTTCTGGATCTGATGGCAATAGATGATGGGAATTTTTTCTGTGTTCTACACTATATTTTATACCATGCTCAAAGCTAAAGTGTCTCACCTTTTTCTTGAACACTACACTTGAACTGAGGATCTACATTTTAGCCCTTCACTTTAGAAACAGATTTATGGCTGGCAAACAGTTACTATGCTTGTTCATTAAAAAATTTTGGTTCTCTATTTATCCTCTTATGGTTCTTTATTTATCCTCTATATTAAAAATTCCTTAAATGCAATTGACAGTTTCAACTGTTTTGTAAAAAAAAAAAGAGACAAAACAGCTTTACCCACTAAATCTAGAAGACTCAATCCAACTGTATGAGCAAAGTTAGCACTGTATGGTGTAGGATGTAAGATCTGCTGTTATCAGCCCTAGTGCCTCTGGGCCATGGTGATGTGGTTAGTTTAGCTCTCTAGAAAGCTCAAGGTATATTTTCTGACTTAAAAACATACAACAACCTTTCCTCTCTAAAAAACAACAAAAACTCCATGCAAGCCCTTGCGACAGATCTGGGTTGTCTTCTCCACCAGAAAATATGTCTCCAACTTGCAAGTACACTTGACATCTAAGAGGATGACTTTGCTTTGCTCTTAATCAAAGCAAAGTGAATTTCCATTTTCTTGGGTTTTTTCTTCTAATTTCAATACTGTGTTTTGATGATTTGTAACGTGTCTGTATAGCAGACAGCAAAGTAATGATTCATAGAGCTTCCTGGAAAATACATAGCAAACTGAGATGAAAAAATAGCTGCCTCTGAACAGTCCACCGCTTTTCTCTGGATTTTTATTCTGCATTTGACATTTAATTTAAAATCTGGTCTGATTTAGCCTGAAAAAGTGGTAATAAAACTAGAAAGTGCTCCATCTGATAGAGGGTGAAATCAAGACATTCTTTTCATTTAAGCTTCTTCACAAGCCTAGGACAGAATCATCAGCAGCTCCTGACTTCCTGCTGAGAAAGCAATAAAGGCAAAGCCAGGAGCATCTTGACTTCATAAACAGACTATTATTCAGAAACACCATTTATCTCTCAAGTTCAGTGTGATGCAGCAGGTAGGATTCAAAGTTACTTTGAAAAATGCATTAACATTTTTATAAAGTTATTAATACATGTGTAGCCACATAAACTCAGTCACTGCAGAAACCTCTGTCAGACCAGAGGGATCAGCACTGTAGGCTGCCATGAGGCTATGGCCTTCTGAGCCAGCATTTAGTAAGGCAACTTGCTTCTCTTACTCATAGTAAAATGTTGTTTGATATTAATCACTTTTGTCAAGGTGCTCATGTGTCTGTATTTCATTCCAGATCCCTTCAGGCCTTTTCATTCCTAGCATGGCTGTTGGAGCCATAGCTGGCAGGATGGTTGGGATTGGAGTAGAGCAGCTGGCATATCACCATCATGACTGGATCATCTTCAGAAACTGGTGCAGACCTGGGGCAGACTGTGTCACACCAGGACTTTATGCAATGGTGGGAGCTGCAGCTTGCTTGGGTATGGTACCTGCTGATCATTGGTTTGTGCATGGAAAACACAGATGTTTGGAGACATATATTTTGCTTAGGAGGGCACTTTGTTTGTGTCAGGTGCTATGCTGCCATTGCTGGGTGTAACACAGGGTGAAATCAAGATGTGATGGGCTAAAGAATGGGCAGCTGCCTCTAGTGGTTGCTCCAATGATCTACCAGGTAGTCAATAACAGAGGAGCTTGCAGTCACCAATGCCTACTTGTAATCTGCCAAAAACCACAGACAGGGAAAGAGAAAAAATTAATATTTGGATGGAGGTTTCCACAGAGGAGTATTTTTGCTTGGGTTTTTTCCTTTTAATGTAGCAAAATTCACTGCAACTGGAGTAAAACTGCTTGCTTGTTTTGACTGTGCTCTCCCTCAGTGGAGGGGAAAAAGCTTCCCCATCCTGGCCAAATTTTAAGCTACACTGACGTAAAAATTCCAGGTATTGTTTTGGCTCTGTGTCACGCTATGGTCAAATGAGCTGCATTGTGGTTTTTGTTTTGACCATAAGCCAATATCATAATACACTCAATTAATAGGATTTATTGGATATAAAAGCAATTATCTTTCAACTATTAAAGCAAAATCATTGAATAATGCCTCACATATCAAATTTCTAGCTACAGATGCAGGGGGAATGGTACAGGCATACCATCTGAACATTTTTTTGCCTGACCATATCTCTCCCCTTCTGTACTTGTATGTTCTATCTCCTTTCATTGTTGTTATTGATATTGTCACCAGCTGAGGAAAAAATAGTGGGGTGGCATAACACATGATTAATGTGATTGGGTAGGTTTGAAATTAAAGATTATAGTCAAGGAAGAGCTGGAAAATTTTCAGACTTGGGTACTCATATTAGAAAAGCAGGATCATTTGTGGGACTAGTTATAGAGGAAGGAAGGGTGGGATTTGCTTGAAAACTTAGTGTCTGTATTGTAGGCATCAACATTTGAGCTAACTGCATTTAGACCCTTCACAGTTAAACCAGAGAAATGAGATACTGGAAAGATCGGTCTTATCTGTATGTGTCTAAAACCAGGCAAATGAACAGATGAATTTGGTCTCAAAAGGGCCTGCTTTTCTCCAGAGGTTATACAGGCAATCTGGATGATCTCTTTGGTTGTGAACACCTACAGTAGTGTAGACACATTAAAATAACTAGAATTTATCTTACTGTCAAAATAAGTAAAGTGCTTTCTCTTCTGAGATTTTAATGCTCATAAAAGAAATGATACACAAAAATTTTGCTCTGATATTCCAGTTGATCTACTAGTCTGCACAGAATGATAGAATCATAGAATATACTGAGTTGGAAGGGATCTAGTCATCCAGCTCCTGGCCTTGTACAGGACACCCCAAGAATCACACCATGAGAGCATTGTCCAAACCCTTCTTGAACTCAGACAGGTTTGGTGCTGTGGCCACTTCCTTGGGGAATCTGTTCCAGTGCCCAACCACCATCTGGGTGAAGAACCTTTTTCTGATGTCCAACTCAAACCTGCCCGACTCAGTTTCATGCCGTTTCCTCACGTCCTGTCACTGGGCACCGCAGAGAAGAGATCAGTACCTGCCCCTCCTCTTATCCTCATGAGGATGTTGAAGACCACGATGAGGTCTCCCCTCAGTCTTCTCTGGGCTGAACAGGTCAAGTGTCCTCAGCTGCTCCTCACAAGGCTTCCCCTCCAGGCCCTTCACCATCTTCACTGCCCTCCTCTGGATGACTTCTAATAGCTTAGTGTCATTTTTCTATTGTGATGCCCAAAACTGCACACTGGGTTCAAGGTGAGCCTGTAATAATCTGTTTTAAAAAGGTCCAAATTAAGGTGCAGTGATTTTAATAGCATGGTAAGACATACGGCAGAATGGTCACAGCTTGTGCTTAAGCCCAAGACCTGTCTTGTCTAGAGTAAGAGATATGGAGTAAGTATTACATGATCCTTACTCTGGTATCTACTCTCAGCTTTTCAGAGTCAATAGTTTAAGGCATTCCTCAGATGAAAGTCATATCCGGATCATTGTGTTAAGTAATCAACAATCTAGTTTTCCTGTATGCTGCTAGATGGAAAGCATCCTTTAATGACCTGTTTTTGATTTCTCTCATCTAAAATGGTACTGTATTTTGAGGCCTAAAAATAGCAGATTTATTCCATTTACCTTTTGAACAGAGGCAAAGAAATGTTACCTAATAAGTCAATGATACATACACACTTGTCCGCAGTTATGTGATTGTTTTTATCCTTTAATGTAAACTGAAAGAGCAAAGAGGCTGCTTATGAAATTAATACAGAAAGACGGGATTGAAAAATACAGCCACAACCCTGTCTATGGCTGCATGCCTAGATGGCCCCAAACCAAGTTGTACACAGTGCAAACTGCATTACTATAGTGATACCAAAATCTAGGGTTTAAGCTATAATACAGCTCTTGCAGCAGCCCTAAGCAATACTAACAGGATTTTGTAACCATGTTGTGCCCAAAGATAACACTCAGCTTTCTCTCCAGTATGAATGTGATAGATAGGCCAGTGTGAAGGCCACCCCTCCATGCTCCTTCCTGTCTCAGCCATGGTATTTACCTGATTCTTGAAGTTATTTTAGGGAGGTAATGGAATTCAATTTTAGTTTCTCAAGTATCCATTACAGCGATTTTCTTTTTTTTTGGAGTTGGGGGTGGGGGAGGGGCATCCTTTCTGGTTTTAAAGCTGTGTCTTTTAATATTCATTGCTCACTTTTCAGTGGTAACATCTTTGGAATGAGCAAGTTCACTCAACATTTTTGATGAAAATTGCAGTAGATGAAAGCTATCTTTCTTCAGTGAAATAAACCCAAAAATACTTCACATAGTATAAGGGCAAAATACTCAGCATGAATAATTGCATGACTTTTCAAGTGTTAGACTCAAAAATATAAATGAGTTGCTTAGTATGGATACCAGCACTGAGAGAAACTTGACTCTTTTCCTTCTTGGCAGGTGGTGTTACTCGAATGACGGTCTCTCTGGTGGTGATTATGTTTGAGCTAACAGGAGGCCTGGAGTACATTGTACCTCTTATGGCTGCAGCTGTCACAAGCAAGTGGGTGGCAGATGCCTTTGGAAAAGAAGGGATCTATGAAGCTCACATTCATCTGAATGGCTACCCCTTTCTGGATGTGAAGGATGAGTTCACTCACCGAACCCTGGCAACGGATGTGATGAGACCAAGACGCGGTGAAGCTCCTCTCTCCGTTCTGACGCAGGACAGCATGACAGTGGAGGATGTTGAGACACTTATCAAGGAGACCGACTACAATGGCTTTCCAGTAGTGGTTTCAAAAGACTCCGAGAGACTTATTGGATTTGCGCAGAGACGAGAGCTGATTCTTGCAATAAGTGAGTAGAATATCAGTGTACAGAAGTTTGGTTTCGAAAGGAGTTTTCATAGGGTAGGATGTTACCGGTGTTATTCACCTTGAAAAACAGATAAATAAGAACCAAACCTAACTTTTTGTCCAAATCTGGCTTTTACTAGGACCTGGAAAGTGGAAGCTTTTCTATTGCATCATTCCACCAGATAGAATTCTGTGGGCTTTACCTTTGTGGGCTTTCTTTTGCTGTCATTCAAAACAATACAGTACAATTCTGCTAGAGACAACAGAGAGAAAATCTACTCATACGGCCAGAATTTTTGTCAGAACCAGAGCAAAAGCCAGTGCAATGCTGAACTTCCTGCAGTCTCCATGGGCTTCCAGAAGCCAGGGCAGTCATGAACTTTTGTCACGTTGTCATGAGATATGAGTCCCTGTGCTTTCCAGTGTACTATCTCAGTTTTTCTCGCATGCAGGCCCTTTAGCTCTACAAGTAGAAAGCTTTTCAGAGGAGGATGTTATTTTAGGCCTAAAATTTATATTCATTTATTTAAGAACACTCAACTGTTGCTTGATTTCCCTCCTCACATCTCTTAGTGTAAAATCATCAATGCTGCAGCACTTCTACATGCAGAAGCAGAAAAGAGATGATAGAGGCCAATTTTCTCCCCTTAAAATGTAGTGTGGAATTCTCTTCAGTAAGAAATTCTTTACTCATTTTTTCCCCTTCTGTGTTGCAAGTTGTAATTTCCATTACATAAGAAAATAGTTTATGAACTGAATTTGTTTTGCATTCAGTTATATCACTCATTTCTCAAAATATAGAACAGCAGAACAGGCTTTATTGCCACTTCTACAGCTCCTCTGATTGCACAGTTGTAAGTAAACTTTCAAGGAGTGTGGGAATCTAATTTTTTTCATTAAAAGCCCACTGTCACTGATTACTCCTTCTTTCTTCCTTCAAAAACAAGCAAAAAAAAAATAGCCTCCACAAATCCTCTGCATAAGAGTCTCAGGGTAAGAGGATTTTAAAGACACTTAATTAGAGGTCCAAGACTGCAAACTGAAATGCTAAGAGGGCTAATCTTCCTTTGGTAGTAACAAAGTATAGCCAAGCTAGGAAAGTGTCCAAAGTTTTACCAAATGTGGAAATACGAAGAGCTGATAGCATTTGTAAAATAGTTTGTATTTTATCCTGCTTTTGTTAGTGAATTTCATATGTCTTCTCTATTCCTCTGTAAGAAGTAAAAAATCCTTAATAAGGGGCATTTAGCCTGTCCTGGGTCTGTCTTTCACACTGTCAAAGCCTTGTCATGGCTGTAACACTTGCTGCCATCCTAAATTTAGAGCCTTTTCCATCTGCTTTGCCGGAAGGGATGTCTGTAGGAAAATTGCATGGAGGGAGGATGTGGAGCCTTCCCTTCAAAACCAGGAAGATCTGATGCTCTCTGAAGCGAGTCAGAGAAGTCTGAGGAACTGAGTCTTTTGATTCAGGACATAAATGGCAGCATGGCTGAATGGTCTTGCTAGAAGATATGAGAAAATGTGCAGCTGTGCACTGATAACAGAGAAATCAGTTAAGATTAAACCCAGTAAACATTTGGATCAAAATACTATCTTGTTCAAAAAGAGTTTTTTTGGCATCCACATTTTTCTGAGAAAAGGATACTGTCTCCTGATCAGTTCTAATTAAGAGCATCTTTCATAAGAAATGAGCCAGAATTTAGATTTTAAATCAGTCCTATCTGCATAAATAAAATTTCCTAAAATCCTCAGCTATCAGGGAACTTTGGTGACCCTTTCTTCCTTGGGCTCAGTGTGACTGCTTCTGTTGTCATTCTGTGCTGACACTATGATAAACAATTAACATTTCCAGTATGGTTTGTGTCTTCATGACTTGAAATCCTAATTTGGTTTCTCTTTACTGAAAGGGACAGTGTATGGTTTCAGTACAGGTCAGGGCAAAACAATGGGTTTGTACCCTGCTAGCAACTTTTTGATACCAGTCCTCTTCCACTGAAGGCCAAAGTTGTACTGCAGGAGTCATCACTGTTCACCATTACCACAAGAGTAGCTAAATGTGTTGTGAACCTCTACCTCAGCTTGCTTCATGGTTGTGTGTTCATGGAGCCTGACACCAAGTCTCCTTAAACCAAAAAATTACTTACCAAGAGGTAAACATAACATATAGTGAAACATCTTTTATTCTCCTGTTCAGGTTGTCCTGCTTAGCTTGATGGCATCCAGAGATACTGGTGTTACGCCTGGGGACAGCATAAGCCCCATCTGTGCAGCAATACAGTCAGGGAATGAGGTCTGAAAAGCAGAGTCAGGCCCACACCAGTATCTCTTCTTTCAACAATATCTCTTCTTTCATGGCATTGTGTCCTGCAGAATGCCTCCTCAGTTTCAACTAGCTCTGGTACCTCTACATAACACATTGCACTTCACAGAGATGCTGTTTCAACCAAGAATCCTCAGCTGCTTTCTCAGGACCAATTAATTGTACATCAGCAATATGCTGATTCTCTGGTGGTCCAGGGAATATGCTGAAAAAATACTCCAATTCCCTCACACATCTGACTTCTTGGGTGATGGCAATAGCTGCTGAGTCCTGTGCCAAATACCCATTCACACACAACTGTCTGCCTCATGATTTGCCCCTACAGAATTTCTTACTGAGCAGAGCACTGAGAATGCTTTAGAAATATATCCAGTGCCTGTAGAGTGAATGGCAGTGCCATTTCAAATTGCTCAGAAGCATCCTTCCACTGATCCTTGTTGATTAGGTAGGCAGGTCAGGTGGGCAGAGTCACCCTGTGGGAATAGGTGTCTACATTTTAGATGCCACATACTTTATAGTCTTACAAAGGGGAGCATTTGACCCTGTAAAGCTTTTCTTAAATTTGGCCAGCTCCAGAGGCAATGTACAAAAGGCAGAGCCTTGGACAATAGCCAGGTGACCTGTATAATATGCTTTTCCCAGCGTGGAGTAGGGAGAGCAGTGTAGTTGATACAGGCTGTGAAATGTGAACTCCTGAATACGAGAGACTGTTTCACATTTGGGAGAACTAATTCACTCTCTAGCTGTGACAAGAGCCTTTTGCATAGATTACTCTCTAAAACCAGACATTGTCATCCATTGCTTTGCTCTTTCTGTTAATCTATATCTCTTTTTCTTACCCACTGACTACAAAAACGATCAGTTCTTCTGTTTTACCTTTACTCCTACTCTCCCATCCAGGGAGACTGCACATGAAATCCACCATTTTTCTGATGCCACTGAATTTGCTTCGTAGTACTACATTGTTCAGATTTCTCCAGAGAGATGTTTGACATGGAAGAGTGAAATCATGGCTTTGGCTAATCACTGTTGTTCGGGGTCACTGCTACCTTGGGAACAGCAATGTGGTAGCTGAAGTGCTTGGCCCTATTTTTTTGGGTGCAGCTTTGGGGAGGAAATACCTAGCTGTCAAAGGTTTTTATCAAAGGGTAGGAGTTACCTTCAGTTTGATTAATGCTACCTCTTGGCACAGATCGTATATCAAAGAACTGTACAGGCATATTCACACTTGAAATTAGATGTATGAATTGAAGCAAGCTGAGACAAAGCTCGTGTCGTTCCTATAAATTGCAATAAGTCTTTTAATATGTGGGGTGAGAAGGTTGAAAGTCATAAACTGCACTGATATTAGATTTGAGCCAGCACTGCTCCAGTTCCAGAAATATTACAAGACAATGATCGTTAAATGTAAAAAACATTGCAGCTGGAACATGTTGGAAACCATTACTGTCTACACATTACAAGTCACAGGAGCAGGTTTCTGCACTTTGATTGATGGCAATGAGCTCCAAGAATATATACATATGCTTTGAGTATGTCTGATTGGCTGTACCTCTCAAGAACAGAAGCAACGTGTGTTAATCAAAGATAATAATGCTAACTATTTCCAAGAATTTATTAAAAAAAAAAAGAAAAAAGAAAAGAAAAGGAGACAGAGTTAAACCTCAGAGACAAACACATGACATGCTTATTCTGGGGAGAGAGAAGTTGTCTCTTGTTTGGAAATCTGTCTCATATACTGTTTACACCCAGTAGTGTTGAGTAGAAATGAAGTAAACACTAGAAAGAAAATAAACTATTTCAGTGTTAAGAATTCTTCTTGGTGCATACTTTAAAGGTCTTATAAGGTAAACTCCAGATGTAGTGTGATGTTCACTTTGTAGTTTGATCGAAGTATTAATGATAGCTTTCGAACTTTTCCAAGTGGTCAAATATGTACGGTTGAGAAAAATGTATCAAACTCGTATATCCCTATATTTTGTTCCTGCCTTTGCTGTTTTCCTTTAAGTAAGTTGCTATTTTTTTCTCTTTTAAAATCTAGACATGCAAACTCTAAGGAATTGAGACTAAACCCCCAAAATTTACTCTGCATACCAGAGAGGTGTGCTGGTCTAGAACAATACCCACACTACCCATGAATCCCTGGGATAGGAGTTTGTCTTTCCTTAGCTTTGCATTCATAAATCCATTCACCATGTCCATGTTTTCTCAACTCCACTGAGAAGTTTAGCTCTAAGCCAGCTGGGACTATACACAGTTGTTGACTCCACTCCTTCAGGAACGTAATAAAGTTTCTGTTGTGATTCTCACAATGAAGGAAATTACATGAAGTCATTTGAATTTGACAGAAATTGGATTAGTGATGTTTGTGAATGCATATTCATTCAAAAAAAGCATTATCCCAACCCAGGAAAAGTACATGGCTGTAAAAATACCACATTTTCTTCAAGGGAGCAATGTCTCAAGGTCAGCTCAGTAACCCCAATTTCTGGGACTTCAGCATGTTAAAGACAAAAGCAAATACCTTTGCTTTCCAAAGGCGTTTTTTGTTATTGTTGTTGTTGTTATCAAGCCTAATTCACTGTCTACATCAATCTTCCTGTTTTACAGAGAATGCAAGACAGCGTCAGGATGGGGTGGTGAGCAACTCCATCGTGTACTTCACTGAAGACCCTCCAGAAGTGCCACCCAACAGTCCCCATCCACTGAAACTGCGTCGTATTCTCAACCTGAGCCCTTTCACTGTCACTGACCACACTCCAATGGAGACCGTGGTAGATATTTTCCGAAAACTTGGGCTCCGGCAGTGTCTTGTCACTCGCAGTGGGTGAGTAGTTGCTGAGTCAAGTGCACTTAGAGAATCTGAAGTGATTTTCTTCAGCCTTAACCAAACCACCATTGTTCATGCTTAAAGGCAAGTAAAGATGGTAGCTGATTAATCACTGCCTCTGAGACAGTCAAGTGAATATCTTAATTTTGTCATCTTTTATGAATGGAAGTATAAGGAAACCTTACCCAGAGTCTCTCCAGGGCAGCAAAAGAAGACTCAGAACCAAAATGGTACTTGCTGGGTTTCGTGTTTCATTCTGTTCTCCCAAATGCTTAGTGTATTTAGATAAGGCAAATACAAATACAAAATAAACTGTTCTGACTCCCACTTTAATTCAGTTTTCAACAGATGCAGATCTGACAACTAGTATTGTTTGCAAAGAATGTGTCTGTTTCTAGACATCCAGGTAGATTAGAGGCTTATGAAGACTGTGGTAAAGCTGTCCCCGAAGGAAAATCAATCATTTTCTTTGTTGGATAATGAAAAGGCGTATAAACCAAAGGTCCAAAACCAAACCAAACAAAAAAAAAAACAAAAAACCCCAAAACAAACAAACAAACAAACAAACAAAACCACAAAACCCCCCCCAAAAAACCCCCCAAAAACCCAAACAAACAAAACCAACCAACCAAAACCAAACAAAAACGACAACAAAACAAACAAAACAACAAAAAACCAAAACAAACAAACAAGAACAAAAAAAACCAGCTGAAGGATGTTGACAAAAATGAAATTAGAAGAGAAAAAGCTGTGTCATGTGAACTCGAAATAACATCCCATAGTTCCAATGGGATTTGAGATATTTGGGCATTGTGGCTTCTCCCAGGATGTAGTAGTAAAAAAAAACTTTAGAACAGGATAGCCATCGTTTGCAAATATGGAAGACTAAAATTTATTCCTCTGTTGAGAAGTCTTTTTGTTATGCAAAAGAATTGTGTACCAGTTGTTATTATCAATGCAGTGTCATCAGCATTAAGAAAATAAGAACCATTATTGGGACACAGATTTAGGTCCTGATTTTAGGTGCCTGGATTTGGAAATTTTGATCTTGAGTTTTAGCACTTACACAGAATGAAAAACTGTAACAATGACATTGTTTCAAAATTCAGTGCCTAATGGTCTTCAAGAACTGAATACTGAGGGTTATGAAATTTTTGACTCTTGGGTCCTCTCATCTTTCTCGACAGATATAGTTCACATATTTAGGTTCACATAAATGAGAAATTATCCTTCAATTTTGAAGGAAATACACTATTGGACAGCAAGAACACCAGAAATTCTGTCTTTAGTTTACTTTTTTATTACCAAGTACTGATGCCTTTTTTTTGTGCTGTTGGTCCTCAGCAGCCTGAGCCTAAGGAAACATTATTTTGTTGTACAAAGTGTTAGTTGTTGCATCTCCTCACTCAGCTATGTAGAAATACATGAGGTGAGAATACTTTTATAAAAAGATAATCACTGAGGAATGGATGAGATGGACAGTACTATATGGAGGAACTCACAAAATGTCCCTGCAGCTGAACAGGAAAAAACCCTGGATGACGTATGAGATGATTATTGACCTTTCCTTTCTTTTTCTCCTCTAGGAGGCTGCTGGGTATCATAACAAAAAAGGATGTATTAAGACATATGGCTCAAATGGCAAACCAGGACCCTGAATCTATCATGTTTAACTAGACTGGCAAAGAAAGAAGAAAGCAATCCCAAAGGAATCCCTTCTAGATTAACACAAAGGCTACGTTTGGTGTTTCATCTTGTTTAAAGAGGAAAAGGTAATGAGTATGAGGAATGGCCTGATACACCTCTGACAGAGGGAGTGGATGCAGGATAGCACTTATTTAATGAGGAAGGCAGTTTAGAAGCTCTGAGCAGCTGCAGCCATCAAGCTGTGTTTCCTTAACGAGATTCCCAACAGCTCCACTGGACTGTTGGTGGGTATAAGTGATGGGGTGCTTAGAGACAAAGAGGCAGGAGCACCAGTGGGATGCATCAAGTTCACAGTAACTCATGAGGCAGGTGTGAAGGGTAGCAGACACTGTTTATGTACCAGCTGTTAAGAGATAGAAAGGTTTCTGTTCCAAGCTAGAGACTGTATATGAGTAATATCAGTTGCTTTTGTTACTGTAATCATGGCTATTTATTTGCTACTGAATTATACCATGAGGGGGAAAAAATTGTCATATTTTTAAATGAAAGATTTTGTCATCTTCGTTTATTTTGTAAATGTTAAGCGGATCAAGACTGGAGTTAAGTCTTCAAAAAGGAGTAGGAATATCCTTTAACTCACTTTAAACTGTAGTATCCCTGCTCCCTGCTTTATTCCTTTGAATTTTATACCATTTAGCATTTCTGTCAGACAACTTCCCATTATTGTTAAAATGTGACTTATTTGTAAGGATTTATTATTTCTCTATGCAATTTTGCATAGGCTAAAACATAGACACCTATGAAGGACTTTTCAAAAGCACTAAAAGGACACTGATATTCATCTCTCATCAGTGTTAGTGACAAGAGATTGAATACCTCACCTGTCTCCCCCTGAAGATCATAATTTTTCACAAACTAATGAAGTTCTGCATTGATTCTTGGTTATCCATTTAGGTCCTTTATTGGACCTATTATGCTCTTTCTTGGCCTTTGTCTGCACCTGCCAAGAGATTGCTGAAATTAATTTAAGTCACAGGCACTTATTCTGTAACATATCTATTCTTTATCTGTCAGTCATAGGATTGTAGAATCCCTCTCCAAAACACTACAGCTGGATAAGGGCAGAGGGACTGAGAATGCAAATCACAATAGCAAAGCTTTAAGTATTTATCTGTTTGCACCAAAAGCAAAAGACTTAACAGACCCTGGCAGGGAACTCTAAGTCACTCAGGTGAAAATGCTAAATTTTTCTAAAACCTTGTTCTGGTCCTGTGTGAGACACAGAGAGTCAACCCTTAATCAATACTGCCATTAGTAACGGAATACCAAACTGTACTCTCTGTAAACATAATTCACACTGCCCAGTGTTTGATTCATAGCTATGAGCTTAAAGATTGGAGCTGCATCCTGACTTGGATGCCCTGAATCCCCTCCAGAACCCCCAAGAGTCTAGTTCCTTCATTTAGGCATCTAAGGCCTCTAGTACTTTTGTTCAAATCCATACAGATAACTGCTTGTGTCCAAGTGGTCTTCGTGGACAGAGCCGAGTGGTGTCCTTTCATGCCAGAACAACCTGTTGCTTGCTCCAGACCAAACACAGACTGTTGGTCTAACACGTAGGCAATGTGCACGATTATTGTGTTCCTGAACTGAGACAAGTAGTCAGGTACACCCTGAGTTAGATGGCTGAAGTTACATGTCAAAAATTCCTCCTCCTATCTCCAATACCCGGCTTCCTTCTGGCATGTGTCCCACTGCATTCACACAACGTATGGCCCAAAGTGTTGAAGTACAACCAATGGAAGTAAAGGGATGATTTTAATCTGCTAAATACTCCATTTAACAATAGTGTTTGCAACAGTCTGACATCAATGCAGGTAGCTCTGGCCAAAGCCCATAAATATTTCAGTGTATACTTTTTGTTAACTGAACATCTGCAGTATTATTAAAGGGATATTGTTAAAACTATATAAACTATAGAACTGAGAAAACATTTCCTTCTGAAAATAGGAAATACTACATAATATGGTTATTCCTTATGTTTTTCAGCAAAGCTGTCAGCAGCTAAACTCATAAAAGAACAACCAAGTTAAAAACAAGTCTCATAAACACTGGATTCTCCTATTTGAACACAGATGGCATCATAAAATAAAATCAGTTCATTTCCACAACTAAACCCAAGTGAGGCATTGTACAAATGTCCATTTCTACCCAGAACTTTGAGAATCTAAGGGATTTGGACTAGGCTAAATAGGTTGGCTTTTGAGAGCAATCTTGTTCTCAGATTAAAATGCTAGGACTCTGTTCTACTTTCCGCATTTGTAGCAGTTGACATTAATATACACACTTGATGAACACTGTCCTCATCTTCCTTTATGTTTACATAGGAAACAAGAGTGTGTATTCTCCCTACCTGAACACTTCTAAATACTTCTTTTGTTCATAAATCAAGAGAAGTGAGTTGGGAAGTGGTTTCATCTACTATGACATCAAATTCAAGGCTTCAATAAAAGTAGGTGTCTAAAGTCTTCTCTGCTAGTGAAGGAAATTTCAGTCCATGTACTATTACAATGTAGTTCATGGAAGAACTAACTCTTAAGAGCATCCATAGTAGGCAGGACCATGTTTGCTAATAAGAATCATGATGGTGTATCAACACTGAAAAACATTTTCTGAGAAAAAGATATGGAGTTTCCCAGCTGAGGTTAATCTGGCTATGAACACAAATTCACATGGGTATTGACCTGGATTATCAATTTAAGCTCAGTGGCTATGCATAGGCATAAATTTGTGTGGTTAATTCCCATTAATACCCAGAGGCCTGATTTACTAAAACCAACAGTCACCCCTGTGATAGCTTCACCTTGTCTTATGAAACTACTTAGGAGGAGCCCTCAGGGCTTAAAAACAAGATCCAAAAAAAACTGGCATGGTGGTTTGTAAAAAACACCAGAAGGATTGGAGATTTATGCAGTTACTGTGGGTGCAGTTTGACCCTGGGACTATCACTCAAGTAAAGGGTAGGTACTTGGGTGTACAGCTCTCTTCTATCAAACATGTTCATTTCCAGATGGAATGCTTTAAAATATCTAAGGGGTCAAGGGAAAAACCTTCGGACGTGTAACTGTGTAGTGCTGCTCCTTGTTCCAGTGTCTGTTCAAAATATGTTAAACCCCCTTAGAGCATGGGCTGTCCAGAAACGGCACAGTCATGGCTGACTTCAGCTGCTTGGCATTATCATCAAGGCTGAGGCTAGAATGACACAGAGGGCTTAGAAACTGGACAGACTTTGCTAATTAGAAAACTTCCTCCATCCTACAGTCTTCATTGCTCTTCACATAAGTGTCTGAAAGGGGAACACTCAATATAAATGAATAACGTGTTTTTTCTCAAAAAATGCAGTTATGATGTAATCATTTAATTTATTTCCCCATAACAAACCCATTATCAGTCACTGTTTTCCATCTGTGTTCCCAAATATGTCTCAGAAGTTACTGAATAGACTCTAAGAGGCATAGATCTCAGCCTTAACTATTTATTTTAATTTGTAGAGCTCAAGATAGCCACGTAGTGTGATCAATCTGAGTTACATTAAGTACTTTATACTGTTCACTTTATGCAACCTCAGCTCAATCCTAATGTTCAAGCAGTTGGCCTTCAAAGATGTTGAACTAAACAAGAGAAGAAAAAAATCTTTCAATGATGCAAGTTCAGTATTGTACCTTTGTTTTGCATGAACTGTGTTCAGTTACATTCAGCTTCTGATGTGTATTTGAAGCGATCTGTACCAGAAAATTTAATAATAAAGTACAGAACATGGGTGACATTAGACAGACCTTTTGGCTGTCACAGTGATACTAATTATTAATTCTTATGCTTTGATGAAGCAGAAAAAGAATGTTTAAGTGGTACAGGAGACTCACAGATTCTATGTTGGAATGACACTATAATTATGACTTCAGTTTTGTTTTGGTTTTGTTAGTTTTTGGTTTTGTTTTTAAATTGTAGAAAACAGTGTATTTGTTGCACCTTATAAAAAACAATGTTTGGACTCTATTTTTTAAATAAAACTGACTTACAATACTGGAGACATTTCTTGGACATCTTATTAATTGGAGAAGTATTTCACTTAATGTCTTGGTATGATTTTGATGTTTCCTTTTCCCACCTGTAGGGATAACTCAAGCATGATGAATGATTTAAGATATCCAATTCAGTTATGGGTTAGGTAATAATAAATAAGGAGTTGGTAAAGTTCATGCAGTAGACTTCAAAGAATCAGCCTTGAGAGCTGGCTGTTTAATTTTCAGAGAAAAATGTTTTTAACTTCAGCATCATAAATCCCTTAGAAATCTAAAAAGAGAAGAGAGATTTATCTTATTAGATTGTTTTGTTTACAATAATAATGAAACGTCTTTAAAACTAGATGTTGCAGAACTTCAATGCTTTCATTTTTGGGTATACTTTTCAGTTGCACTTTAATTCAGAGCTAAGATCAAAGACTGAAAATGACAGGTTCATTCATACCCATTTAATTGGATGGAACATCCCCCTAAAACTCTGTCAGAGGCTAAATTCTAAGTAGTAGCAAAAATTATGGGCTTGATCCTGATCAACACACTAACTAAAATGGATATATCAGCAATAGTTGATATATTTAATATATTAACTAGTCCAAATTAGATTACTCATTTCAGAACCTGGTGTTGGATTCCCAGGACTTTCAGCTTCTTCCATGGAGTGCTGTGGCCCTAACCCAGCCCAAAACACATGACAAAAAGCTAAGACTCATCAGGTATACAGAACTTTATTAAATAGTAACAGTTCCTATAGTTTGGTCATGAGGATCAGACCTACCTGTCATCACTTGCAATGGCACAGCTGGGAAATGGAATACAAAATGTTGAGAGGAATTCAGTGCTGCCCTGGTACAGCTGTTCACCACATATCCTGGCCTATCCTCATTTTGTCCAAACCAAGCAGCCTCCTACCATCCATGTGCCTTCTTGCTCCTTTAGAAGAGGCTCTTTCATCTCTTTCCTACCTTGTTCTTCTCTTGTGCTGTTCTGCTCCTCTGCTCCAAATGAGATCTTCCTTCCAGTTCCTCTCCCCTGTCGTGGCCCAGAAGCCCACTAAACACAATCTTACAGACACTGTATCCCGGATAAGGAAGGTGCACCTTTGGTGGATGGACCCTGCTTGTGGCACATCGGATTTTCATTGTTGCTTGCTGGAGGACATGTTGCTGATACACTGCAGAGTTTTTGGATTGGTTTTCGGTTTGGTGTCTTAATGCAGTATCAAAAAGACTAACTTTTCAGAAAAACAGCTGTTGCATTTGCACAGATCAATCTATATGTGTTCACCATCTCAACCAGTAACCTCTGACTTCACTGTAAAGTCAACTGGGAGCTGGGACATGACTGTGAGAGTTGTACTTTGATGCAGTTATGGGCTCTTAGTCAGAATGAAACAGGAACTGCTGACCTTAACTGCACCAAAAGCTGGAGCCTTTGGGTGACTCTCCATCCTTCCTTTAACCTGACTGCATTCTGAGCATAATTAATAGTTTCAGTGTGAGCACATTATAAGCACAGTTTTAGCACAATCAATGATTTCAATCCTTGCCATCCTTCAGCATTATCTCATATAGTCAGGGTTAAAACAATCTGAGTTTTCTTACTGGCTTTCCAAAGCCACAGCAGGTGACTGGTTAGGAAGACACTTCCATGTGTAACAGCCAGCTCAGGGGGAGTCAGTATTTGGCACTTCAGCTGTGTTTCATTTGAGAAATGATTGTGCAACGTGAACAATCTGCCTATGGGGATTTGCAAAGTCCTGTGGTTTGTTCCTGGCTTTCACAGCATCCAAAACAGTGTTTGAGTGGACCAGATGACATTACATACCCTACAGATTAACCAATCTTTCTTAATCAACAAAGATTCAGCAGAGGGAACAGGGGAAAAAAAAAAAAAAAGGTGCAGATTGCTTAGGAAACTGAACAGTCAACTCTTTTATCTAGGAAGAGCTGCTTTGTTGTCTTAAAAATATATCCACAGAAGCATCTCACTCTCAGGAGTGAAGTGTTCACTGGCCAGTCTCACTACTAGGAAGGAACAATACCTAAAATCAAGATAAAATTCTATCTATCAATTACAACCAATGCTATCCATTTCCTTTGCTGGTGTATTCTGAAAGACAATGTTTTCCCCTTATGAAATAAACTTGCTCTTTCAACTGCTACTAGTGAGAACTGGACTGTGACTGTGCTGAACACAATTTGATGTGGAGCTGCAGGGCTGGTGCATCAACTGTATGCTGAGTGTTTGTGCTTTGACCAATGCAGCAAAAAAAGAGTGGCTGCAAAAATTTTGCCATGCAAAAGGGCCATTTCAAATTATTAAAAAGTGAGATGAACTGTGGTTCTCTACTTCTAAAGATTCACAACAGGTAAGGTTGAAAGGTTATTAAGACTTATGATTTCTAAAGCATATTTGTTTAGATCATTACCAAGGTTGCATTTTGCCTAGAGACAAATTTTACTTATCCAGCACTCAGATTATGTGACATTAGAATCTAAAATTTCTGTATGAATTACAGGGGGCAGGCAACCAGAATCCTGAAGTCCTCAAGCCTGAGAGGAGAGACACCTAAACTCTGCTGTGATTCAGGGATGAAGGAGAGGACACAAACTCTACCAAAGGCTCCAAATGGTCTTGATCATCAGTGNAAAAAAAAAAAAGGAAATCACCAGAGGTGCCATCACCAGTCCTTTCCTTTTTTACAGTAGCTTCATGGTTAGAGACTCTTTGGATCTGGTAGGGCTGGAATCCAGTTATAATGTTAGGCAAATTTCCTAATCCACACAATACAGGTCTTGTTGATTAAAGTGCAGCTAAGTTACGGCTCCTTCTTTGCTGACTGCTCCTCTGGTTGGCTTTCTGGCAAGCCAGAAGGAGCATTGTCCTACAGGAATTTGTATACTTCTACTTAAAAATAACTCCGCTATTTTGAATGATGCTGAGATGTAGATTCTGATTCTGTATCTTGATTGTCATAGGGAACTTAGGCTTCTGCTTATACTTTCGTAATTAGCCTGGCGGGGTGTCCACCACATTATTAGGCCTTGCTGTAGCCTGAACACAGTACTTAACTGTAAATGAAGTTAAAACCTAACATCCATTTGTCATTGACCAGAATTTAACCACCTTCTATTCAGTCACTACTTGAGATCAATCAGCATTTAGATTACTACACTAATTATTTTTGATCTCTGTCCTACATTTAAGTAGCTATTTCATAATACTATGTTTACTCAGTTAACTGATTCAAGTGGTACTATAAGTAGAGGTAGAACAAAGGTATGAACAGTCTGGCTGGATCATTTCACATGAGAAAAAATTAACATTGACTATGAATTATGTTTTGTACCTGTTTCAACTTTTAAAGAACACTACTAAGAAAACACTAGTCACAAGAACACAAGGAATAAATCATAACCTCCTTTGCACCTCTTCTTTCCAACCCTGTGCGAACACAGATGAAATCATTCGCTTTCTGTCAAGCCAGGTTTAGGTAACAGAAATTTCTGCACATTTGATGGCTACAGCAACACCTGTTGAGTAAATATCTCCATGCCAGACTGCCTCCTTTCAGATATACAGGCACCATTCCAAGAGTACCAGTTTTCCCTCTGCATAAGGATAGTCAGGGCAGGCAACTAACACCCTCATCCCATCCTCCTTTTCTCACTTCCCTGTTTTTCTCCTTGTTCAGCCTCTATTTCCAATCCATTCTGCCTCTTTGCTGCAGCATTTCTGCAATAACCAAAAAACCCACAAACAAATCAACACATCTGCTCTTTCTGTTCATTTGAGACTTCTGCACAGAACACAAATTTGTCAGCAGAAAAGTCATGAGCTAAGCTACAGCCTAGTTCCCAGTATTATTTTTACTGTGTAAACATTCAGTGCTGGTGAATTCTAAAAGACAAGTTGTTGAGGACCAGGACCAGAGGCCAGCTTGCTCATCTGATGCCCTGGTATGTGCAGACCATAGTGACATGTATTATCTTATTAGCTCTTCTTCTGTCTCCATGTTAGAATTCTGCCTTCTTGGTGTTCCAGCTTCAACAATTTGAGGGAGAGGAATTGTTCCCTTGCCAAGGTCCCACTTTTCTCAGAATGCCCCATTCATGAGACTACAAAGTTTTTCTGCCTCTCTTACTGAAGCTGTTCTATTCTTTGTGAACATATACGTTAGGCCAGGGATGAAAACAACCTTCTTAGCACTGGCTACATTTGCTCACTGGATGGAGAGGTGAGGATGGAACCCAAGGCTCCTCTCTGCCATCTGCCTCCCTGCTGAAACCACAAATATTTTATGTTAACACAAGTAAGTCTGTATGTGCAGGGAAACTAGGGAACTGTGAGAAGTGGCTAAATACCAGACTCAGACACTATGAGATTCAGATGGACATTAAGCCCAGGATAACCTGTGGAGAAGCAAGGTGGAATGCACATCCATCCTCCATGTTTCTAAGAGACAGCACTCCACCGAGGTGACCGGCTCCTGTGGTTCCTATTTTTGGTGTCTGGAGTTACACCAGACATTGTATCAGACATGTGAGGTCTTCACATCCACCTGTTGGCACTGACCATCCTCTTCAGTGTGAAAACCGGCTGTAGTTGTGACGGACTAATAGACACAGAAGGAGTGAGTCGAAAGACTAAAACGTTTTCCTATGGCAGAGGGGCTCCAGGATGGAGCATGTGCGTCTTCTTGATGGCCAATTCAATTATTCACAGAAAAATACATCAGCTCTTCCGTGGATCACAAAATGTGGCTCCACAGAAGGGTGAGCCCACTCTTCCCACTCCTTTACAGAAGTTTACTCTTTTTAAATGGAGAATTACAACTCAGTGTTGATGCAAGGTAAGGGACAAGAAACAAGTGGTTGACCCTTTCCATTCCTGTTCCTACCAGGGCAGCGCCTTCATCTGGTCTGCTTCCTTAGCAATACATTTATGTGTTAATTTGTGTGGTTCTTGGCACAAGGACCCTTGAGTAAAGCCCAGTCTGCACGACTCCTTTCCCTCAAACCAGTGGCACACCAAGCCCCACACACAGAAACACCAAGTGCTCTATGGTGACATGCAAGCATCAGTTAAATCAGCAGTGCAGACCACTCCTCCTCAGCATAGCTGGAGTCTACTGCCACCACTACCTCCGGACATCTCCATTGTCCTGGCACTGTAGGGCTCCAGGAACAGGATTACACAGAGGGAAAAGGTGGAAAATTGTGGTACTTGGCTGAAGATCCACCTTGATGGGACTGAATTATAAGCTGGTCCTCAGAAGGTCTGGCTGGCCATTTCCTTCCCGCTGCTCCCTCACACCTCACAGCTACATCAAGAATTACAGTTAACTTATTCTTTTGCAGATGCATAAAGTCTGTCTTTCTCAGATGATGGCAAACCAAATCCATTGTTGTGTCTACCACAGCTCCATCTGCACTGAGCAGAATAGGACCACAGTTTATCACAGCAGCCAGCCATAGTACACCTGCCTATCTTTTCTGCAGTGCTGAAAGAGCCCCATGAATGCCTTTACATGTGGATTTTCAACGAGCTTCAGAGAGAAGATCGTATCAGTTCTAAGGTATTCAAGTACCAGAGGACACTAAGGAGAGGTCCATGTCCTCATGGGCATAAGGAGAGCCAGAAGTGGTGCACAGGGAGCCTGTGCTGCCTCTGAACCAGCAGATGGCATTTCAGGTACCTCTGCAGCCTCTTGCTGGGGCAAACATTCCTCAAGGGGTAATGACTTTCAACTGAAAGATGGCAGGTTTAGGCCAGATATCAGGAAGGAATTCTTTACGGTGAGAGTGGTGAGGCACCAGGGTTGCCCAGGGAAGCTGGGGATGCCCCATCCCTGGAAGTGTTCAATGCCTGGTTAAATGGACGTTGAGCAATCGTTTCTAGTGGAAGGTGTCTCTGGCCACGTCAGGGAGGTTGAAATGAGGCGATCTTTAAGGTCCCTTCCAACCCAAACCATTCACTGATTCTATGATTCTGTTCTGTGCTTCATTGATTGCTCCGGGTATTTAGTGCTCCACTGCTCCAGCGTCTGAATTCAGCCGCAATATTTATTAATCAACGTTAGGATAATGAGCTGCGGTGGGTTCGAGCCGCGGGAACCCACTAGGTGGCATTCCAGTCCTCGGCATGCCCGAGGGGCAGCGACAGTGCCACCAGCTGTGCGCAGGTTGACAGAGGCCACCAGGGTGCCCTTACTGTCCACGTCTGATTCTTGTTCAGAGGAACCAAAGCTGTATAATTGCTTGCTCTGAACATGTATGCCAATTAATTTTTTAGGTTTTTTTTCCACCCCCCCCCAATATATTCTGGTGGGAAAAGGCAAGGGAGACGAAAAAAACCTATTTCTTTGTTTGGACTACTTGGCAGGTCTAAAGCATGACTGCCTGTTTTGGCTCTTTAAACCACGTATCACATCTGTAAAAACATAGTGGCAAAAGGAGGAAAAAATAATCTGCAATGCTTTCCTGGTGGTTTCTTGTGAGGCTTTCATGTAACCAATACATTTTCATCAATTATGCATTTAGGTCACAGGAAGAGTTGGTTGAAGGAATTCCTTTGCCATTTCAAAGTTGCTGTCAGGAAAAAAATATAGCCAAGCTGACGGAGCTAGAAGAAATGAAGTTTTGTTCTCCTGACCTGATATTTTTCTTTTCCGCTTTCTTTACCATCATTCCTATTTGCATAAGCATTTCCCCTGGCACAGCAAAATCTGTGTAGGGAATGCACAGAGGCCTTTAGAGCATTGAAAGGTCTTATTTTGCAATGGCAATTTGAAACTGTGTGTAAACAACATTAGAAATATGGCTCCTTAGCAGGAGGCAAGTTTGGCTAGCAACAACCTTCCCTCCTAGAAAGTGTAGGAGAAAAGATCAGCAGAGAGTAAGTGTTGTGCCTACAGAACTAGAATAACCCCGGGACCAGGGTGTCTTGATGTAGCACATATTGCCCTGTACCAGCTTGTTTGGAACAATATATCTGGCAGTGAGTAAACTCCTACTGACCCTGAGGGATCTGCAAGAGATGATGGAGAATTTGCGAAGCCTCATTTGAAGTTATTAGGGACCAAAGTTGCTTATTACAAAACAAGTACTTTTCCAACCTTGGGCTGAGTTACCTCTCTGCTAAGAATGAAATACAGAGTACACCTCTTTAATTTTTATTCATTTGTTTTCATTTTGGAAGAGAAAGAGCTAAGAACTACTTCAAAGGTTAAATTTAGCATATTTGTAGTACATATGCATAATCATTTAAGATATTTAAATTGATTTTTAAAATAGTCTCCCCACTAAGCAAAAAATCTTCTTCTTAAAAGAAAAGTTACGTTCTGCTATAATTAAGGTCACACTTGAAAATCTTAGCTGTTTGCTTATGTTTATGAAATATATCTGTCCTGTGAGACAGGGCATTTGGAGGCAGAGCTTTTTCATGCCTTCCTCTTGGAGGTGTCCTACTTTCCACAGACACTTAGTATGCATTTCACAGTATGAGAGAGACTTCAGCATTGGAATGGGCTGCTGAGGGAAGAGGTGGAGACACCATCTCTGTGAGTGTTTCAGAAATGACTGGATGTGGCACTTAGTGCTGTGGTTTACCTGACACTGCAGTGTTCAGTCAAATGTTGGACTCCGTGATCTTGGAGGTCTTTTCCAACCTTAATGATTCTATGATTCTTGGGAAACCTCTAGGACTTTTACCTAAAACCTCTGGCTCTGCTGCTTCCTAGATTTCTCTAGTAAATTGTTAATTATCTAGTTAATATTGACCAGTAAGAATAAATTAAAAAAAAATAATGCAGATGTTTTCTCCAATACCATCTGCTAATCCTGGTATTCTCCCGAGAATGACTCCTAAATCACTGGGCTGCTGACTAGCATTAAAAAGCAAAAATGGCATTTCCGAGAGCAAAAGCCTTCATTTCCTTTACTTTTCTTGCAAATACAATAAAGTGGATCATGCTGAAGAAAAGAAAATCTTTTTGTGACATTTTTGTGAGGAGAAAGCACTCCAAAATATTGCAGTCTCCCCCCACCCAAGAATGCGGTTTTATTGCTTAGGCAAAAGCATAAGTCATTTCTACAGCTCCTCTTAACCCCTTGCAGGCACTTAGATCTTCGTATTTCTTCCAAGGCTGTACCTTACTAAATTGTGGGAATAAAGTCTTGTCCTTTGTTAGAGCAAGTACTAAACCATCCTAAGATTTACAGCCTGTTTATGAAAGATAAGAAAAATCAGGCTTTGAAAATCCTACTGACAAATTTTGTAGCAGTGGAAGTATTAGCTTTGCTCTTCTACTTACTTGTACCGGGAATTAATTTTGGTTTACTTTGCTCTAAACCCTGTTTACTTTCTCTTTTCCAGCATCACAATAAGCTAGAAATTACCTTTAACCCTAGAATTGCAATATACACTATTGTACAGAAATGGAAAAAATAAAGTGTGTTAAGTGCTTTTAAGCCATAGACTGTCAGGTGTTATATAAATATTTATCTTTGTTATGATTGTTTAAAGCAGAAAAATCAGAGGTATATAAAAGAAAAAAAACCAACAAAATAGCCTCACCGTCTTCCCTTAGTTTTCACATCTATTTCATAATCAATTCAGCAAAAGAAATCCCTCACAGAAAGAAAATATCCAAACTGCCTTGCAGCACAAAAGAGTTAATTTTAATTCATGTTAAATTCCCAGATTTACACTCACAGTTAATTCATTTTTTAAATGTAACCGAAGAGTTTCACAACAAGGTACCCTTTTATAGTCTATTCTTTGCAATCAATGCATATTCTTTTCTGCTTTTGTTGAAGTGGTGTTTATTCAGAATATTCCAGCTAGTGAGATGGTGGAAGTGGGAAAGATCTTTCTTTGGGGAAAAAGTCTACGTGGCACTCAGCAGAATGTGTGTTTGCTGGACTGTTCTTGTGCTATTGTTCCACAACCACTGAAGTTTACTCAAAAAACCAAAAGCTTCAGAGAAGCCAGGTGCCTTATATTATATGCTTGAGTGTTCCTTCCTGACTGAGTTGCTTTTCCCATTAGAGTTTTTTGTCCCTTTCCCATCTGAGGTTTGTTCCAGTTCCTTTTCATTTCACCTTAGCGCTTTTCACTCAATGACATCCAAATAGAAGGAGACAGTCATTGCCATGGTTTTCACTCTAAAACTGAACTTCCTGGCTTTTATGGCTTATAATCAATCCCATAATGTCCTGCGATTTCTATGTAGGAGTGGCAAGAAGTAAAAGGGAGTTTATTTTGCCTGTATGCAGACAGGCCAACTTTCACACATTAGGAGCAGCAACTAATCACCCACAACATTTCCTAAAGTTTATGGTGCTGGCAGACAGCTGTTTTTGTTCTGATATGATGGTTTCTTTGCAGACTCCTGCTGCCAGCAGTGTCTCAACCACTTTACTCGTGCTCCAAGCACCGCACATCCTGAGCTACTGCCTTAAAAGCTCCGTTCTACTTTATACAAACAAAAGAAAACTAGACTGCCAACAAATACTAAGGAGACAGACATATTGTTGCTACAGCCATATGCTGTACCAAAGGGAAATTTCAGTTACCAACACCTAGAACTAAAAGAAGAAAATGATAGCATGTAGGCATGCATCCCAGGCCCCTCAATAAAAGCTTTTAACCTTACATTTTGTTTTGATTTTCCCCCTTTTAAATCTTGCCTCTGGAAGGGATAAAAATGCACTAAATCAATTGTTTAGGATAGAGAAATTAAAAAAACCTCAACAGTTACCTATACTCTCTAAAAGTTAAGGAGTGTTACTGTAAATGCATAAATTCCACATATGCTATAAATGTATAGAAGTTTGGCCTTGTCTAAATAATTGTTGATAACCATATTTAACAGCTTTTTAATATTTGACTTGATTAATATGCAGTTTAAGAGACTGAGGAAAGCACTCCATCTCTGCAACACTGACTACACGCCTTTGCCCATAACCTGCTGTCTGCAAAGTTGTTCTGATGTTTTGTGTCTTCAAAGACTTCAAAAGTATGTTCTTGAAGCCAAGGATATACCTTACTGCTGATAGCCCAAGTGTCTGTCTTTAAAGGGAACCAGTGTGGGAAGACTGGTGTTTCATGGTATGGGTAGCATGAGGTTGAGCTCACAAATACAGTGTGAGGAACTCAGAGAGAGTTCTCTTTAATGAGTTCAACCTGATGATTGGCAGCCTGAAGAAAAATCATCTAGGAGTAAAATACATGAAAACCTTAACAAATTCAGGAGGTCTCTGAACTACAGTCAATTGTTAAACAGAGGGGATGAAACAAGTGGATTGAAGAAGGGGAAAAATTTTGTTTAATCAAATCATTAAACAAAAACTTCTCATCTTCAAGTAATGAGGTATAAAAATCTGAATATTTGAAATAGATTTACGTTCTTTCTCTCCCACTGATACAGACACATTTGTAATCATGTGTAGTTGTTCAGTACAGTCATGCTGTTTCTAACTTCCATCTAAATATTATTTATATAATAGTCTCTAGGAGCCCAGTCACAGACCAGAAGGTTACTGTGTTAAATACAGAAGACTTGCAAAAAAATTTATTGAACTACAAAGATGCTAGGAAATCTACCCAGTAAATTCAGTGAGGTTTTTTTTTCCAGTTGGGTTTATCATGCTTCTAATTAATCTGCTTAAAATAATAAAAGACACTAGCAAGTATAGTTTACAAAACACCGACAAAAACCAGATCTTAAATATGGCATGATTTGCCAGAGCATCTAAATACAAGTCACATTTTAAAATTCATTGAAAAGCTTGAATAAAATACTTGAAAAGTATTTTGTTAAAAACCTTAAAATCACAAGTTCAATAAGTAAGGATGGAGGCATTATTTTATTTGACTTTAATGTGAGCAATTGTGCTTATATGAAAAAAAGAACAAGTCTCTAATGCAGGAATTTGAGTGAAATTCCGTGGGTCCTCCATTATCCAAGAGCTCAGGCTTGTCAGTTATAATGGCCCTGTGTTACATCTGAGGCACACAGATTTAAAGAAACTGAAATAAATGAATAAATGATGATTCTTTCAGAAAGTATCTAATACACAAAAGAAAACATTGTCCCAAAAGACATCAAAAAGCACTTCTCTTGAGCAGCAAACAGCTGCTTGGCTCTTGCAGAGCTGCTGGGAAGGATTATCAGAGCTTACTTAACTAGATGTCAAGAGATGTCCTGCTCCTCGAGGATGTTTAGATTGGATTTTAGGAAAAATTTCTTCACTGAAAGGGTGAACATGAATTGGAAGAGGCTGCCCAGGGAAGTGGTGGAATCACCATCCCTGGAAATGTCCAAAAGGCACATGGCTGTGGTGCTTGGGGACACAGTTTAGTGGTGAAGACAGTAGTGTGTCCATTAACGAACAGACTATGAATTTAGAAGTATTTTCCAACCTAAACGATTCTATAATTCTTCAGGTGGTGTCTTCAATGACTCAAAGGCACTGGTCTGAAAAGTGCTGAAAGTACTGAAAAGTGCTCCTTACCAGGATAACATTGGAGTTGCTGTGACTGGACAATATCCGCTGCCTCAGCAGCAGAACAGCCTTTGGTCCCAGAACAACATCTAGCGCAATGTAACATCGTGGTGATGAAGGGTTTGATAATCAGGTAGGAGGGAGGAAAGAAGATATATTGTAGCCATGTTTTAACTGCTAGTCACAAGGCACAGTATAATCATACTTGTAGGTGCAAGGCTGGCTAGGTACAGCAGGCACTGGGAATCAATTTGACATCAACTAAATTCCTGTTAAATGAGTTAAGTGCGTTCATATTTGGAACAGTGTCTGGTGGCTTGTTTTAGCATTCAGGCCACATTAGGCAGAGCAATCACTCCAGACCTCAGAGTCACTCCTGCAACAAGTCCAGCAAGTGCAGCCTCAGCAGAGCTCTACTGAGTGAAGTCTTCTCCCCTCCTGCACTTCACTTTCAGCCAGTGGGCAGATTCCCCCCTGCCCAGAGGAAGAACAACATCTCTAGTGGCGCTGCTTCTGAAATCTCAGGGATCCCCCACTGTCAGCTGTCTGCCTGAGGAAGGTCACTGTGGCCAATGCCCCAGCAGTAGAAACATGGGCTCAGAAATAAAGGTAAGAAGCAGTCACAGCTGATACCCTCGCGTGGGGCCACACAACAGCAAACACAGGGCAGGACAGGCATCTCTTGAGAGGCAAATATATCCACTCTTCATGCCAAGCACCTGACCTGGGTGTCTGTGCTCCTGGGATCCTCTTGCAGTCAAAGAGACAGTAAGCCTTTCCTCTGAGCTATCTGCTGGATGCATGTGCTGTTTCTGCACCGGCTCCCTAGCGAGCCTGCATCCCCCGACTGGAAACATAAAGGTCGTAAATGCCTTAAGTAGATCGTGTGAGAGACTCCCTCCTCTGCTCCACCTCATCAGTGAGTTGGCAATTCATGGCAACACACACAGGTGAGAGGAGAACAAAGGAAATCTCCTTTATTTCTAGAAGAAGAAAAAGAATGTTCTATTTTTCTTTTAAAGTATGCAGGATTACTGATTCATTTATTCATAGCACTTGGTTTTTAATCTGTCAGGGAATAATGACCCATTATTTTATACTTATGGGAAATGACACTTTCTAGTACCTGGTATTTGCAGCTGTCAAATTATATATGTCAGCATCTGTCACTCTCCAGCGTTACTTAACAAATGAGTTTAGCATATCCCAATGAGCTTCTACTAAGTGGAGAAAAATATTAACACCTTTTCTGGCAATTGTAGGGGCTGGCTGCTTTTTGGCACACTCACTTCTGCTCTATATAGTCTCACCATACACAACCTAGGCTGCACTGTCTCAAGGGTTGTAACAGGCTTATTAAATACAGTGACATACAGATTTCTGCTTGAATGGAATATCTTCCTTTCCTAAATCAAAGACTTAATGAATAATGAAAATGGCAGCATTAAATTCGAGAGAATCATAGAGGAGAAGGATGAAGCAGTGTCTCATCATCCTGCACAAAGTCCTACAAACTTAAACTGGCTCATAGTTCCAAATTACTCATATCCACAAACATCTGTATCATTACACAATATATTTAATCACAGAAATCATTTAAGTTGTTCCCTTGGTCGTACCATTTTAATAATTGAGCAGAAAAACAGTCCCAATATCTTTCTTTCCCTATAGTATTACATATGAAACAATATATGTCACTGAGCTAATAGCCAAAGTGGAAAGACAAGATGAAGATAGAGCAATACTACAAAGAAAAATAAATCACTGATGTCATGAGTTCACCAAGCATTGCTGTTAAAAAAGAAAAACTATTTTCTGAAGCTCTATTTCTGTTATTCCCCTGGCTCAAACTGGTTACCAGATTCAAACTGGATATATGTACTTTCTTTAAATCCTGAAAGTAAAACTTTCAGCATAATTGCTGTTCTTAATAGTACTTCTTGAACTACTTAAGGCTTCCTAGAATTGTCTGATACACCCTAATAACCAATTCCAGTTATTTGTTTTGGTGGTTGATTTATAAAAAAAAGTTTATACCAAGCTTTTCATTCATGCTTGTTTTGACAAAAGAAGAAAAAAAAAAGAAAATAAAAAATACCAGTATTCACAGTGATTGAACACAGCAATATTTCAGATATTTGCCATGGGATAAATCTGACTAAACAGATATCTGCACTGTAGATATCTCCTATATCTGAACTAGTTGCCTTTGACTTCCTCCATATCAAAAGGAATAGAGGCACTACAGTACAACCCATCTCATCCTAAAGTCAGCATTTAAAATGCATATCCAGGAAATTTCACTACACATATAAATCTTTCTCTTAGTGAGGGAAGCAAAATGGAATGAGATGACCTGTAAGCATCTATGGGACAGAAATCTAAAGTAAAGTGAGAGGAATTCTGGGATCAGAAAACATAAAGACTAAGGTGAATCAGGTTTCACCCAGATTTATAGGTGATCAGCTCTGTACTTACATGGAGAACTGAGTACCCAGTGCTCCTTTCTATTAAGTACTGTATGCACTAGGGATTATCTGAGCAGCATTGGTCAACAAGGAATAACAAAATTTGCCAGGTCAATAAAAATAAGTAACAAGAAATCTCAACAACAAAAACAAGCGTGTGGATAATTGATCTCAGCTGGCAAAGGCTCAAATTAAAGCACTTCAGTGAAACCACTGATAGTAACCCATGAAATCAGAGCCACTGACCTGAAGCACAAGCTAGATGTAACATCTCAATATTTTTACTCTTCTAAAATCCTTAAAGACAGTCTTTCCTGTTTTAGCTATTTGGACATTAATTCACCGCATTTTAGTCTGCTTACAAAACCTTATTCAATTGGGCAAATCACCAAGTAGAATATAAACCAGCATGAACTAATGTAGTTTGTGTGGCATTAAAGAACATGCATGATAAATTTTGGATTTTAGATACAATAAATCAGTCATTTAAATTTAATATAAGCTGCATAATTTAATTCTGCTTCATTAGCCTATATAAACACAATAAAATCTGTCAAATGCAAACAAAGGGCCTCCTAGAGGTGATATTTTAATTGTAATAAAACTGTCATCTAGATTAAGAGGCCAGCTGAACAATTCATTTCTTCATAGAAGTTAATGCTGTTCTAGAAAATGAGCTTTAGGTTTGATTTCTTCTGCTGCCCTGGTGCTCAGGAAACAAGAACTTTCTTTGCAGTAGAGAGCAGAAACAATCTGCTCCACAGCCCTACCACCACATTAGCAGAAAAAGGGGGGCAAGAAAAGGGCTGTGTTACAATACGAAGCTCTGCCTGTGCTGCTTCCTTCAGACAGTTACATTTAATATAATTGGGACTTTAGCATAGAGATGGGATTTAGGGGAAGACCTTTTAAAATAGTCAAGCATAATCCAATATGCTTTAGCCAGGTAGAAGGAGGGAGTTTTCCCTGATGCCCCTCTGCATGGACCGAGGCACCACAAATACACCCCCAGAGTCCCCTGGCATATTGCCTCCCACAGGGAGTCCCTGAGCTGTTCCCTCAACCAGGGGGAAAAGTCACCAATCAGCAACACACACTCACAAACAAAATTGTACCTGCATTTCCTTGAAGTTGCCAGGCGGGAAAAGGATATTGGTTTTCATTCCTCCCCCTTAAAATGTTAATAAAACTTGTGGCTTATTTTAGTTGGCTGAGAAGCAAAACTCTCAACTCTTCCACTGATTGGCTTACTTGCTTCACTAGATGTCTTTCAGCTGGTAACTATGAAATACACACAGATGACAGAACCTAATTCAGCTGGGACAGTCGACTATCAGAGGTTAATTTTGCTTCTCCTCCATATGCACTCATACTGCTCCTCCATATTTCATTATTTGATCTAAGATCCTCTGTAGCCTACACAGGGGGAAAAAACAGCAAGGGCTTTTTTTGTCAGCCTGTTGTGAAAGCACTAACCTGCACTGAAGGGGAAAATCATCTTTCACGTTAAAGAGTTATGTGCAATTGTTTACCTTATCCTTTGAATTTTAATCCCTAAAAGCATTTCCTCCCTAAAAATAGAGCTGCATACTTTCTAAGCCATTTACCAGCCAGACTGAAAAGCCACCAATGTGCCTTTGACTGCATTTTGTTAATATCACATTTGAAAAAGAAATTTCTCTGCAACTCTTATGATTGACACAATATAAAGCTCTAACAGGGGACAAAGAGGCATCTTAATTTCTTCACCAAAGAAGAGACTCTGCCAGGGATTTTGTGGATGTATTTGCAGTTCTTAAAAACTAATTTTCAAACTGTGTTGGATTTCTTCATCCCTGGGCTGGGTATCTCTGCTGTATGCAGAGCCCAGCAACTGTTCTTTTATTTGACTAACTGGGTACCTGCTCCTGCCAAAGCCATTAACTGAATAGTTTGTCGCTGAGAAGGAACAGTGGCAGCTTTATTTTCCAAAGGCTGTGATTTCTAACACTAAAACAGTCTCAGCATTTCTGAAGAGTCTCTCCTGCATCACCCGCAGAGCTTACATCCTTGTCCCTAGGCTGCAGGGGAGGCTTGGGGCAGAAATACATCAGCAGAGCCCAAGGCTGCCCTGGAGCCAGTGATGCTCCCTGCATTTTGGGAGCCCAGAGGGCCATGTTTACAAAGTTACCCATGGAACAGGTTAGATACATCATGATGATCTGCATAATGTCCCCAAGAATTTTCCCTCCCTAAAAGCGTAGCTCTCCCTACCAGGTATTGAGTCTTAGAACAGAGAGAACATCCATTTTACTATGACTTAAATAGATGTTTTTAACAGGAGAAAGGTATCAAATCAAACCCAAAAGACAATGTGCCATGTTGACTTCATTGAAAACACTGGTAAAGCAGTCTTACACATGTGGAAAATACGTAATGAATCAAGTAATGAAATGTTTGGGTAGGAAGGGACCTTAAAGATCATCTAGTTCCAACCTCCCAGCAATAGACAGGGACACTTCCCTCTGGACCAGGTTGTCCAAAGCCTCATCCAACCCGGCCTTGAACACTTCCAGGAGCGGGGTATCCAGCACTTCTCTGGGCAACCTGTTCCAGTGCCTCACCACCCTCACAGTGAGGGATTTCTTCCTAATATATATTCTTAAACCTATTCTCTTTCAGTTTAAAGCCATTCCTATTTGTCCTGTCACCACATCCCTCTTCAGTCTTCTTGTAGGCACCCTTTGGGTACTGAAGGTATAGCTGTAAGGTATCCTTGAAGCCTTCTTTTCTTTATGATGACAGTTTCAACTTTCTCAAGCTGTCCTTATAGTACAGGTGCTCCAGCTCTCTGATCACCTTCATGACCTTCTCTTGACCCACTCCAGCAAGTCCAACTCAACCAAAGTATTTCCACATCCCTTTGATTTTCATTTTTGTGGTTTTCTTGGCACCCAGAGGACTCTCTAAGCTTCAGAAATGAAAAGGCCGTGTAATAATATAAATACCTTGGGGGCTACCAGATCTCTACTATCATCCTTGGTTTGTAGATGAAAGGAGGGTAAATACAGTTTGTGCAAAGAAAAAAAAAAACACCAAAAAATATAAGAGATGAAGAAAATTTTAACAAGTTGAAGATTATTGGTGTCTCTCCCTGAGGAGCACAGCCAGGCATCTGGTGGGCACAGCAGGAGGAAGAGAAGAGCTCCCTACCACAGCCAGCCAGCACATCGGCACAGTACACCTCCCTGGGCTCACCTCCTGGGATGCTGTCTGTGCTCGTTTTTTCACTCAGCACTAGCTCAGCACTCGCTGGGCTGGGGGGATGGAATGTGGGGCTCAGGTGACCCTCCTGCTCACGCGGTCCACACCCCCAGCAGGCACCAGAGCTGTTCCAGCATCACCACGACCATGGCCTTGACCATTCCTAAATGTTCCAGTGTTCACAGAATCCAGGCTAAAACTGTAAGCTGTTGCAGATAATTTCAGCCTCCAGTGGAAATGTAAAGGCTGTCTCTAAACTGGTTGCATCCCAGGTCTATCAGGGACTGGGGTGCAGGAGCACCCAGCAGCGTGTGCCTCTTCCCCTGAGGTGCTTCCAAACAACTCTCCCTGCAGCCCTGGGGCCTCTCTGCACAGAGGAGTGCAGCAAAGGCCACCAGCCTCCTGTTTTGAGGCGGTCATCCCCCCCAAACCAGCTTGGATCCACAAAACTTATGAAGTACTTTGCCTGATAAAGTCCACCTGGCATCTTTCCATGATGACATGATTGTATAGGTTTGGGAAGAGAGTTTGTTTTTAGCTAGCCACTTCAGACATGAACTGCATAAACACAGCTCTGTGCAAATATATATATTGCCTATGCAAATATTAGGATACTATTCATGCAAACAACCATATCACTTAGTTCTCCTGAAAGTCAAAGGTCTCTGGAGCAAACACTGATAGTTGCCTATGTGAGAGCATGATGTCATTTTTTCAGCTGAGTTTGAAATCAGCAATGAGCTGATTTCAGTGGTGAGACTTACCTTCCAAAGGTTTGGTTTCAAAACATATCATCACAGAGGCTATCAAACTGGTCAGCTTATGTGGAGTTGATAGTTGTTTACCACAATAGGATATAGAACATATAGAAAATAAATCAGCTAATGTTTTTGGACTTTATGAGTATAATACCATGTTGAAATAAATTGGCTTAAGTAATTCATATAAAACTATGATTGGAAAACATTTTTCTCTTTCTCTTTACTGCCTTTTGTTTTCCTGGTGTTTAAAATGACCCTGTTTGTGTGAGCTTTTCATTCAGCAGGAGAGATACTACATAATTTCTGCATCTTTTTATAACAGGAGGTTGTACTGAAGGTAAATGCAGTTATAAATCTATCATAGTGTGTTTAATTTTGTTACATCAAGTTCTTCCTAAAATAGTTGCGAGTCATTCATACTCCCTTTGACATATTACAATTTTTGCCCCTTGGGTAATCTTCAAACACTCATTTACACTTTGATTTAATGCTAGAATCAAACCAAAACAGCAGGGCAGCAACTAGCCATTTCCAACTGGTTGAAACTCAGCAAGTTTTTACTCTGATCACTCAACTGCAAGTCACCTGATGCACCTGTGTGATTACAGAATCACACAGAATACGCCAAGCTGGAAGGGACCCACAAGAATCATCAAGTCCAACTCCTAGCCCTGCAAAGGACCATCCCCAAGAGTCTGCTTGGCATTGTCAGGTGAAGTACCAGCAATAATGCCTTTAAGCACTGACACTGGTATTTGTATCTTCTTTGGCTTGTATCAAGGTCTGTTAAATGTATAACAAAATTAATTCAGCGACGTACAAACCCATGTACTTCTGCAGTTTAGCAGAACCAAGGACACTGGGTTTGTTCTGCCATTCAGGAGAACAGCTGTAGCATGCTGGCTATTACATACCTAACAAAGAAGAGATTTTTCCTGTTGTAGGACCTCCAGATTAAAGTTAAGATAGTGTTATTTAGATCAATACTAGTGAGTAGTCTCTCTTATCTTTTGGCAGTAGAGAATCATATTTTTGGATACTCAGTGAATGCAAGATATGATGTAGGAGCAGATAAAAGAGTCGCTCCTGTGAAAGTAAGTTGAATTTTTTTGTACAGATATCACTGGACCAAGATGTCAAGTGTTACTGTTAGCAGCAGAATTGAGAAGGAAAGTATTTCCCATTTCTCTGATTATTTGTGAGGTTATAGTCTATTTTCCAATCAAATAGGAACTGGAGAATCACATCTACTAAAATTTCCATAGTCCAGTAGCCCAAAGTACATTTCTTTAGGCAGAGAGGAGATAAGAAAAGGGGGGAAAGTTAGATTAATAGCATGGAAATAAACCCAAACCAGGATACTGGCACAAATGTAAAAAGGCAAAGAATGTTCTCACAGAATCACAGAATAGTTTGGCTTAGAAGGGACCTACTTGAGAGGTCATCTGGACCAACTCCTCTGCTATAGGCAGACACCTTCTACTAGAGTAGATTGCTCAAAGCCCCATACAAGCTGGTCTTGAAAAATTCCAGTGATGGGGCATCTACAACTTCTCTGGGCCATCTGTTCCAGTGTCTCACCACCTTTATAATAAACAAAAGTGATCCTTATATCTAATCTAAATTTATTCTCTTTTAGTTTAAAATCACTACCCCTCGTCCTATCACAATAAGTGCTGCTAAAAGGTTTGTCCCCACCTTTCTTATAAAGCCCCATTTAAGTATTGAAACCCTACAATACAGTCTTCCCAGAGCCTTCTCTTCTCCATGCTGAACAATCCCAATTTTCTAGGCCTGTTCCAGCTCTCTGAATATTTTCATGGCCTTCCTTTGGACTTAATCCAGCAGGTCCACATTCTTCTTTTGTTGGGGCCCCAGAGCTGAATGCAGCTCTGATTTTGGACAAAACATCTTGTTATTAGTTAACGGCATGAGAATCCTGCTCAGGATGAGTCTAGGAATGATGGAAGGGAGAGCTAATGGCATGGCCAACATTTCTTTCCTTCATTCTTTCTAGCCTTTCCCAGCATCATGCATGTGATAAAAGGTTCTCTCAGGAGATTTGGTTCTGTCTATAGGTGCTTAAAAGACAGAGTTTAACCTTGCATATATTCATAGATATGTTTCAGTTTCAGCTGACTTCTGTATGGTTCACTGACTGCATGCAAAACCAGGATTTAATGGCAAAACTTTTGTATATACAGTGGGAGCACAAGAAGGAAACATAGGTCAAAACCAACAAAACCTAGCTGAGATTTCTCCTGTTTTGCTTCACCCCCACCTTTTCATGGCATAGTGTACAGGAAAACTCCTGGACTAAAACCAATCCTCATCCATCATTTAGGAAATGCAGAAGCCAAAGTGCTGTGGGAAAATGCAAAGGTCTGTTTTCTTTTGACTTGTGCTTGGATTTAACAACAGCTGGGATTTTCCTAGCAGATAAGCCAGTGAGAAAAATATATACAGGGGAAATTTCAGACAGAGACACTGGAAAAAATAATTAAAGATCACAGATCTATCAAATATTGGGCAATGCACTTTTACAGCTGGAGATCTGGGGATTTCATTATTTCCTTAGAAGCCAATTATACCAATGTAAATTACTTTTTAATTAATTCATATATATTTCATAGAAGGCTTAGAAAATTCTAAAAGAAAAGTTAAAGGGTGTATTTAAGATTTTTCAGTTGTTTCAAAAATTTTCTTCTTAATCTAGAACTGGACACTACATACTTTATAAAATAAATGGATTGAAGGCAACTTATGTGTATTATGTGCTCTACAGTAGTCAAGTATCTGTCAAAAAGATTAAAAAATGTACTTGAAGAAAAAAATGCTTTTCTACTAAAGAAAATTAAGGTTCATATGTCACTGAAGTTCATTAAAGCTGAGCTTAATGTCATGTTTTGCCATGATTCTTCAGATTCCAGTAAAAGATTGATTGATTTTTTTCTCCAACAATTAAACTCGCCTGCTTTCTCATAATCATGCAGAATGATACCAGGTAGGTTAGTAATAAATTGCTTACATTTTTTTCTGTGCATGAGGTCTCCTGGTTTTGTAACACTAAGCATTTTCTTTCTTTTCTCTGTCGTGTAGTTTTGGCTATGATAAGCCATATGGAGCATGTCGTGTATTTGCTGTATGACAAATTTGCTATTCTTAAGGAAAACTACACTGGCTATGTTGGAGGTAAAATGTGTGGACAGGGGCCACTATTCTGTGGCTTTACCTTCAGATTTTTCTGGTCACTGCGTACAAAGACAGAAAATTTTGCAGACAAAGCTATTTCTGTGAAAAACTGATGTATTTTTCTTTGGGTGGAGAATAGAAAAAAGCCCTCAGCAGCACTGCATAGCAAGCAGTTACCCACTCTTGTTTTCCGCATCCAAATCTTTTTTCACCAGTTTCTCTGAGTGGTTCACTGGAGTCCTTGGAGGAGATGAGACTTCTGAGCAGGCTCCCTGGGAGCTGCCTGTGGTCAATGCAAGAGGGACAGAGAGCTGCAACTCAAGAGGGCAGTTTCAGCAGATCCGAAAACAGGTGATCGAGAGAGGTGAACGAATTCCCTTCTAAAGACTTCTGGCGTTCTTTTAAGCAGAGACAGAAAGGTTAAGCCAGCCCATTTTTAGGCATATGAAGATGGTTTCCACTTAGAATAAGCACTGTGGGCATAAAGAACTTGTCCTGAACTGTTGAAGCCTGTTGTAGTAATTCATCTGGGCTCTAGCCAGTCTGAGATTCAGAGATCTGGTCGTCATAGCAGTTGAGAAGAGCTTCAAAGCAGCTATTTCTCACTTAAACTTAAGCACAAATTCAGTCAAAGTATGAAGGCTTACAAATTAATAATTTCCAGATGGCATGAGAGGAGCTGCTAACAAAATTCTTTTTTCTTCTTCTTTCACCTCTGTAGTTTTAAGTAAAGCATGGATAACCAGCTCAGAGTAGTCATCTAACCTTTACACTGGTAGAGTTGTGTCCATTTTTCATTCATCTTTCTAGCTGCAAGAAAGCCTGGGAGCTGATTTGGTGAGTCCCATTTGCAGAGTGACTGTTGTATACCTCTCACAGGCAAAATCCACGATCATAGAATCATAGGATCACTGAGGTTGGAAAAGACCTCTGAGATCATAAAGTCCAACCATTAACCTATAACCTCCATGTTCACTATTAAACCCATGACCCCAAGTGTCACATCCATGTGCCTTTCGAACACTTCCAGGAATGATTTCACCACCTCCATGGGCAGCCTATTTCAATGCTTGGTCATCCTTTCAGTGAAGAGATGTTAACCTCATGTCTAATTTAAACCTCCCCTGACAGAGCTTGGGAGTGCTTCTTCTTGTCCTGTCACTTGTTACTTGAGAGAAGGGACAGATGCCCACATCCTACAACCTCCTTTCAGGCAGTCATGGAGGGTCATAAGATCTCCTCTCCCCAGCTCCATTGCCCCTCTCTGGACATACTACAGCAGCTCAATGCCTTTCTTGTAGTGAGGGGCCCTGAACTGAACACAGGATTTGAGGTGTGGCCTGAGTACAGGGGAAGAACCACTTCCCTAGTCCTGCTATTCCTCATACAGGCCAGAATGCCATTGACCTTCTTGGCCACCTGTGCACACTGCTGGTTCATGTTCAGTAGCAGTGGACCAGAACCTCCCGGTCCTTTCCTGCCAGGCAGCTTTTCATCCACTCTTCCCCAAGCCTCTAGCTCTGCATGGGGTTGTTTTGACTGAAGTGCAGAACCCTGCACTTTGCCTTATTGAACCTCATACAAGTGGCCTCAGCCCATTGATCCAGCCTGTCCAGATCCCTCTGCATATCCTTCCTATCCTCCAGAAGATCAGCACACTCATCCAGCCTTGTGCTGCCTTCAAACTGACCAAGACTGTCCTCTATCCTCTCATCCAAATCATCAATAAAGATACTAAATAGCACTTTCCCCAAAACTGAGACCTAGGAAATGCCACTGACTGGTCTGGTGGAAGTCAAAGACCAGTTGTGTGGATAATTCAGTGTTTTCTCAATATGTGCTGTCAGACTTTAGTTTAGTATTTTTGGCCTCTGTCCCACTGATGGGCAAGTAAGAAATTTCATGCCTTACTGACATCAGTAGTAGCTGAAGTGGATGCCCTCCTCTCCTGCTTTTCTCTGTGGCACCTTGCACGTGTTGAGAAGTGTGGCTGTATATTGGGAAAGCATTGCTGTTCACACAGCTTGCTCTCTGGCTGCTTTCCTCCAGTTAGTGCAGTTGTAAAAGCCTTTATTATCTCTATATGTATATAGAAACCTCAGTAAAGAAATTCCTTCACAGACCAAGTACTGAGGACCAGGGGTGAAGGAGGGAGCTGCTTTGTCTCACGTTGCTTCAGAGCTGGAGGCGCTTGAGCTGTGGGAGCTCGAGCTGAACAAAGCTTCCTGGAGATAAACTTCTGATCTTGCACAGGTTGGGATTGCTGGCTGAGAGACAGCAGATGCCTCTGGCTGGAAATTGCTATCCTGAAGACCTTTTCAGCACCTCAGGTCCTTATATTTCCTACCCTACGAAACTTAAAAGCCTTGCATTTGTAAAGCAGACTTGTGTATAGACTGGGTACGGAAGTCTTATTCCATGATCTGCTTTGTCTTGTCTATTTTTCAAAAGCTGATGAAAAAAAAAAAATAAAGTGAGGATATCAGCTGAATTCCTTGTTGTTTTGGGGTTTTTTAAAAATTTTATTGCATAATTCAAGTGGCACCAAGACAATTAAAAGAACATAGGCAGTAAAATCAAAAAAATTAACACTGCTGCAAATGCCAATGCAGTGAGTTAAACTGTAAGCCTATTCTAGGCTAATGCATATTCTTTTCTATAAGATATGTGTGTGAAAATGTGTATGTATTCCTTCCCTCCTTACCCAAGATATTCACAGCACTGTTCCTTGCATTAAAAATTCTCTTATTCTTCCTTTGACTATTTTTTGACATAGTCCCCTTGAAATAAAGAAATAAGAAAAAAAAGTAGGGAACGAATACCGGTAAGGGCTCCTGTCCTGTCATCTGGGGATTATTAGTTTACAAACCCTCAACCTTTGACCTGGTATTTTTGCTGAAGTCTGAGTGAAGAACAAGCTCCCTTTGAAGCTCTCCTCATCATGAACCTAGGAATGCAGGATCACTGGCACTTTGACTGTTGAAAGCCTGGATGAGTTATTGTAGCAGGTTTCACTGGCTCAGGATGGGGGCAGGGCTCTTTCCCCTTATGAACAATTAGGAGGGATCCATCTCATCTAATTTTTTTTTCCTCTGTAAAAGCTGCCTATCTATTCTCAGTATTCATCAAACCACCCTCCATGGAGACATGTAAGCACCCAGAGAGAGCATTTCAGCTGACATGATAGGATGTGCCTGGAGGTGATTATTTCTCTCTGCTGAATGCAAAGGGAGGCCATACAGATGAAGTCTGATCAGAAAAAATCAGCCAAGGAAAGGCTCCAGCTTATAGACACAATTTGAAACAAGGCCAAAATCTGATTTCTTCAGTGTTTGCAAAAACTCTCCATTATCCAGCACCACTGTACTCAACAGTCCAGACAAAGGATTTGGGAATAAAAAACATTGCTCCCTAAGAAATATCTTCATCTATACATTTTTCAGAAAGGTTGGTATAAACCATTAAAAATAAAATCTTGAGGGTTTTTTTCCTACTTGTTCCAAATAAACAAGGAAGACTGAGGAAGTCTTATTTCTTATAATTTGTAAAAATTAGTGAAATCTTGGTGCGGTAAACAGCATTGAAAACTTTCATAATTTCTGACAGATCTCACAAGAATTCATACTATTTACAATTGTCCTGAAATCATCAAATATGCAAGAATATTTTTTAAGTAATAGAATATAGTAATTTAGTCATTATAATTGCAGAGAAAAGGTAAAATATGCATATGACTGAAGTGCACTTTCAAAAGTAATAAAAGTTAGAATAACTTATATTAATTCCATTTATATGTTCAGTCTGTTCTATTCCATTTTGTTCCGTTCAGCTTTCTTCTATTCTATGCATTTAAATTAAGACTCAGCCAGCAGGTAAGGCATCCATGTTTTCTGAGCGGGGATTGAATTACTTAAAATAAGATCAAAATCACAAGCAGTGCATAAAAAAGCAATCATGCATGAAGAAATAAATGTATTCCAGTGGAGATATGCAAGTGAAACAGCAGTTTCCCAATTGCTTTACTGTGTATCTTAAATATGCTACTTCAAGGAACAGTATTTTCCCACAACTGCATATATCTATAAGCATATTTTTCAGACATATGAGCTTCATTCCTATCAGTTAGTGCAGAGAGAAAAAAGGTATTGGGTAAAAAGAATTAGAGCTATTGTTTGTAATAGCATTGTATTTGTAGCCACTTTACTACTTGGAAGATTAAGAATTCATACTTGGATTATTCATTCCTGCTTTGGAAAAGGACAAAATGGTTATCCTCTAACAAGGACCTAGCAAGTGTGTCATACCCTTAAAAATCTGGCACTTACTGAGTTCGAAAGAAGAGTCCCTTTTTGAAAAGAAAACAGTCCAGAGTACTTCCCACTTGTCCCTACTTTGTTCAATAGGGAATCTTAGTTTAAGGCATTACAATAGATGAAGTTAAAAGACACAGGGGCAGTGAGCACAGGAGCCATGTGTGGTGGGACCACCACAAACCTGGATCAGCTTGGAGCAAGGCGTGGCCACACGTGCAGAGACAGCTCCCTCAAGCCTGGGACACCAGGCAACTCTTCCCTCCTCACAGCCTCCCTCTTCAGCAGATATAACAAGGCTGCTAATTTGTAGCACTGTCTGAATGACAAATCACTGTATGTTTTACTCAGGAAATATCCCAAAAACAGGCAGAAATTCACAGTGTTGTACAAGACAAACCTCACTACTGTATGAAGGCTGTAATGGAGACAGTGCTGTCAAATTTGCTAAAAGAGGAGAAAAGCTTAAAAGGCAGCACAGCTGGGAATACTAACAGAAATGATGCAGACATCTCAATGAGTGCAGCTGAACCCCTTTTAACCAAGGGGTAGCTGGGAATAGTAACAATATCCCAGAAGGCATAAACCCCCATATCTACCAGGATTGATTTGGTATTAACATAACTATAATATACAGGATAAACAAAACCCAAACAAAATGGTGAGCTGTTATGTTTGTGCTTTTCTTGTTAGAAAGGGGGAAAATAAGCTTCAAAGACAGAAGGCTTGCTAGTAGGTAACTATAATGCACTGATATTTTCTTGAACCTTGACCCTGCAACACAGTAGGTAGGAAGATTCTTGAGAGAGTCAAGAAGACTGTTCTATTTGAAAAATAACACTGTTTTTACCATTCATCCTGAAAAGCTGTGTGTGCTTTGTTTGAATGAGATTTCTTAGCTGGGGTATTCTCTCTGTCATGGCATTACCACCATTGCTTATAAAGACAGGTATGAAAGATTCCTGCCTTTGTTTTAGCATCAAATGAAGACTGATGGTGGCTCTAAGGTATGACACAGGTAATCTGGAACTGACTCTGGAATTGGGATTCGTACTGCCTGGCTGGAGATGTCTGTCATAAAGACATTTATGCCTGGTTCGCTCACACATTCCTCCTTTCACAAGACAGAGAAAAGAAGGAGGCACTCATAGCATTTGGCTCTTGCAGTATTCATAGAAACATACCTTATGAATGGAGTTATCTACTTCCAGATAAGTTTCACCTGCTAAGTCCTTGCTAGGTAATACAGCAAGATGACAAACTGAGACGTAAACACCAGCATCTGGTCAGATAAATTGGAGCATCCTGTTGACTGAATTTCTAGGGTAGTGTAGAAAAAATGCATTGATGTCTGCAAAAAATGAAAGGGTTTAGAAGGTAACTGGAATTTTCAAATATGCCTACCTCATTTAAGAGTACAAAACTCAAGTTACTGGAAAAGAGTCTTCTTGCTATAAGGCATTTCAACAATTTTTCAAATGTCTTCTTTTATGCTGAATATGGATCTTGTCAAGAAATAAATCAGTGGCTGCTGCGGTCCTGAATTTTTTATATTTTTTTTCTTTTCAGAAAAGAAAAAAAATTTCTCCTACATCTTTGCTTTTCTTTTATTCCTAACTTGTTGCTTGATAACATTAATTTGTAATTACTATCTCAATTTAAAACTCAGAATCTGAATGGAGCAGATAAATGGTTGGTGTAACTGATGGGTCAGTGTTGCACACACTGGCTGTGGTCTCTGAGAGTCGGATGCTTATTCTGACATATAGAGTACAGCTTTGTTGCTCTGCCTGCCCTGAAACTATTGGGCACAGACCCTGGTGTCCTTATTTGTTTTATCACACTTGTTACTGAACCACTTCTGTCCTAAACTGAGACTTCTTGTAGCAGCAATGCACCGCTTTAGAATGTAACCTTCATTACTAAAAAGCACACATACATTACACAATTCCAAAGTAAATTCCAAGAGGTTTAGGATACTTTTTCTTCTCATCTCAAAGCAGCTTTGTTTATGTCTTCTCGATCAATTTTTATACTATATCTTGCTTGATATGACTGTACTAAGAAACAGATAAAAATCAATATGGACTAGTTAGAGCATAACACTTAAAACAGTAATATTAAAGAGTTAAAAGCAATGTGCAGAGAGGAAAGCTTTTAAAGGAAAGGGGCCAGGTGAAAAAGAAATAAAGCGCATCATGCACAGAGAATGTGTTTATTGGAGCAGTCCCAGGTCCAGATCAAAGATATTGCAATAGTAGCTGGAATTCATAAAATGTTTTCAGTGCCATAAATGTTTCAAAAATCCATTCAGGGACATCTAGGATTTTCTTTCTAGCATCATATTGAAGGAGGGAGGAAAAGGTACAAAAAACAACACAGACCAGAAGTTGTTGAACTTCTCACCAAGATTTCCTATATCTTATAAAGTATTACAAGGCAGTTGTTTCAAGTACAAATTCTGCTGTGAAGGAAAAAAAAAAAACCAAAAAGAGAAAAGTTGGAATAAATGCTGTCTACTGAACAGCAGCTGAAAGCTGCAGCAGGAGACCTGCTATCAGACCACGAGCGATGTCACATTGGTGCACAGCACATCAAAGGAACAGCTTTGAAGCAAGACCTTGCGTCTGTTTACTGAGATCTGGAGTTGTCTTTGGCAGAGAGGAGAAAGCAGCCCAAAGCAAGAACCTGGGCATGCTGAAAATGTGTCTAGAATAGGGCCTGGCTAAGGCCTTACCAGCTGTGTTGACTTTGGCTGTGTGTATGTATGATAACCAGAAATTAATAAACCTGTCAAAAGAAAGGATGTGGAAGACAAACAGAAAAAATCCAGTGTCAAGGTTTATACTAAACTGCCAAGGTCACTTTGGGCTACTGGAATAAAATGTTAGGGAAGGGAGACTTATTTCTGAAATATTTCTGGTTTAGCAATGGGCAAAAACATGGACAAACAACCCAGATGTAGGGAAATGCCAATGATCTATCACCACAGAGCATGAGAACATAGGATATTGTTCCCATTCAGGTATACTCCTCCTGCTCCCTGGTACCTCCACCATGGCCCTGGCTTGGAGCAGGGCTATAGAAGTTCATTTTTGCAGCTGTGTTATGAATAATCATGTTGAATATCACTGCCCCCAGATGAACATCAGGCACTAGCAACCATCCAAAATGTAAGCACAGTTACAATGGTTTTACTGTATTTTTACAAGCTACCTTTCCCATTTCCCATCCTTTCCTGTCTTTGATTACTTACTCTCTCTCTCTTAATATCAGAATCAGAATGGTTTTGCATGCAAATTTTATCAATTCATTTTACCCAAAGTAGCCCAAACATGTTTCACTTGGTATCTACTGAAAGACAGAGACTAATGTGGCTGAAATAAGGAGCATGAAGTTAAGGTTAGAGAAATTATTTCACGCTGCTAGACTTCATTAGATTGAATGTACTATTCTGAGTTTGAAAACTATTACTGTGTGGCATTTCAGATTTTAAGTCATCTCATCCAACTTGAGGGAAAAAGAGCCTCCCAGTGCAGTTTGTCACTTCAAAAAATAAGTTTTTAATGCAGGTGGAATAGCTATGGGATAGGAAGACAGACTTGGATAGCTCATCAAGGGAATATAGAGTAAGCAGAGTAAACAAGGTCCAACAGTGAATTTTTATTTGACTGAAACAGTGTGAAATGTATTATCCTTTAAAACGCAGCTATATCCCCCCGGGATACTTTTCAACAGTTTCTTCCAGTTGTTCTCTGGAGTTGTGAAAAGTTCAGAATGCTGTACTATTTAGGAACACTTCCTCAAAAAAAATCCAAACAAACATTTGAAAATGCAGTATGTTAAAGTCAGCATCTTTCACCTAAAAATCTTTGTATCTGATGAGTATTTGAAAACTAAAACAAGGCATGGTTTTGCAGGCAGTTCAGACTGGACTTCTATCTGGTCTACCATCAAAAGTTGTGTTGTTCAGACCACGTGCCCTCTTTGCATATTTGGTATTGCTATGACTAAATGGGCTAGGTTTGCTTATTTTATAGAAAGTTCAGGAAAAACCTCAAAAATTTCCATGAAAGAACTCTTCAGTTTCTGGCCAGCACTAGCAGTATGAGCTATATAACTGGTTATCATAAAGCCATTATGCCAAATATTCCCCTGGCTAATTTCAGTGTTTGACCTCATCTCCATTTTCTGCAAACTTAAACCAGTAGTTGAATGTTTGATATGCCCCTTGTCTGATATCTCTTTGCCTACAACTTTATTTCAGTTGTGAGGAGCATGTAAACATCTAAACTATTTTGAGCTGCCACTAATCACCTTTGCATTTGTCTTCACAACTGTGTCGAGATATAACACACACACAGATAACACTACCTGCACCAACTTGAGCAAGTGGGAACTGAGCACAGTCACGACACAAACAGCTCAGCAGTGGCCACAGACATTTGGCAGCGTAGTCAGCCATCCGAAGAATCTGATCCCCTGTTTCAGGAATGAAATATTTACATTCAGTAAGAAGCCTTAAAATGTAATTTTTTAAAACTCAGAATTATCTTTCTCAGTTCTGTTGATTTCAGCTGTTAGAAGCGGATTGAGATCAGAGGTATTAATACAAAAACTCCTCAAGAGAAAAAAACACTCTCATGAAATCCTGAGACAACTAATTTCAGGAAATCTTACAGGAAGGTTTGTCCCATGAAGATACATAATAGGACTCTACATCCAAAGAAGACAAAATTAGTGTAATGGAAAACATCCAAGCAATACTGTAACTTGTGCCCTGTAGAAGCCCATCTATCACCTCTGCATCTCTTAGCCTTAAAAAAACTAGAAAGAAATATTACATAGTTTATTCTTTTTGTAATTCTGCCAATAATTAATCATAGCTCAATAAAAGAAAATCTTGGTTGCACTTTGATGTATTAAACACCCATGTAGGAATCAGCTTGCTAAGATTCAGCCTGAAGATGTGGATCTCTGAAAAAGAGCTGTTTCGGCAGTAATGGTAAGTAAAGGTATTTTTACCCTCTATTTTTTATATGCCTTCTTCACTTTCTGTTAAGCAAGCATGTTAGCTGAAACAAACCTCATAGACTTATCAATGAAAGTCTCTCCAGGTTCAGCCAGCTCTTTTTAATGGAGCTCATGCAAAAATTGGGGGTTCAGAAGTACCGTTTTTCTCCAGCTGCTTGGTCTGTTTCTAAGAGGCCTGTGGCAGGGGAACAACAACAGGACCTGCATTTCCATGTTTCCGCATGCAGTGTTTATACAGACTATCAGACTTGGCTAGAATTTAATGTCTTTAATATGAGAACACATTCCCTGAGTCTGTGTCTTTCCATTAATCAAAAAAGAGCATCTTCACAAGTACTGTGAGATTCTTCTTTCCTGACTCTGGGAAGTGAAAAGGAAGCACCTGAGAATACTGAATTGTCTTAAGCTTTGTTTCCAGCCAACAGAGAAATCATCTAGGGTGTGATTCATCTGGCTTGAGATTTTACAAAATGATGAATTGCACTTAGAAGAACATCATTCTTTCTATTGACTGCAAAGTGAATCTAGAATGTTATCAGAGGCTTAATTACCTAATGCCATAGCTTGTATCACTAAAAGAGGGAAAGCAGTATTGTATTAGAATAATGCCTTTTAATATAAAGGCCAGTACTGGTACTTCAGGTCTCATAACTAATATTTTTGACAGTGATCTTTATTAAAGGGCTTGGTATTTCTGCTGCCTTCTTGTAACTTGTTTACTGGGTCACTTATAAGAACTTACTAGTTGCGGTCCCTCCTCTTCTGGCAACTGTTGGCCCAATTGTCTAAAACCATAGGATCTGATTCATGACCTTTCTTGACCTCCCATTAGGATTAGAGCTGGGCTCCAGTTTATCAGCAACAGCCTGAAACAATTTTAATCAGTGTTGACCCCCACAGCCAAGCAAGCAACCCTATTAAAATTAATGAGATGGCAACCCAGTAGGAGCAGGCAAGGCTGACTGACTGGGAAGCTACCTGATGGCAGCAGAGTCTCATGGCAAATCAGACATACTCAGGTGTCTTGTCAACTTTGCACTCACTTTATTTTCCCACATGAGCCATCAGAAATAGACACTTCTGCTTCATTCCACTAGCACTCACTTCCTCAGGCTGAACAACTGCCCAGAGCAATCCAGTCCTATTACTCTCAAAGGATCATGTAGGAATTACGCAGCTATGCCACAGCCATGCAATTCTCACAATTTGATTGAACAATTTGTGGGAGAGTGAGACACAGAGAAAATGTTCCAATAGGAGGGGGAAATTTCCTTAGAAGCTATTATTCCCCAAGAAATAAAGATCAACAACGTTTTTAATCTGTATATTTTTGAAAGCAGAATGTTGATTGTTCAAGTCTGTTGAAAATTCATATTGAAACAGTATATCTGGTACTGAAGAATGTAAAAAATCTGAGTTAACTGTGGTGGAATTGCTCTAGAGAGCTGCATTTGAGCACTTCATGGTCCTCTACTCAAATTGGTCAAGGTTAATTTTCTTCAAAACACATAATAGCAAGGGATTCCTTTACTCTTGAGAAGTAAGAAAATGAAGGATCATAAAAATGAAGTCTGACAAAGAAGAAAAATTTGTATGAAAACTATTCTGAAGCTTTTTAAAAAAAGTTAATTAATCAAAATTAATTTTTTTCATGAACAGGGAAGCTCTACTCTCAAATAGCTCTGTTTTGCAACCATTTGGAAACATTAGGGAACGGCCTACATATCCCATGCACATATAGACCAGATTTACAGCTTCGGTCATGTCTTCCATGGTTCAGTATTCCATCTGACAGTACCCCACCAGACAAAAGTGGCAGTTTTCAAAGGAATATCCTAAAGACTGGAGTTCATTAACTGTTGGAACAAGGTTTGGTTAACTCTACAGAAAGTAGCAGAAAATGTCTCACATGTTACTCTTGTCTAATTCTGAGCCTTCAATATGTAAAATCCCAACACGCACTGGATGTTGGAAGTTCATGTTTCCTGACTGATGATAAGTACCACTGATTGGAGAATTCCTCTGGTTAGTATCAGGGACAAAGCTGGTGGCTCTGCCTTTCTTTAGCTGGTCAGAAAGCTATTTCAGAGAAATGGAGAAGAATACATAGAAAGAGGGCAGAGGCCTCTGTGCATTGCAGCTTCCAAATCCTGAGGGAACCACCAGGTAGACTGCAGGGGACTACTGAAAGGGTGCAATTTATGGTATACTTTTCAGAGTTTTAAGGCAGGAGACTGACTCCATGGTAAAATAGTGGAGAGCTGGAGAAGTAGCTCAGAGCAAAAGCATCATATATTTCTTATCAAACACTCCAAGGTTATCACAAAGAGCCTCACACGTTTGTGCTGTGGGGCTCCATTAAGTGAGATTTCTTCCCCTGCAACCCACACTGCCTGAAAGTTTATCTCAAAAGCTTTTTGTCTGACATTCTAGTTAATTGCACATGACCTATTGTTGGAGAGTTATTTGTATGTATTTATTTATTTATTTGAATTCAGTGAACAGAAGTGTTTACCTTTGGTTTTTGAGATTCAGCATCTTATTTGCAGGAGCTGACATTAATATTTAAATACTCTGTGGTTTGGGTTACCTTTGTTTTGTGCATAGGTAACACCAAAAAGTGTGAGGGGGAGGCAAAAAAAGCAACTATGGGATTGTTTTCAATTTTTAAATAAGCTGGAGCATATTTAGACACCAGTGTTTTCTTCAATTGTCTTAAAAAGAAACTTTCTTAAATATTGGATCAGGTTTCATATTATTTTTGCACACTGTAAAGAAAAATACCCAAGAACTCTGATGGATGATGCGAACATGCAATCTTCCTTAAAACAATTACACAACCAGAATAAAAGTGTTCTTCAGTATTTCAGACTAAGTATTTATGAAGGCTCAACAGTGTCACATTAAAAATTCTCCAGCCCCATTTGTTAATGATCCATGGAGTGAGTTGGAGCAACAAAACTCAACCTTGACTACAGAAAGGACAGGACTGTGGAAGTCACTCCTGAACATAACAGCCTGGGAAATTCTTTATGAGCAGCCAGTAAAGAAGCAGTCATGTTTCTGCCATCAGGAAAGATAACAGGACAGCTACAGATAAGCATGGAGGACCTGGGCAGTGCTCTGCACCATCTAATAATAGTTTGCTCCCTGCACCTGGAGACAACAGGACTGTGCTCTGAAGGGATGGAAGGCAAAGGGTCACTAAGTTTGCTTTATGTTTTATTAAATATCCCTCTTCCCTAACTTGGCCAAATCTGGGGTACAGAATTTGCTTCCTTCAGACAAAGTGAGACAATCTGCCCTCACCTACATGTTCTCATCTGGAAATTTAGTGAGGAAACAAAAAAGGCAGGAACAAATACCTTGATCATGAGATGGGAAAGAGGAGGCCTCTTCTCTCTAGCTGGTCTTGGCTTTGTAACAGACCTTTTTCCAGCCATCACAAGACTAGGTATTGACCTGGCCTAGAAGCATGAATTGTCTGCTGCTGGAGACTGAGCCAAACTGCTTTGTGGAGGAAGATCTGCAAACAGCATTGGTGATCCTGTCATTAAGATGAGCAGAGATGTGGGGAGGTTGCTGCTCTGTGAGTGGGACAAGGGACTGTGAGCAGCTACCAAGTCACATGGCAGCAGCACATCCCTCCTCCAACCCTTTTTTACCACTCAGTAAAGCTATTAGGTGTAAATAAGAAACACTGATATGAAGAGTCAAAAGAGAAAGCTGGATGATAAGAGCAAAGAGCATACAAAACATACTTGTCTATTTAAAGCTATCCTGAGCCAGAAAGATTAGTGAGACAACTCATGCTGTGTTTCTTCAGCAAAACCCTGCAACATGTCTTTTAATCTACAGGACTCATGGTACAGCTGACACTGGGAGAAAATGTAGGCATTTTTAACAGGGCATGCTCAAAGAGCTGTGGGATCCATTGGGCACTTGTAATAAGCTCCTTTCTGGCAGCATCAAAATTTTAGCACTGTTGATCCTAGAAAATTGCTTTAACAAAGAGAGAGAAGCAGAGCCCCATGATCATCCCCTTAGTGCCTTTCAGGGTAAGGTAGCTGAGGTGCTGTCAGCATCAGTTGCACTGACACTTCAGGAGATTACAGTGATAACAAGAACTAAAGGTAATAGAGATCTGTTTGGAATAAACTGTATGTAATTTCTGTCAGAGTCCAGTGTGAGACTAGGATCCCTTAGGATACAGGAAAAGAAAGGACAGAATGGTATAAAATCTCAAAATCAGCTTGGCTACTTGGTTCTGAGACAGTACGTGGGTGGATGCAGACATGAGGAAAAGAGAGCGTGCTAATTAACGCTCAGGTCCTAGTAGTTGTGAATAGAGCAAAACCAGAATATTGGTGTTGATTTTTATGACCAACTCTTACTCCCTTCTTGGAATCACCAGTGTTCTGAAGATTTTATGTTCTTGAAGTTGGGAATAATTCACTCTCATCTTTTAGAATAAGATTAGGAGTGGAGGGAATGCATAAAAATAGTCTGTGTTGATCCGCAATGTCACAAAGACTTACTGTTTTTCAGTGTTGTAGGGGGAAAAAAGTGTAAAATATTAAGAGTAGATTACTTGGGTTTTGTTTGCTTGCTTGTTTCTCTTTTTTTTTTTTTTTCCCCTCCCCTGCTCCTAAGTGCACTAAATTAAATTGTACCATCTCCCTCACTGAATTTTACTTCTGTTTTACTGAGCTTGTGACTTTGATGGCAATTAAATTATTTGTATTGCAGTCTCAGCTATAGAAAGAATATAAACTTTTTAGGTCAAAACTCATACTAGACATTTTTCATTAGTAAGGATTTGCAAAGTTTATTTTTTTGTCATCATTTTGGACTGACCACAGGTGTTGGATCTTTATTCAGAATATTTTTCCCAAAGTATTTCTCTTTACCTTTTCTTATCACTTTTACACACGTGCATTCTGAAGACTTTCCAGGCAGATTTTGAGCCAGCACAGGCAGTTGATTGTTCAGTTAAGGCAAAGAGGTCTTGGTAATGATTTCTTAAAAGAGTTAACTGGTAACTAGTTGAATGCCTGATGAAGTAATGCGTTCTGCCTTAGGTGCTTAAACTCAATGACTGAAATATTTTCCTTTTCTTTACTTAGGAAAAAAAAAGTCAGGAAAGATATACTAAACTATTTACAAGAAAATCCAGGCATTTTATTATTCCCCTTTTTACTGTACATTCCTTTATCTGGTTACTGTAGGAATACACTACCTAGTTGATATGTTTCTTACCAGTATATGCATTTGTAGCTGTCTGGATTTAATTATTTTCTCAGCTTCCTGACCAAGGAACACTCTTAGTTGCAGGCCATCCTTCAAGCAGTTTCCAACAAGCCAGAGTGATTCAGAAAGAGAGCACTCCAGAGCACCTTTGCTTAGGATTTGCTCTTTCTCTCCTTTGTGGGACTGCCCAACAACTATGATGCAGACAGTTCATGCCAATGAGCTGTGAGCACCCTGCCCAATGCAAACTCACTGTGCTTATCACAACAGATACACACCACGCAAGGTATTGCTCAACTATTCTGTATCTCCATTTGCTCATTTGTGACCTACACAGATGCCTTCAGTTGACAAGAGATATACTCAGTATTACTGCCTCTCTGTCTTCTAAATGATGACCCAATTGTAACAGCATAACTAGATGTTCACTCTGAGCTGTGACCTTACGTCACTTCTTCACCTGTGATTGGCATCTGTTCTCTTGGCCCAAGATCTTCTTTTTTACTGAAGCCCAAATATAAAATCAGGCTCCAAAAGCTTCTTTTTCACATTGTTGAACCATTCCTTTCTTTTGACTTCTTTGGAATTTAGCTTCTTTAAGGTATTTGGTATTTTCATCTACTATCATTTTTTCAGAGAAAGCATTTTTTCGGTGAAACAATAACGAGAGCTATTTTGCCTTCTTCCTTTCCCAACGCAGCCTAAAATTCACTATAAACTTGGCTTGCTGCCTCTTGTATAGGACTTGAGACTGACATGTTCCACAATCTGGAAAGTCCCAGAACTGTACTTGTTTGAGAAGGCAGTGATCCTGAGAGTCACTCTTTATTGTGAGGCAGATAACAGCATTAGAAAAGGAAGGAGTACTTGTAAAGAGTATCTGAGTTTATTATCTGGGTAAAGCTTTGTGGAAGGCTTTTTTTTTTTTTTTTTGTAAGCAGCATATCCAAATATTCGATTATATTTGTTTCTTTGGAGGGAGAGAGGGAGGGAGGGAGTCATAGAGATTTCTGCCCAGCAATTCATGATCCAGTTCCTTTCCTGTGGTGGCCACGCACTGCTGTATGTGATCGTGATGGAGACACCTTCAGCCAGCCAGCATGGTGGGACAGCTTCCTGAGGAACTGTGGGAGTGCTTCATGCCTGCACTCTCATTGTATTCAAAACTCTTTATCAAAGCAGATTTTCTCCTGATTAAAAACAAGTGTTGTGGATAATAGGTAGTTGCAAATAACTTAAACTCTGTTGTTTGGGGCCCATAGTTAGAAGGAAGTAAAAAAAAAGACTAGGAAAAAAAAAGTTTATGAAGCCTTGTATTCTCTTCTATTATTCAGCTGCTTGATTTTTTAAAAGCCATTTTTTTCTTAAAGAAAAAGGATTTTGGCATATGATAACAGGATTCACTCTGAGTGTACAGAGCCTTTTATTAAAGATTTAGGTGCATTTTTCTGGAAACTGAAGAAAACATGAGATTTAAAGCAATTTGATCTGGAGGAATGCACCAAAGTTTTTTGCAGCCTCCTTTGTTTTTCTATGTCAAGTCATTAATTAAATTCACCTTTTCACTTTTGAAACCAAAGTTCCTTATAATTTTTAGACAATTTACCTCTCTTCAGTAACAATTCTGTGCTATATTCAATTCAGCACAATTCAGATGCAGAGAAATTCATTTTTAATGTCAACAAACTCCCATTTTGAGAAGAAATGATTTGAAAAGTGATCTGCTTCAAAACAACAGGTCTTTAATAGTAATGACTGACAATCACACCATATATTGTATGAATTTAGCAAGCTGTACAATATATTGCATGTGACTTTACTGCTACAGGATAGGTAGGAACTATTGTCCCTAGTTTGTTTAGTGAGAGAACTATAAACTAGAGAGGGTAAGTTACTCATTCAGTGCTACACAAACATAAAGTCTGCCAATAGATTTCCTTCCTGTAAATGTGAAGGATCAGTTATGTAAAAGTTCCATAACTTCAAGTTCTCCTAAGTAAGAGCTAAGAAACTGGTTCCACTGCCCATTAAAAATCGAACAGAGTACATAAATTATTAAATAAATTTGTAAAAACCTAAAAAAAAATAATGGTGTGGACAACAGAACAGTAAGAATGGAAGAGGGAATGATTCATGTGGCATAAAATATTTGATGATGTAAAATCCCACCTAAAACTTCATAGAAAAAGCTCATGAGATGCACCAGAGAGATTCAACCCATGAAACACCCCCTGTCAAGTAGGTGTCTGAGGTCTGAACAAGTTTTTTTAGTATAATATTGAAATTTTCCTGATTCTTATAGTTAGCCACAAAGAACTTCCTGCCAAACGCCCACAATGTTTATAACCATTTATTTTGAGAATCATTTCATAGCCATAATTGAAACAGTAGGTGAAATAAACTCTAGGAAAGTATATTCTTTGCAATAACTTCATACATATAGATATCTAAAATGATAAAATAGAATCATTACCAAATTGCAAGCACATTCAATAAAAATAATGTTTAAAATGCAGCAAAAATACCTGATATTAAAGGATATAGGCAAAGTTATAAGCACAGGAAAAAGTAAAAACTCCATGTCCCCAACGTATTAATGCTTTCCAGATGTTGACACTATGTCTCAGATGACTAGACAAATGCTGATTCCAACACAAATGGCCAACCAATGAAAGAATACAGAAGCCATCCTATTACATGCAGCCAAACCATAGATGCAGTGCTGACAAGAATATATTTGCTCAGGGAGAATAAAAATGCCTCAGAGGAAGAGACAGGAGTTATGTCTCCCTTGTGGTAGGCACTGAATACCCTAGTAATAAGAAGACTGTCTGCAACTTAGTGGGCTTATGTTTCATGCAGTTTGGCTGTACAAAGTGAAAAATAGGTTACTTTGTCCTTGTGAGGTTCCAGTTTTGTATAACTATTGGAAATTTTAGGAAAAAAAAATCACTGTACATTTAGCTGTTCATTGTAAAAGTTCTGAAGAAGCAACAGAAAAATTATGTAATGTAATTTTTGAGTCTTGAAGACAATTCATACATATATTTTTTCAGATGGAATACCTATCTGTAAGGGTAAAAATATCACTGTAATGCGCAGAGTTAACATGTGAGGAGGGCCATAGTCTAGCTTTAGCACACCTCCATTTTGCCAAGACCAAAGTCTTCAGAGCAAAACAGTTCCTTACTTCACATAATACTTATTAAGAAATGTGAAACATTTCCAATGGATATTGTAGAAACCGTAGTCAAATATGACCATAATGAGACAGAATAAATCAATGAAGGAAAAGATAATTTGTGACCATGAACCCAGGGTAGACCAAGACGGAAAGATGTATAATGGTTCATGCCATTTGTGAGAAGATGGGTTTAGATGTCTGTCTTATGCATGGTTCAGAGTATGCTGAAGCATACATTCCTGCTTAATCACTGGAGAGTGTTAAGTGACTTCTGAAAGTTGTTCAAGTGCCTGAAGGTAAACTGTACAAAGCCACTGGGATAGATTTCCTTACCACAGATCAGTTTTTTTTTTAGTGTTCTATGCCCATATGGCCAAATGGAGAAGCAATAATTGAAAGGCCTGGATAAAAGAAATCCTTTAAATTCTTTGCTTCACCTGTCATGTGCCTTACTCTCTAATAAGAAAGATTTATGAAGATAGTCTTGGTCCTTTATCACAAAGTGCATTTGCAAGTGTTTTCATTATGCAGCTCAATAAGTAGCCTTCCTCCCCATGTAAAAATCAACCTCTCCAAAAATCATGTTCATGGTATATAGATTCACATACAGACTGAGGGTTTTTTCTCATGCAAAGACAATATCAAGTGTAACTGCATTGCACTCCTTCATTAAGACGTGAACTTTCATATCCAGTGTAGGAAAATGCATTTGCAACAATTTGTTTTCTGTAACAATTGCTGATTCAGGCAAAGCGTAATATTGCCATGTGTTTCAGTTTAAAACCTTGCTTTACCTTTCTTTTCCTATAAAATATTAAGAATCATTTATTCTTTCTGTGAATAGCCAAAGTTTATCATTAGGTTTGAAGAACATTCACACTTTTTTTCATAAACACCTGCTTTTTCATTTACAGAGCTCAAACTTTAGTTCAAGTTAATCAGCATATAGATTTGGACATCCAGATGTAGGACATGTTAAATCACTGTGGCTCTTAAGCATACAGGAAATCCTCTTGCAAATGCTTAGTGCATATGGTACTTTTGAAGTTGTTCAATTTTATTTTCTTCCTTCTCTTTCCCTCTCCAACATACTTTCTCCCATGGATTTTTTTTTTGTATGTTATACACCCCTTGGATTATAATGCCATGGACTTTTGAAGGCCATTTCATTGCCCAAATATAGGCACAGGTTTTGTGTCAGATGACACAGTTTATCCAAGATACGTGCACAGAAACGGCAGATGTGACACAGGCCCAATTCTTTCTTCTTTTTAGTGCCTTTCTGGAGTTGCAGGGGACACCCAACAGTGTGTGCCTAAAATAACACTCCCTGCCTATGTTTGAGTAGCTGAGTCCTGCTGCAAGTGTTGCAACATTCTGCAGCATACATCTGCCTCTGAGCTGGGTGTCCAGCCCCAGTCCATGGTCAGAACTAGGCAGGACTATTTCCACTCTAAAATGCTGACAGTCACACCCAGTAGGTCTGTTTCTCTCTGTTGCCTACGAAATGTGTAAACTCCAAAAGCTGGGTGACTAGAGTTACACCTTGGTGTCCACATAGAGGGATAAAATCTGTGAAACTACTGGCCAAGTCAAGCATTACTTTGTATGCACATGGGAAAAAATGTTTTTATTTAAAATTTTGTATGATTAATTGTGGTCTATAAATTCCTTTACTTTCCCTTATTAAGGGAATTTAAAAGTTTTTCCCTTTTCTGCTCATGTTTCATTTGGGTAAATGCATTTTTCAGTAGTCAGCAAGTAACCCATTCTAATTTGTAAACAGTACAAATACTCAGGGTTATTTAACTAATCAGACTGTCACAGTATTAAATTAATGATAGGTTCCTACTACTGGAATTTTCTATTTATTAGTATGTTTATATACCACGATGCAAATAGGATGCTACATGGTCTTCGATGGGGAGTATGTACTGCAGTTCATATGGTACAAGTACTTATACAAACACTATACTCTTTGCAAATGTTTCACAGACTAAATTTCTATGAGATCATAGAGTTACTGATTATAAGAAAGAAGCTTTAATGTACCACAGCTTTCAGTGCTGTTATATGAAATATGACACTCACTTTATGAACTGTATATGAAACATATGCCTGTTCCTTATAAGAATTTAGGGCACAACACTGTCCTGATAAACACCTGTTGGTAGTCTATTTAAGGATTGACTATTGTTATGACAGGATCTGAATCCCTTTACCCTTAAGGGTGACTCTGTAACATGCTGCAATCTCCATTTTTGTGAATATGGGGACAGCAAAAGTGTCACCCCATGGCCTGGCATGAAATTTAAACTGATATGGACACTGTTAACTTCATAAACTGTCTTAACCTGCATCATCCATACTCTTAAATTTCCAGAAATAAGCATTGTTAACCTACATTTCTTACTTTGATGGGTTAAGGGGTGATGTCTTGATAAAGAGGTTTACGTTCTTGTAAAATCTCATTATGACATTGCAATAATCTTGATCTTCAGTACAGGTATTACATATAAGATAATACTGACTACCATTATGATGGTTTTCCTAATGTATTCATAGAGGAGAAATTTAGAACTCCTGGTTCTTAGAAAAGCTTGCTTTGTATTAGTAACTCATGTAGGGTGAACATAAGAGTTGATTAATGCTGACAAAAGAACTCATTGGTTTGCCTTCATCTGGACAAATTTAGTCAGGAAATCAACAATGCTGCCGTGGCCTTCCTTTAGGAGTGAAGGGACAAAAAGCTCAGGTAGTTTGAGGGTGGTTGCTCATTCTTGGTAAAAATCAGAAGTCAAAGACTATGACTATTAAATCTTTGAAAGGCCAAATATAAACAAAATTTCTCCAAAGAATCTGAAATGTTAGAACCTTATCCATCAGTGTAGCTTCTCAGCCCCAAGTGTTATGGAGTCAAGCAGAGGCCTCAGAGCAGGAGCTCTGTTCACAAACTCCTTTTCTTGCAGTGGGACAATGGGGGATCTGAACAGCTTGAACAAGGTTGTTCCAGATTCTGTTTCTCATTTACTATTATTCACTATTGAAGTGCTGCAAACTGGGAGAGAGCCTCTTAATATGGTGCAATGGATGCCAGTATGGAAGAATCTTTTTAGAGCATTCTCTATAATCAATGAACAGCAAGACCTTTTCTAGTGTAGACTACAGGCAAGAGGCCAGCTGCACTAAAAACATGGTCCAAGTCTGAAAAGCATCAGCTGAATCACTCTGCATGACTCAAATCTTGGAAACTGCCTCTCTCACATCAGTTACAAGTTGTGCTGATTCTCTGATCATAGCACAGATCTGGACCATAACGATGGAGAGTTTCCACACAAAATATCTTCTGATAAGGTCTAATGTAACAAAGTGCTGAGCAAAATCCATTACTCATGACACCTATTTAAGAAGAGTGCAAATAGGGCCCTTTAGGTATCTGGGAGCAATTCAAAGCAAAATAATAAGAAACCTATGTGTTAGACCTAGGAAGCAGAAACTGAAAGGCACTGTATGAGAATGGAAACAAAACCCTTCAAATTTGTCAGCATTAGCTTTTTTAATTGTTGTTTTTTTTTTTTTTTTAATTTTTAATTAAACAATTACATTGTTTTTAATAAATGATATTCTAAACAAAAATGAATACTTCAAGGACATTATATATTAAAAGTAATCGCACATATGCTTAGAAACCCAGTCCAATGGATCGTGTTCAGGCAAAAGCCCATCCACCAACAGAGTAGTTCTTGCCTGAGTAAAGCATGCTGGAATGAGTCCTCCTGTATAACATAAGGTAGGATTCAGATTAAGATTAGGACATAAAAGAAAAAAATATAGAATTAGCAACAGGCATGCAATTGCCTGCTGGTAGATGTTTAAACTTCATTTTAGGTGTTGCAAGGCCTTCTGCCCGAGTCTGCTTCTCCAGTTCTCCCATGACTTCTGTCATGCCTGCTGGTTCTTTATGGGTATGATGAATGTCCTGGCATGTCTCAGTTGATATGAGGCATCTGTCTATGAGGCTGGGTTTAATAACTGATTTTCTTCTGTAGCTCAAACATAGACACCTCAATTAAGTGGACTTAATTCCAGACTTAATCTAGCCTCCACATTGTTCAGTACATCACTGAGAAAGAGCCATGGTGACATTACCTGTGGAATTCTAACAAAGCAATAAATCAAGCAAATAGAGGCATTATTTAGCAGTAAAGATAGTTCATCTGGAACAACTTCATTGATCTGAAAAAAGAGAAGTGATGAGAAGACAGTAAGACAGCAGAGGTATGAAGCGAGTCTTTTGTTTACATTTTTCCTTAAGCCACCTGATTTCCCTAAACTACCTGTGAGAGAGAAATAGACTGTTGGAGTCATTCCCTTCCACTCCTAAGAGAAATGGAGTGGATGGAAGCTCAGTGAGAGTCACTATCATTTGCCTGATCCTCTTGTCATCAGGTATAAAGAGGGGACATAAAAGACCAGGGGAATGGAAACAGGTCCCTGGTTGAGGTGGCAGGAGAATCCACTCCTGGCCTGCCTAGCCTTCCCAGATGCTCTTATGGAATATGTATGAGGCTCTGGAACATGAGGGTCAGACAAATGATAACAAAGGTGAAAGTCTACCTGGGGGGTTTGCCCAGAGCAAGTCAGTCAACTAGAGACATTACCACTACGGCTGTTAAGAAAGAAAGAGGGGCAACTGTTGTAGGTGAATCCCTTCTGAGGAGAACTGGGAGCCGTGTATGGCAACTGGACCCATCCCACAGGGAAGTCTGCTGCCTCCCTGGAGCTCAGGTAAGAGATATTACTAGGAGACTACCTGGACTGATTTAATCCTCTGATTACTATCCACTTCTGAGTGTACAGGTCAGCAGTGATGAGACTCAGGAGTCCTAGGGCAATTAAAAAGGACTTTAGGGCACTGGGATGACTGGTTGAAGGGACAGGAGCATAGATAGAGTTTTCCTCAATCCCTTCAGTAGCAGATAAGAATGCTGAAAAGAACAGGAGAACCCACCTGATCAACAGGTGGCTTAAAGATTGTCATGGGTGGAATTTTGGCTTTTTTGATCAAAGCTTGGTTTATATGGCACCAGGCCTTCTGTAGGTAGATAGGGTTCACCTGTCTAAAAGGGGAAAAAGGATTCTAGCCTATGAGTCGGCAGGGCTGATTGAGAGGGCTTTAAACTAGGTTTGAAGAAGAAAGGAGATCAGACCAGTCTTGTTAGAAATGAGCCTGGGGGCAGCATACCAGTGCTGGGGCTGAAATCAATAGCCCAGCTGAAGTGCATCTACACCAGTGTATGCAGTATAGAAGGAGCTGGAAACTGTTGAGCATCAGGAAACCTACAATGTAGTTCCATCACAAAAACGTGTTGGGTTGGCTTGCGTGACTGGAGCACTGCAGTGGATGGCTACAAGATCTTCAGAAGAGACAGTCCAGGAAGGAGAGGCAGTGGGGTGGCTCTGTACCTTAGGGAGTGTTTCAGCTGTATGTAGCTCAAGAATAGTGATGGTAAGGTTGAGTGCCTGTGGGTGAGAATCTGGGGGAAGGTTAGCAAGACAGACATCCCCGTGGGAGTCTGTTGTAGAACACTCAGCTAGGATGAGGAGGCAGATGAAGTATTCTGTAAGTGGGAAATTTCATGATTGCTAGCCCTTGTACTTGTGGGAGAGTTTAACTTGCTGGATGTCTGCTGAAAACAGCTCAACAGAGGCAGTCTAGGAGGTTTCGGAAGTGTGTGGAAGAGAACTTCCTGACACAGCTGGTAAGTGAGCCTTACAGGAGTGGGGCTGCACAAGACCTGGTGTTTACAAACAGAGAAGGGCTGGTGGGAGGTGTGGGGATCAGAGGCTGTTTTGGTCATAGTGACTGTGAAATAATAAGAGTTTTCAATTATTGGTGAAATAAGGAAAGGGGTCAGTAAAACTTCCACCTTGGACTTCCAGAGGGTAGACTTTGACCTACTCAAGACACTGGTTCATAGCGTCCCTTGGAAAACAACCATTACAAACAAAGGGATCCTGGAAGGCTGGATCTTCAAGACAGAAACCTTAAAGGTACAGAAGCAGATTTTCCCTATGTGCCTAGAAGTCTGTAAGAAAGAAGACTTACCTGGCTGAACAAAGAGCTTCCACTGGAACCATGGACACTGTTTCCCAGGTTATCCATGACTGTGAACTCAGGGGAAAAGAAGAGATTTTATGATCTTTGGAAGAAGGGCAGGCAACTGAGGAAGAGTACAAGGGTGTTACTCGGTCATGTAGAGAAAATCAGAAAGGTGAAAGCTCAGCTAGAACTCAATCTGGCCACTGCAGTGAAAGATAATATAAAATGTTTTTATAAATATATCAACAACAAAAAGAGGGCCAAGGCAAATCTCTCTCCTTATTGGATGCAGAGGAACATTGTACCAAGGATTAGGAAAGGCTGAGGTACTTAATGCCTTCTTTACCTCAGTCTTTAACAGAAAGACTGGTTATTCTGAGGGCAACCAGCCCCCTGAGCTGTTACACAGGGACAGCAAGCAGAATAGATGCCCTGTAATTCAGGAGGATGTAGTTAGTGACCTGCTGAGCCACTTAGACATTCACAAGTCTATGAGGCTAGGTGGGATCTACCTGAGAGTATTGAGAGATCTGACAGAAGTTGCCAAACCACTCTCCATCATTTATTCCTGGCTCACCAGGGAGGCCCCAGGTGACTGGAGGTTGTACAGTGGGATAACCCTCTACAAGAAGGGTCAGAAGGAGGATTTGGGTAACCACAGGCCTGTTAGCCTGACCTTGGTGCTGGGAAGATTATGGAACAGAACATTTTGAATGCAATCATGCAACAACATGCAGGACAACCATGGGATCCGGCCCAGGGTTTAGGAAAGGCGGGTCCTACTTGGCCAATCTGATCTTCTTTTAATCAACCAGGTGACTCACCTGGTGGATCAGGGAAAGGCTGTGAATATTGTCTACCTCAACTTCAGGAAAGCCTTTGATACTGTCTCCCAAGGCATCCTCCTTGAGAAACTTGCAACCCATGGACAGGTACACTCCTCGCTGGGTTAAAAACTGTCCAGATAGCTGCATCCAAAGAGGGATGGTGTATGGCTGTTTGCTGGCAGCTAATCACAAGTGATCCCTAGGGCTTTGTATGGATACCAGTTCTGTTTAATAACTTTATTGATGAGAATGGGATCATCAAGGGCACATTCAGAATGTTCACAAATTGGGCAGTAATGTTGATGTACTGGAGTGAAGGAAGGCTCTTCAGAGGAATATGGAGAGGCCGGATTGATGGGCTATGATCAACAGCATGAAGATCAATAAGGCAAAGTGCAGTGTACTGCACTTCAGTCACAACAACCCCATGCAGAGCTAGAGGCTTGGGGTAGAGTGGCTGGAAATCTGTGTGGCAGAAAAGGACCTGGGGGTGCTGGTTGACTACTGTTGAATGTCAACCAGCAGTGTGCCCAGGTGACCAAGAAGGCCAATGGCATCCTGGCCTATATCACGAATAGTGTGGCCATCAGGACTATGGAGATGATTGTCCTCCTGTACTCAGTACTGGTGAGGTTGCACTTCAAGTTCTGTGTTCAGTTCTGGGCTCCTCACTACAAGAAAGATGCTAAAGTGCTAGAGCAAGTCTACAGAAGGGCAATGGAGATGGGAAAGGATCTAGAGACTAGAGCTGAGGGAGCTGGGATTGTTTAGCCTGGAGAAAAGGAGGCTCGGGGGAGACTATTACTCTCTACAACTACCTAAAAGTAGGCTGTAGCAAGATGGTAGTCAGCCTCTTCTCCCAGGAAACTAGTGACAGGACAAGAGGAACCGGTTTCAAGCTGTGCCAGAGAAGATTCAGGTAGGACATCAAGAAGAATTTTTTCACTGAATGAGTGGTTAAAAATTGGAACAGCCTGCCCAGGGTAGTGGTGAAGTAACCATTCCTGGAAGCGTTCAAGAAACGACTGGAGGTGGCACTTAGTGCTGTGGTCTAGTTGACAAGATGGTGTCTAGTCAAAGGTCAGATTTGATGATCTTGGAGATCTTTTCCATCCTTAATGATTCTATGGTTCTATTCTATAGTTATATGATTTTACAAAGGAAAAACTTCCCTGAAAGTATGAAATAGATGAACTAAAGGCCAGGAGGCTTTCTGTATTTTTAGTGTTTGGTGTATCATATCTGCCATTTGGGTATGTAGACAGCTCTGAAGACCAGGTGGCACTCAAGATAAAGTTTCACATAGAACAGAGTCCCTAGTTATTCATAAAAGGTCATAGAGAGCAAGGTAGGTTGATTGAGGGAAAGTAACAGAGATGTTCATGTAAGAAAGTGTGCAGGACAGATGCATGAATATTATTAGAAAAATTCATGATGTGTCCCCATGGTGAAATGAGCAGCAGGTGCAGGGTTGCTGCAAGGGAAATTAAACAGGCAGTTTGAAAGGGCAAATAGATATCATAGCCTTGGGACATATTCATTATAGCAGAGGAGATGTGAACGTTCCCCTAACACATGCAATTACACTCTGCTGATTTGAAAACAACTGATTTTATTGTGAAAAATAAAGTAATGAGTGGCCAAAAAGCCAAGAGAGCTCTTGAAAATTTCTGACAGACACAAGTTTTCTATGAAATGGGAGCACCGGATAAGTTTGGAACTATTAATGATGGACTTCAGAGAAGACATTATTCTCAGCTTGCAGGACAAGAGCAGTGGAGAGTGCTGGTCAGACAAAATTCCCAAAACACAGAGGAAATGTTTTTGTTTTTTTTTCTTCATAGTCACTGGAAAGGAATAAGAAGATTTGAATAACACTGGTACCTCCACAGAATGAATACTTCAGTTTAGGGGTTTTTTAAATGTCTCCAACACATTAATCTTATAAGGTGGCAAATAAAATCCTGTTCTAGTGAAGGCCAAATACTACTCCCCAAGAGATAAACTGAGAATAAATTCACTGATCTCAGTGGAGTTAGAGTGGATTATACTATCGTGTCATGAAATGAAAGTACAGTTTGGCTCTTTCTCAGTTAAGCAAGGGAACTGTCAACTTTATAAATGAAACCAGCCTCATAGCAACAGCCTGGTTTCCCTCATCCAACACACACTCTGCTTTTAATTTCCATTTGTATTAAGGAAGCTTTATTTGGGTCATTAAGCATTTTTGTATCAGAACATCTGTCTTTGACTATAGCAACCAGTGATATAGCTTCCAAAAGTGGCGTGCATGTCAGCAGTGAAAGAAGAAAAAGGAAGATCCAGGAGAACATCTTAAAAACATTGTAAAATGTGTTAGTTATAACTAATTATATTAATCCGTATATTAACCAGCTGAAAATACAAGATGAGTTGCAAGATTTTATAAATACATCAAAGACTTTTGGTTACATCAAAAGACATTCACATTCTTTATCTATTATGCTTAGGGCTTAAGGTTTCCTATTCAAACCAGTTGTCATTTTTCCCTTTGAAGAGCAGATGCTCTAAAAGAGCATTGATACTTCAAAAGAATGTACCTTGTACATGGAGTAGCACTTAGTAAAAATTTTGTCTTATGTTCCTCTCCCCATATCTTGCAGAAGAGAAACATGAAATTGGTTAGTACCTATTGTAAAAAATTCCGTCACTGCTATGCTAAAAAGAAAATTCCTCATATTTTATTCCCCTTCAGCCCATCCTATACTTTTTTGAGAAACAGGAAAGTCTGGATTAACATTTAGTTGTACAGAGGAGTAAAATCATTACCCTTGCACTAGTTTATGTTGCTAAGTCTCACACTGTATGTGGGGAACTTTACTGCTTTGCAGTAATAATGAGCTTTTAATTCTGGAGTGATTGGTACAGGAAGAAGGTCCAAATCACTCACCTGAAGCTGAAATCAAATCAGTGTTTTTGAGAAATTTCCCACAAGATTTCAATGAACTTCGAGCTGTTCCCTCAAATGCTCAGTAAGTCAAGCAGAACAGAGAATTACATCTTAGAAATGTCAGAAGAAAAGGGTAAATGCGGTGCTTTTCTTCATCATAGAATACTAAAATGGCCATACATTTTGGAATATAGGATTATCAAGGAACGTAACTAATGACTGGGAGGCAATAAAAAGGTAGAGAAAGTTATATGACTGTAAGGGCAGAGCAAACCAAATCAAAACTCACCAAAAGGTCAATCCTGCTAACAAAAGGTTACTACAAAGATGATGAACCCAATTTCTCTCAATTTAAGTTAAAACAGAGGGCAATGCCCACAGAGGTGGAGTTCAGTTTGTATGTTAGGAAACTCGGGAAGGTAAGTTGGATGAAAAATTTATGAGGGCAGTACAGTGCTGGAACAGGTGCCATTGCAGGAAATCCCTCTCCAGAGGACTTCAAATGTGGCAATGCCAGGTCTGACGACTGACAGCACCCCAGTTCTTTGAGCTGAGTGATTCCAGAGGCTTCCTCCAATAAGTGTCTCTACAGCTCTTGATGACTGAAGGGCATCATCTGTTTAGAATCACTATGTGTTTTCTTGGAATCAATCTTGCTTGCAATATGGCATTACTTTGTCCATGCTGAACATGAAAGGGCAGGTCTGCCATACTGGAGTGTGTTTGTAATCAATAGAAATACTGTCACATTATTGGCAGTTTGCTTGAATTTGTGTAGTAGAAAGTTTCTGATCAGCTTCTCCCAGTGTCCTTGACACCTATGGACAGGTTTCAAAAGTATTTTCAATTCCAGGAATTGTTCCTTTAAGCACAGATGGCAGCTGTCCTTCCAGGTGTTAACAGTTCCCCTAGACACCCATAACAGTGAATACCTTACTTATTGTATTCATTATTCCAGGGAAATTGCTAATATTAAGAGGAAATGCTCATTAAAAGAAAGCTTAACTATTTCATATCTGTATATAAGCATTCATTGCCGCCATTCCAACTTCCTGTTAGAGTAGGTAACTACCAGCTTCAACTCTCTGCAATGGAGTTACCTAATTTTTTGCAGCTCTAGCCTAGAGCAATCTGAATAACCGACAAATCACATATAACCTTCAATACATCCAATAATTAAAAAAAAATAAATTGACAAACAGGATTATTGTGAACATCCAATGTAACCTGAATACTTCACTTAGTTAACTTCTTCTCTAAGATGATGCATACATTTCAAAAAACATGCAGTCTTGATTTTAAAAACGCTGCTTCTGTAGAAACACGATTCTAAATAATTCTCAGAGTTCACCTTTTCTGACTATTGCAATTTTGCATTGTACTTATAATTTGATTTTATTTCCTTTCATCTTCCTTTCACTGTATTTTATTGTATCAAAGTTCGTCACTATGTAAATAATGCCTGAACATTGCCACTTAAGTTGATTTTCAATGAATTTATAAAAGCACATGTCAACAACATCATACTGCATCTTTTGTGCTTGAAACTACACAAATGTTTTAAAAACTGAATAGGAAAACCAGTTCAGGTTTTTCTTCCCTCTATTATTGTAAGCAAATGAAGATCAAACAAACTCAAATGAGAAAAGAAATCCATGACAAAAAATACAGTGCAATGTATGAAAGCTCATTCCCATGACAGTAACATTGGCTGGCTCATTGTTAATTTATATCAAAGGCAATATTTAGTCATCTAGTGCAATTCAGTCAATTGGAGATCAGAGTTTTGTCTGAACTACTTAACTCTTCTACAAGTTTAGAAAGGGAGGATCCCAGAGGTGCTTCTCTTCTGATTGATGTGCAGGGGTTTAACCCTCTGACTCATACCAAGTTTAATGCAGACAGTGTCCACAGATCCCCACCTCTCCCACTCTAGCTCCCACTTGTTAAGGATAGCATGTGTAAATAGATATAAAGCAAATGAGCAAATAACTTGGTTTGTTTACATTCCCATTAATGTCTGAAAAGAGCCAGGGTTGGTCTTTATAAATGTATTAACAAAGAAAATCCCATGGTGCAGAAAAGTGTTATTTAGGTTAAAGAGCTGATGTAACCTGGCTGTAAGGAAGCTTTTGCTGATAATTAGAAGACTTCTAGACATTATTACAGTGAAGATCTGTAACAACTTTCTACTTGGAGGCATTAAGGCAAAAAAAAATCTAATTAGCTGAAAAATAGAGCTTGATCAATTATAAACCTGTGGGGTTACATGATGTGACTGCCAGCAGTGACAGGGGACTCAGCTGGATGAAGTCTCTCTACTGCTTTGATTCTTACTGGAATACTTCAGCTCCTCTCAGTTGTTCTTCTACCTGTCCAGAATTATTCATGTGGGACACCAACTCTATTCATGATACTAGAAAGAAACAGGACTGATAATGTCATGAGACATTTCAGTTCATTACGTCTTGTTCCTCTTTGACCCAAGACCTCCAAAGCCATAACTGCAACTGCATCGTCCTTTCTTCACAGCAAAGTGTGCACTTCCCTAGCACTGGTGCGAAGGTCTAGAAGTGTGTTCACTGGGTTGGTGTAAATCTATAGGTACATTTCTACTGTGCCTCACCTATTCCTCTGCTATGATGCTCCTTGCAGGTGCCTTCCAACTCAGAATAGTCTGCAATTCTGTGATTCTGAGATAATGACATTGCTCAAGACTTGTACAGATTTCTTTCAGAGACAATTTTTCCCACACTTTCCTGAGGAAAAAGGAAGTTTTCTCTCCCTTATTCTGCTTCCATGGGTACACATGCTGCATTTTGGCATGCTCAGAGTATGACATCCCATCACCTGCATCTTTTACTTTAGACAACAAGGCCTGCTGCTTGTCTGCACTCTTAATGGCTCAGGCGTCCTCCTGCAACAAAGGGCACCTCTGAACCTCGAGGATCCCAAGGGAATCTGTAACCACATGTTTTCATTATATTTTATGTACTCCATGGGGTTTATCAAGCATTTTTAAGATAACACCAAATATAGCTCTCCAGCTGATTCTGTGCTTCCAGCTGGCAAAAAGTATACACAGCATAGACATTATGTAGGTGCTTTGTACCCCAAATAAGAAAAAGCTTTCTCATCTGACAAAGCTTTTGGCAAAGGACAGAGACACAAAATATTCTGTTCTTCTTTCAAGTTCACACATGTAAAAAGTACAACCTATGGCATATTTAATAGTTGATATTTACTCTTTCTCTCTCCTACCTTATTATATGGAGTCATACCCACTAATCTTCATGAAAATAAGCCCATGTTATAAAGGAATGGATGAAATGAAGTTTCATCCTGTATATTGTTCTTAATTTGAGGACTCTTTGCATCTCAGAATTTTGAAATAGGACAGAACTCAAATTTTGACCTATTATATCTTTTTATTTGGATGGATACAATTACCCTGGAAAGTGCTCTGGGTATGGTATCATTCAAATCTGCTTTAAATAGGATGAGATAACTAGGTAGGAAAAAATTACCTACATTCTGTAAAGCCTTGTCTGTAGTCACTTATCATACTTTAGCCACTGAAGTAATGAGAGAGATCACCACAAGAGTAGGCCAGATGCATAAAATAAAAAAGCAGTAATTTCTCTTTAGATATTTGTGCCTTCTTTTACTGTACACTGCTTGTTTTTTTTTCCGTTAGCCAACTTTAATTTCCTTCTCCCAGCTCACACAATCCATTCATTTTAAGGAGACATGAGCCACCCTAGAGCCATGAAAATGAAGAGGCTACAGAATTTAATCAGCTTGTTTACATTATTCATCCTTTTAATTTTTAGCAGTGTACATTTCCTCCGTCATTCTCCCAGGGCATTATGGCAGCAGCAAAGCTTTTCCAGATGAAGCTGCCAAGCCTGAGCTTTTCAAAGTTCTCCTTTCACTGTTCAGGGTGAATGCCACTGTGGTCTTACTGGAGGAGACTCCAGATTAAAACAGGAACCATTTCAAGTCATAAAGTCTGTAATGGTGGAACTTGCTGTGGAATTAGGATATCTCTTTGGTTTTTGGTTGATCTGCATGGGACATATCCCAGGTGCTTCCTTCCTGATGCTTGGAGGTCCACTATACGGAGGCCCCTGCCTCCCATGACGGCACTCCTCAGAGTCCACATGCCTCTCTTATCTGTCCTGCTGCAGGTCCCCTGGATAAGCAGTGGCTGCTGCTGCCATGCAAGATTTACCCCGGAGTCAAGAGGCCCAGGGGATGTTGTTACTCTTTATCCTACTCTTGTAACATAGCCAGCTGCCAGGGCAGAGACATTTTTGGGAGGACAGGCACTGGAGGGGACACATCAGTGTGACATGTAGGGAGTTCATGGGAAAGGATGAAGAACTGCTTTTCGGCTCCAGAAAGTATAACAAGAAACTAAACAAAACAAAACTAAGAAAGTGTTGGAGAAAACCAGAAGAATTATTCTCCAAAAGAATTCCAGTCTCTGATGCAGAGATTTGGGATTTTGCAGTGCACAGCCCAGGACTGGGCTAATGTCAAACCCATGACTGTGTGTGGAGTAATGATCATCTGAGGAGCAGCCTTCTAGAGCTTCCAGCCATAAAAGCTGCAGATGTCAGGAGTATCTTAAAGGGAAATAGCTTTAGGAATGAAGTGTTTAGAGAAATCTTGTTGAGACATACCATGCTGAAGATAAATCAATGCAGTCATTCCTGGAAAGTCTGGCTGACAAATTTCCCTATTGCATGGTTTGTGGGGATAGCATAATATGTTTCCTGCCTTACACATGCAAACATTCTGGGTAATTTTGGTAAGACCCAGACTAAATCTTGGAATAAGGAAAGTAGGATTCAGCCAAGAGTTTCCTAGTACTTATGAAAATTCCCCAGGAGTCAGAAGGAAAATTATAGCTCTATTAAGGTAGCCTAGAATGTAAGAGGTAATGCTTGACATGGACTTTTCAGGGGAATTTCAAATTTGATAGAAGAGGTATTATTCTGATAAGATTCACTAGCTGCAGAGTGCAATTTCTACAATTCTGTAGTGATTTTGGTTGGATAGGTTTCCCCCCATATTGTGAAAAGAGCTTTCTAGAAGACGTAAATGAATACAGCATATAGGAATTGGAAAATCATGTGTCTCAGTCTCCCATACGTTAAGGTGATACAGCTAGACTCTTATTTACAGTCTGTTTAAGGTCTTCAGCACAGGTGATACAGTTGCTTGTCACAGACAATAAATACATATACTGGCTGAGAAGGAGGTTAGGTTTGGCTGCAAAGGTACTAAACTTCTCCTGACAGCATGATTCTTCCACAAAGTTTGTGTGCCTTCCAACCAGTGGTGAACCAAAACAATGCTCAAGCAAACAGGCCAGGCCCCATTTATCCCATTTAGAGAATATGACTCTCCACGTATATTGGAAGTGTGTTTTTACTGGTGAAAGTGTAATTCTTTCAGGACAAAGACAGTTCTGCTCACAAAGAGTTATCTGTTCTGTAGCAACCTGGTGCCTCTAAAATGCAAGTTGCCAGCAGTTCTGGCAGTGAGCTGGATACAGATGAGAGCTGGGGACAATTCCAGGAGAAGTTGGACTCTGAAGAGACATCATGGACAGGGCATCTGGTGGTGGGGAACTATGACCCCAGCCACTGGTACACACAGGGAAATATGCCCTAGAACTTGAAGTCACATCCTTTCCAAGGAGATCAGCAATTCTTGTTATAGACTTCCCCTAGGACTCAGTAAGCACCAAGACTTTTCCTCTCATCCTCTGTTCAATCAACTGCAGAAACAGAAAGTGCCTCAGGATCCCTTGGGAATGCTTGTTGGCTGTCTGAGCAAAGACACAGTATTATATAGCTGTGGATATCTAGTCCTTGCTTGGATCAGTTTTATTTTATTAGTTGTATGTAAAGTTGCATTATGCTGGTTGCTCACTTTAAGCCATAGAATTAAAATAGGAAAGAAAAGATGTGGCATTTAGGATAAAATTTCCAGAGGTGATTATTTTGGATCAGTCAAAACATTACCTTTTATTCCTAAGAAAGAAGGGTGAAAAAAGACACCAGTTTTCCCTGTGGCATCTTCCTGTGCTTCTGCTGCAACAAGTTAATATGTCACATCCACTGTACATGCTAATGAGAGAAGACAGTCAGGATCCTAAACCAATCTGTCCAAGAGCAGGAGATCTGAGACATTTCTTTCTATAACCCTGGAAGCAAAGTCTTTATTATGACTGAGGTACGTCACTGGTACTTATATCCTAGACCTTTTCTCTGTATCTACAAGCGGTTCACAAAGTTTAATTTTTATTCTTTCCCATTCCAGCATCTATACAAATCTTCATTTTTTCATAGCATTCCTAACCTGGTAACCAGCATCTGTATACCCCACTGGCATGTGTCTGTATGTCTAAGCAAAGAATTAAGAGTTGAAACAAATTAGTCAGTTAGATGAAAAAGGGTCTGAAATTGTCATAAATGTTTTTAATGAGTAATAAGAGTTTGAGACTTTCAAACTCATAACTTTGCCTTAAAAAAAATAAAAATAGAATCTGTTCCCCCAGATAGTTTAAATGTGAGTGGAAAAAGGAAGTTTTAGCTCACACCGTCTAAAGGATCATTCAGCCTAATCCAGCCTTCAGGAATAACTAAAATTGTGATGCCAAATCTCTGTTTCTAGACCAGTTGTATATATACCATGCCAAAAATGTGTCTAGAAGAACTAAACTGCCTGAGGTTAAAATCTTTTCCCTGATTTACAATGTTTGGTTAAAAATGTATTTAGGCCAATGACAAGCAAAGCAGGGTGTAATTTAATCTGAAAAGAAGTTACTCTAATGCTGAAAAACTCGCTGAAAACTTCAGATTCATAAAAGATAAAGGGAAATGCTGACAAACCCTAACTATCACAATGCCAGAGAGTAAAATGGTCTTAAATAATGTGCATATTTTGTGAGGTATTCTTTTATAATTGACAGTGGCAACATGTGTACTTTGCACATTATAATAATGGCAATCACTGCAAGATCAGCAAAGGTTTATATATAACTTCATCTGCATAAAGCAACTGCAGCAGACTTCATCCCATCTAAAATTAATGAATTTACAGATCAAGGCCCAACATTCGAACACCTGTATTTAGGTGCCTGCCTTACTCTCTGGATCTGAGTAAGGTGTCACAGTGAGTTGAACTCAGGTCTAGAATTATTTTTCATCAACTGAATAGTTCTTTAGATTCAGGAAAGGGAGAAGTTCAATTGCCTCAGCAGGTCTTTTGGGATGGTAAATGTTTTCTCTATTTAGAAATTTTCAATTATTCTACACAGCTGCAGGTGCTGCTCTAGAAAGTCACGGGTTGCCTCTGTCTGCCTCCATTGGCAACAGCCCTGGGTGCCATGGGGCATCTCATTTGGCACCGGCTGCCTAAGTCTAGGTAACAGAATCTCATCTTTTGTTTACTGTGGTTACTAGAGACTCAATTCAGTTGCCTAAATAAGGATGACCTAAAAATAGGCTCTTTCAGAGAGCTCAAGATGTCAGGAGGATCTACTCAGGTGCAGCAAATATGGGTTGGGCCTTAGGGAAGATCCAGGCTAGGACAGCCAGGCAGCAAGCAGAGAGGTAAGATGTCTTATCTAGAGCATCTTGAAAGGCACTGGGGTGCTAAGTTGGACCTGTCAATTTTCATTAACTGCAACAGGAACATAAGAGTCTGAATCTGAAACTGAATTTCTGTCCGTGTCCTGTGTTAAAGCAGACTACCCCAACTCCCTCCACAGTCAATAGAAAGAGATGCTTCCAGGGTCACTCACCTTAGATGTTTATTTCAGTGCAGAATGAACTCTTCTGCAGAAAACCTTCAGCCACTCTGTGTTGATTGGGGTGAGCCACCTATACGAAAACCTTGCAGGAAAACAACAAAGGGAAGATGAGAAAAAAATACCATCTGCATTGAGTATTATTTTTTCAGCACATCAGCTGAACCCTTTTATTGGTTCAGATAAGATCTATTGAGTTCAATAAGTTTTAAGGAGGACAAATGTAGGTCCAAAGAAGATTCAACTCAATGGACTCAAAAAGAGCTCTGTGTAATGATTTTGTTCTGCTGTTCTGCTCTTATAGCTTGCCTGTTAAAAGTGAAATACTTGGTGGTCTTGTATTTGTAGTACATTGAGTTTCTGGGCAGTTGTTACAGAACCACATTTCAGTATTAAATTCTTTTGTCTTTTGTATTCTTATACAGGCTATCTAGAGATTGAATTGGCCAGTTATGTTCTTCTGCAGTCTGTTACTGTCACTTTCAGAATATGTAGGGATAGGTAAACTCTCCTATGTCTCGGCACAGAAGCTGCTCAGAGATTCAGAGGCAGAATCCTACCTCTGGTTATCACTGTTGTCAAGCTATAATATCGTATTTTTAAAGCAAGGATGGTTCTACCCTTCATGCCCAGAATTGGTTTTCCACCTCTTGAAAACTGGGAGTTGTGCTGGGGCTGTTATTTGCTTTTTTGGCTTTTTTTAAACAGAGAAGCCCAGGTAATTTTGTGGCTGCTTCTGGACCATACTTTACTTACATGTCTTCTAAGAAATAGAAGAGGCAGCAGAAAATTGAAATTGTTGTCTTTGTTTCTTTTATTTTTATGTTTTGTAACACAGAAAATAAATAAATAAATAAAACAAAGGAAAAAGCTGCTTGCTGCAGAAAATAACATCTCCACCCGTCTCCCTAAAACATAGATTAAAAAAGAAAACTTGTTCCAATTCTCTGATATTTGAGTGGCTGTACAGCTTAGACTGAGGAGTATTTCTTTACTTGCCTAAAATATACAGATTCTAGATGCCTGGAAGCTAATAAAAGAAATCAGCAAGTACTGATATGCTGAGCTAATTTAAATTGCTGTGCTAGCTAATTTTGCATTCCAGATTAGATTGCTATGAATTTTACCATAAAAATACGGAATGTAATCTGTAGTTTAGAACTAGTCCAGACTCATCCTGACTCTTTTGTAAAGTAGTTTGATGCCAGGAATGCCACGCACTTGGACAAAATACGTTCACAAAACACAGTTCTCCAAGTGATTTCCAACCATGCTGTGATCTTACTAGGTAAGAAGCACACGATTGGTAACAGAGACATGTATTTTTAATGCTGTTTATCAGAAAGAGGTATGACATCAGTTCATAGGGTAAGGGTTTTCATGGTTTTTAATAACAATCCAATAAACTGTGAAATTGAAACACAGTTTCATGTCAAGGGTATTATCAATATGAGAATAAGAGTGGGATTTGATAAAAAGTATTAGTTTGAGGGAATTAAATTTGCAGGGAGTTAGTAGTAGGGTCTGGCTGAAAACAGGCATCTTAGCTTTAACTTTTAGGAAAAGGAGAAAACTTAATTTTCATTCAGAGTGGATTCATGTTTCAGATAAAACTTCACGCCATAAGTCTCCTTTAAACCCATTTGAATACAACAAAGAACTGCACTGGGGTAAGGCAGCAACTGAAAACAAAAACTTCATTATTATTTACTTTCCCACAGTGATCACCCAGTAACAAGAGAAAGTGCCCTTGTAGGGTGTACCACGTGCCAGTTGGAAGGGGCAAGCCCCCTCTGTGACCGTCTTCTGGGGGAGGATTACTGGGAGTGGAACATCTTACCCTAGGGAGAAGCTGTTGAGATACCTTTCAGTTCAGTTGCCCTATTTCCTGCCGGCAGCACATTTCACAGCTGAGCAGAGACCCCGTAACATTTAACGGGCATCTAAAGCCTGATGTGGGCAAAACCAGCAGCTGTGCACTCATGCTCACTCACAACCCCTCCTTTCTAGGAGCTGTTACTGTGTTGGCTCACTTCTGAAATCTCGCAGTTTGGTGTTCTGACATGGAAACAGAAACTGAACTTAATCGCGCGATGCCAGGAGGAATAGCCACAGTGCGCTGGTTTGTCAGGCTGCTGTGTCCTGCCTCAGATTTTCCCTCAGAAAGAGTGATTTCATTCCTCTTATAAAAATAGCCTCTAAATTGCTTTTACACTCATGCTTTTGAAAACATTGCCATTATGTAATTCTTTACCTGTTGGAAAATATGCGTAACCGTGTAAGAGCCCCAAATGCTACATTTTTGTCCATGAAGGTTGGATTTCCAACACCTGAAATAGTAAAGTCTCACCTCCATACCCCATTCATTTCATTTTTGTTCCTCTGTTTTTCATTTGCCTATGCATACAAACGAAGAACTAGGTAAACCTTTTCCGGATTGTAATGTCCCTGGTTCCCATGACTGCGCTAGGAGGGTGCAAGGCTACAAGAAGAAACGGAGGAAATTAGCCTGTGACTCTGGGAAAGCTGATACAGGGAGCCATCAACTTCAGTAGCCTTTCTAAACAGTTTTTAAGGAAAAACAAAACAAAACAAAACCCAAAAAACAACAAATAAACAAAACAAAACAAAATTAATCAAAACCAACCAACAAACAGAGGGAAGGAAGAAAAGGATTTCTGTTGTAAATTGACAGGAATGGTTGTATTGGGTTTCTGCTGATAAAATCTCTCCTCAGCAAAGGGTTAGAATGAATAAAGAAGGCTTTATGCCTTATTAGAGGGAGAGAAAACAAGGCATAATGATGAAACTGGACATGTAAGCAAGCTTCTCCAAACTTGTCTGAAGATTTGGGGATTTATATTTTATGTTTCTGTATAAGCAACACATCTCCCAGTTTCTTTTTGAGCGCTCTTTTGATTTTTTTTGTTTTGTTTGTTTTGTTTGTTGTTGTTGTTTTTAATGTACATGGCTCAGTTATTTATGACTGTCCAAAACAGAGATTGTCTCTACAGTCAGAGATAATAGCAGCTCTTTAGGCTGTTTTAATTGTGAATTAAAAATTACTGAAAGCAGACTGGATACTGAGTAACCATACCAGTAGTGTGTTAGCAAGAGCAAGTTATTTTAACATAGGCCATACAAATATCATTTACATATAAACATTCAAATGTTTGGTCTTTACTTCATTATCAGTATGCAAAATGAAATGCCTTTGAGAAACCTCTGAAATAAAGAAAAATATATTTAGTACCAATAGACTGCATAGAAGAGAGATAAACTTCTAAATGAACTTTTGGACATGAGGTTAATATTCAATGGGGAGATGTTTAAAGCCTCAAGTTTATAATAATTAAAATGTAAAATTCCTTACGTAATTCTGGAATCATGAGGTTCAGAGATACATTAAATTATCATTGCTGCACTGACATGCTTCCAATGAAGTAGTGGATAGGAATTGACTGATAACACACAAAATCTAAAAACTAAATTATTGATTATGATTTCCTAAAGCAACAAGAATGCCAAAAAAAGTGTGAGGAGGAGACTAAAAGCATTCAAGAAGGGACATAATAATGTGAGGTATGTAAATTATTTGTTCCACCCTCAGGAACATGCAGATTCCACAATGTGAAGTCTCTGGCAGCAATATTTGCTGTAGATACTCCCATTCCTATCTTTTCCTGAGTTCGTCTGCTCAGTTACTTGAAGAGATAGACTGAACTCCATTGCAGAATCAGTCTGTTGGAAAAATCTTTAGGGTTTGGTTCTTTTCTTCTGTGGGGTTTGTTACGGTTTGGGGTTCTTTTTAAGTTCAGAACAGCTGCACAGAGACTGGAGCATAAGCCACTACCACCAATGCACATTTTGAATTATGAAATCTATCAGCCTGTATCTAAAAGCTTAATATAATAAAGCTGGTGCCTTGCTGGTGAGAACAAAAATATTGAATAAACTAAATGCATTAAAATGGCTAAAAGATAACTACTCAGAAGCATTCTAATGGTTTGAACACCATCTTTGTCTCTTACCCTCAGTCAACCACCTCATACTCTTAAATATGAAATTTCAGTCAGTACTTGCTCATCCTTTACATATAATAGCTCTGAGTTTAGCCAGCTAAATTACTTTTAAAAGGTAAGTTTTATATTCTTTATAAGTCTAAAGATTGGTGTGTGAACTTCAAAAGCTAATTTTACAATTTCAAGAAAATTTCCATCATGCAGGATTCTTCCTTGCTTACCAGATACATTTCTCTCATCAGAAATGTCTTCTCTAGTCTGCTTCCCTGCAAAGCCAAGCTGACATCCTGCATCTCAGAGCTTTTTGATTTTTATAGCTTATTATTTTTGGGATTCTGAACACAACAGAAATGGATTCATTACCTGTCTAGAATTGTTTCTTTGGAGAAAAAAAATTTCTCATGTTTAGTCAATTAAATGTTTAGCCTGTCATTTAACATGAGAAAATTGCAATGTAAATAGTTTTTATAATAATAACAGGGATTAAAAAGTAATTATTATGTTTAAAGACAGGTGCACAGAGATAGGTAAAAACCATGCCTAGTGACTCTGGATTTTGGTAAGCTCTGTAAGAGTTTCCTACTGCTATTGCAACTAAAAAGCTGTTGGCTGTCAGTGGGGATGCTTTTCTTCTAAATAGGATAATGCACAGAGGCAAAATACTTCACATATATTTTGTTCCACACAGAGTGATCCATGACTAAGGAACTCTTCCCAGCTGGTGCTTTTTATGATTAACAAACTTTATCCAAGTGTCAGTTTTACCACATCTTGCAACAGCTGGCTGACCATCAGAGTCTGTCTTTTTCTGCAGTGATATACATTTAATTTTTTCTGGGTCAAGGCCAAGCAGAAGTCTTGCCTGCAAGCACAGCTATTTACTGAAGATAAATAAAATGTCCTGCTAATGATCTAGTGCTTCTGAGACGTACTCACAATTTTCAGAGAACTACTGGATTACTAGCCATAAGTTAGGTAACAACTTGTCTGTATTATTTTGCAATAAATAAATGGAAGTTTATATTTTTCTCAAGGCACTTTATGTTTGCCATACCTACCTATTATGTAACCCTAGGTGTCTTTACTTTGATATTTCCAGTAGCTATGATCTTGGAATTCTGTTAACATCACAACGAGCTTTCTGCAAGGAGTTTCAAATATGGGTTTAGAGGTACACTGAATTCTACAGAGAAGTGCCTCATTTTGATGAATTAGTTGTTATTTATTGCAATAAGTAATTCAGACAAGTGGAAGAGAGAATCTGCAAATGCAGAAATTATGAGGAACAGGTGGCATAGCCAACAAGAGGTACTAATTCAAACCCTCTGAAAAGCAATGTGTTGCAGATGCAAAATAAAGCAGAACCAATGTATAGTAAAGAACAGATGGAATTCCTGCATCACAGAACAAGTCATCATAGGAAACATTTGGAAATTATCAGGAAAAAGAAAACAAAGACATTCCCTTAAATCACAAGGCATTGGTCAAAAGAAGCTGGAAAACAGAGCTATTGTGAATAAAAATTAGTATAACTGAAAAAAAAAAAAAAAAGATGGGGGTATAGTGCCCTTAAGGAGTGGCCAAAAAATGTCAAGATGACAATGCATCTTCAAGGCATTATGAGGACATGGCAAAAGACTGGTGTTTACGAGGGTTAATTAAAGATCTTCTAACACATTTAAAACATATACAATGTCCAAGGCAGTGCAGAATTTAAAATGGGTTGATCTGTTCCATCTGGATACAGATGGGCATCTGTACACAGCAATCTAAATCTGTGGAGATGTGAGTATGTCTAATCCCCATGCAGTGCAGGAGACACACACTTTCTCCTGTCCAGGGGCGTTGCCCAGAGGCACAGTGCTGTGTCTGCTGAGGAATGCTCTCACCAGTCCTGCTTCCAGGCTCTGCTGCTCCGTGGGCTCTGCTCTCTGTGGTACTGTATGGACACACAATCAAAGTAAGCCACCTCACAAAGACCTCATGTGTGTATAAGTCCATTTCCATTATACTGGAGGAGAATACTCTGCTTTCTTACTAACAGGGCAGGAAACCTCTTCACTCAATGCATGTGTTTCTCTGGAATGCTCCTCTGAAGTATCTTCCTTGACCAATTCACTCAGAAGAGATTCTAGGTCCTCACTCTACCTTTCAGATTAAGGTCTGAAAGTCAAGAATTGCATATATGCTACACCTTAAACAACTTTCATATTCTTTAGGTCTTCACTGACACTGGCCCTACATCACCTGTAGTGCTGATAAATGGGTTTTCTGAATGGTTCTGGAATGCACACAAAATGTGCATTTTGTTGTTTTTTTTTAGGTTTTGTTTGTTTGTGTGTTTATTTTTGTGGGCTTTTTTTGTCTTTTTTTTTTTTTCTTCAGTTGCATGTTATATTATTTTGGAATTCTGTGTCATTTTAGGATGCCTAGACCAAAGATACTAAAGGAATATATCCAATACAAGTTATTTTACCTGAGCAAAGAAAGATAGCTTTGAGTAACAACTATTTTAAAAAATGTGAGAATATGTAGTTCTCATTTATATAGTCAAGTCAAATAAAATAAATTAGTATCAGTTATTCCTTCATTACTTTACCAAATTCATAGTTCCCTTATGTAAGATTTGTCAGTCTTATGAGAATAACCAAACTAGTCCTAACTACCTCAGGTTTAACTTGAATTTAAATGCTCTAATGCGCCTATTTTTATAGAAATAAAAATCTCTTCAGGGTTAGCCTATTGTTTTTCTAGCTTGACATTTTCTTTATATGGGTAATGTTTTAGACCATATACTTCAGATTTCTTTTTCTAATTTAGCTTTAGCAAAGTGGCAAGCATTACTCTATAAAACTTTGCTGGAGGAAAAAAAAGTCTAAGGAAAATATTGTCAGAAGCAAAGAAATGCTAATAGTTTGAGATATGAAGCATAGTCTGGGCCAGGCTTTGTTCTCTTCAGCAAAAATTTGTTGTAATCAGAATGATGAAAATGACATTTTACATTACATCAATATTCACATGACCAGAAGTCATTTCAGTTTGCTTTCTAAGTTTACTGTGGTGCTCAAGGTTATATATCTGCCAGGGATGCATTGCCATTTAACGGAGGCAGTAAAAATGCAATGAAGAAAGCTCCCCTGTCTTGGGCACTTTGTTACAAGGGTCTTATGCTGGAGTACCCTTTACAACCCTGTAAGAACCATGGTTATCAGCACTGAGACACTCAGCACAGCCATGATGAGAGAAATCAGTGGATTTACTTCCTCTATCAATCAGATTCTTGTTCAAAACCTCCTGTGTTTGGAGTAGGTAGGGCAGCTATACATAGTTAACGTAGGAAGTAAAGGATGTATAACTCGTGTTTGACAGAGACAGCTCTTTCACAGAAGAATGGAATATTATGAGTCTGTACTTGTGTATGCCTTCATTTTTATTCTAGAGCTTTGTTTCTTAAAAGCCTTATTGGTCATAATGAGAAAGGGAATTGGAATTAAGAAATTTTACAGCTGCATTTGAAGATCTTTCTCAAGTTCCAGGGAGAGTTTGAAGATACATTTATTTCCAGTTTGGTCTTGCTTGTATTTGTTATTGTCTACAAGGAATGAACTTAGAAAGGAAGAAATGTAAAAATTATATATAGGAGTTCAGTGAAAGAGGCTTAAATATTCTGACAAAGGAAACTGCCTTTGACGTAATTTACAAGCATAGTCTAATCAGAGAAAGTCCAGCTATGATTCAAGATAATGGCTGTGACCAGCACTGAGGTGCTAGGTATGCCTTCATCAGTGAAATATGCATAAGATAAGCAAACAAACAGGAAGAGTTGTTTCTACTTCTTGATTTCAAAATCTATATTCATAGATTCATTCCCTGTCACTCTTTTTATTTGGTCTTGTTATGATCTTTCTACTTGCCAAACATACATATATTCTTCTAAGATTTCTATGAGGGAAGAGAAATTTTGTCCAAAAAAGGAGGGGTGGGGGGGAACCACAACTATATGAATTATTAAAAACGTTTGCAAATTATTTAACTGCATTAGGTATAGGCATTTAAAATCAAGGAAAATTTTTCTGTGGTTACTACATTCAGAGCCAGTGTTGGAAGTTTTTCTCTGTTCTCTTATTTTTCTCCAGATTACTACTGAAAATTCTTTAGGAAATGCTACAAAAATTATAAAACAAATCCATTACCATTACCTGTTCCTTCAGCTAACTGTCAACCAAACTTCCCACACAAGTCTTTCAAATCTTTCTTCTGCTCTCATAGAAAGTTTTTGGCTTGTTAAAACTTATTTTTCTCTGCAGCATTGTTAAAAATATGTCTGATTCTATTCCTTCAGCTTGTAATGACCATGATTCCAATTGCAGGTCATGTCAAAGCAGTCTTTTCCAGGATAAGATTCATGGTGCCATTTGCCACCTTTGCAGGGAAGAAACCAAACTTATTTCCAACTAAATAAGACTGTATTACTATAGAATGCTTTTTTCTCCAGTCTTGTCTTCCATTCTCATCCGTAAAGTATTTTGTTGCACGGGGAAATCCTGTCTTAGATTCTTTTGATTCCCTGTTGTGTAAGTATAAATATATAAAGGCAAAGCATTTCATAGTGCAATAATGTAGAATACTTATTTTTAATGCTTTTTTTTCTTGATTCTAAATGTCAGAATTATTTCCTGTTCATTGAGCCGAGAAGGGCATAAAAAGTAAGGCTTACCTCTGCTTGGTAGCAAGGCACTTTTTTTGTACCACTTCATGGGATAATGACTGCTTATAACAAATGCCTAGCTGTAATGGGACATTTCTGTCACTGAGTAACCTGGGAGCTGGGGCATTCTGGGGGCACACCAAGGTTCAAATGAAGCAGAGAATCCTTGATCCCAGATTGTTAGGAAAATGGAGATGTGTGAAGTGGAAAATCTACAATGTTGTAATTAGCCCTGAGTGTATTTGAGAAAGCAATGACCTGCCTTTAAGCTTTAGGTGAGGGTGCTTGGTGGCAGACCCGAGAACACCACAGCGTACACTGCCTCAGCAAGGAAGAGCTAATCTGCACAACCAAAGCTCCCCAGGGGTATTTCTTACTAATCACCCACCTTGAGTTTCTTGCTTGCTGGGTACTACCCCCTGTCCTCAGACTGAAGAGGTAGAGGGTCACCGCTGTGGAAGCTGTGGACAGAGCCCAACAATGTGGTGTGGCTGTCCTGAGGCTCTCAAAGCCACCACAAGCTAAACTTTAGGAGAGGAGTTCATGCATTGATTTTTGTCATGCCTTTCTGACATGATTCCCCTGATGTTTTTCTGAGTCTTGCACAGCTTGAGATTAGTGTTTTGCCTGTGTAAAAATGGTCCTATTAGAACATGTCCAAACTTTATATTTTTCCTCATTTCTTGTTGGGAAACTGCTTGGAGAGGAACAATACTGAGTTGAAGCTGAGCTCTTATTTTAGAGAATTTAATATGTGCAGAGGAGCACAATATGACTGTGAAGAACTCTCTATGTCCATTACCATGAAGCAAATTTCCTTCCTACGTCTCTCTCAGGTCTTACCATTGCAAAGGAAACTCTAGTCATGCAATACCAAAAAGTTAACATATTATTTATCTGGTATTCACCATTGTACCTCATTATATACACTGTTACACTCTATCTCCAGACCTTCGAGTCTTTGAAGACTCTGTAATTTGTTGGTTTGTTTTTTTTTTTCATTACAGAGAGAAATTTATATGTCTGTTTCTCCTTTTTTAAAAATGAAAAGTGCAAGCTGGTATTTGTCCAGATGAAGATCATATTTTAACTCTAGCAGACCAACAGGCACCTGCTTAAAAGTGAGCACAAGCAGAAATTGAAACATCTCTATAATTTCTCAATGGCCACCAAATAAAAAAAATACATTTTTTCCCCTTAACTTTGATACAGCTTGATACGTGCATATTCTCTCTACTAATCTATCTGAAGAGAAACTTCTGATTTGCCACATCGTTGTCACTCAGGAGAGGAGCTGCCACTTGGACACAACAGTGTTTCTCTAATCATGTCAAGGGCCATTGGAGAATGACTGTGCTGCTTTATTTAATAACCTGCTTGCAAGCAAAAGCCCCTACTGAGAGGCAGGGAGCAGACCATATGCTCTTTTTTCATGCCCAGAGAGACAATTTAGCTAAATAATAAAAATGTTTGTCTCTTGCTCCTTTGCTCACACTCCAAGCTGTCCTAATATCCTGCAGCCCAGAAGACAAGGGCTCTGTACACTAATAAGGCACCGTGCCCAAGCTCATATAGACTGTCACTAAGCACGTGCTTCCTGCTGGTCTTGGCAGATTCTGTTTAAGGAGGCATGCCACCAGTGTGAGATGCTGTGAGCAGAAGAGTATGCATATGGTGACATGACAAATATGTTTTTGAATAAAGGCAAACTCTAAACACAAAACCACAACACATACAGATGGATGTTTTTATGGATATAATGATCAAGTACAGGCAAATTTATGAGACGTTAAGTAACAAGTTATTTGTTGAAGAAAAAAATAGGAGTGGTAGATGACAAATTATTACCAGGAATAATAGTTCCCAGCTAAATGTACTGAGCATATTCCATAAAATGCAAACCAAAAGAAGATAGAAACTGTCCAAATCTATTAGCAGAGCCTACTGCTTGTGTTTAATGTTAAAAATTATGATATATATACAGGGAGACAGCTGTTAGATGCTCAGGGATACTGTTACTGAGCCCAGTAGGAAAGGTTAACATATACCACGAATCTCAATATCATCAGTGTGCTTATGATAATGAGAACCATATGATACAATCAATGTTTCAAGGAGATTTAATTTTAATGAAAGTTCTGAAAGGCTCAGGACAGAGCCCTGAGGCTCACTGACACTCACAGAGCTTGCAACAGAAAAAAAGCTTTATCAGCATATGGCATCGAAGGGGTGGTTGTAGGGTAGGACCCAAATCTCATTCCAATCCATGGAGCTTCTCAGACAACAACTGTTGAAGTGATGCTAAAGGCAGCTGCTCAGCTAAGCAAACCTGAAGAAAATCTGAGGAATGTCACTCAGCATCCTTGTTCCTCTCAACTGGCCTAAAAATACAAATCTGTCTTGTTATATACTAAACAAATGGCCAGTTTGAGACAGCATATGCTAAAGGATGTGTGAAGGGAAAGGCCATAAAAATAAGTACAAGTTTTAATAAACTATACAAGATACTAAAGGCTTGGTTCCAGTCATAATGGGAGCTTCATATCAGGCTTAGAATTTTGGTGTGAATCCAGAATGACTCACTGAACCAATAAAACTGAGAATTTTCAACATTGTTTCCTTCCCTAACAGTTCAAACTCTTAAATCAGGCCCGTTGCAGCATGAATAAGCAATCATTTCCCACTCTGACAATTAATTCCCTAGCTGTTGGTCCCTTACCTGACCAAAGCACACATTACATTATGTTATTAACAGATAATAAATATATTGGCATATAAGTTCTGGTTTGAACTCTGATGTAGATTCTCAATGGGGACACTTAGGATATGTTTAGTTACATGTAAAGATTCACATAATTTAAGTCATGCATTGCTATATTGCATTCCTGAATATTCCAAAGGTCAATAAACTTTTTCTTTTGCTGAGGCATACTTCTATGACTTCACTGTTCAGCTCTGTCACTAAGATTTTTTAAAGGCTCTAAGGTCATTAGGAATCTAGGCTAAGCTACACAGTTTAAAAAGGGCTGTATAGGGAATAGTCATTTACAGACAAGGAAATGACTAATTGGACTGGACTTTAATTTCAGTTCAGTGGTTATCTCACAGATATACTATTTCCTGTCAATGACTTTTAAAAATGCTTCAGAAAAACAGTTTCAGTATTACTGATAGGATACAGGCATCTCTGAAAATCTCAAAACCCCAAAACAGAAAAAAAAAAAATTCAGCACAAAGAATCCTTGAATACAGCATTCAGTAATTAACACCCCTCCTGTTTTGGAAAACATGACAGACAATTGCAAATTCTGTGTTAGACTTGGCATATATATTTTCCACAGATAAACTTCACAGGTAAGATTTTTGTAAAGCCTTGATGTGACTGTGAATCTGTTTCCTTTGTTCTCTTGCTAATTAATTTTTTCCCCACTCAAAACAACTCAGAAAACACAGATGAGGCATTCTTCTTATATTTGTAAATCAATAAGGAGTCTTCCACAAAAAAAGTCTTGGAATAATAATAATGATAAATTCACAAAGTTTTAGTGTAACCTGAATTTCCTAAAATGTTTTCAGGAATATTTCAGTGGTGAATTGATACCACTGTCTCATCATTACACCACTTGTACACCATTATAGTACATAACAAGAAACAAGCTACAAGCAAGCTCCCCAGTTTGGCTTTCCTGGCTGCACACCAGCCCAAATTCTACAGAAAAAGTGCTGGGGGGTCTCACTCTCTCCAGGGTCCAGTGGATAGGGTGCTCTCATTGGATGTGCCAAGTTGGCCAACTGCTCGACCAGGTAACGCCTGTAGTTCCGGAGCCTTCCATTTGCTACAGAACTCATAAAGCCACTACTCTGGTTGCCCAAGTGAAAGAAAGTATTTCAGGCACTAAATGCCATTTTCCAAGGACACCTGCTACAGAAGTAGCTTCCCAAGCAAAGACATCCATTCTGGGACAGACAGGAATGAAACTCTGGCCTGTCATTTGCACCACAGAACTGGCAGTGGCAAAACCTGTGGGAATCAATTCAGATCTGAATTGATTCTCACAAAAACCCTGTCTGGAAGCCCTATGTGCCTCCATGTAGGGTCTAACTGTCTTCAAGCCTCTAAATGAGCCTCATAAATTTGGCTTCTGGGCTTTCAGGCATCGTGGCAACACCACCATGGGTCCTATGCTGAATTGTCTCATAGGATGGTTACTCATGTGCACAGCACATGTGTGTGTGTGCGCATGCGTGAGTTCTCATTTATTCAATCATTTATTTATATGCAAAAGTATATTCAATATAACTACATTATTAACTGTTCTTTATGCATTATGTATAAGGCAAAAGAGCAAGGACAAGATTATGAGCTGTGTTTCACCAGGTTAGCTTAAGTCCATTTCTCTGTAAACATACATAAAATATGTGATGGTGTGCAATAAAAACTTCAGAATCTTTATAGAGAGGAGCTTGTCAAGTGATCTGAATGGAGACTGGACAAACTCTGAAGGACACGTGCACCTTGCAAAAGCAGCCAAAAGGCTCAGCACTTGGTGTAGCAGGTGGTGCAGAAGAGTGTGTAAGAGTGGAACAGAAGCCCTGTACATGTGCTTGGCAATGGTGGTGATATGCCACAAGGATGTCAGCATGTACAAGATCAACTCCCCTGGCACAGCAGAGGCCTTGACCCATAGCAAGCTCCCCCATTAAGACTGAGGTCCAGAACACTAAAGGGTGCCCAGTGTCTCTCTCTGTGGGCCAGGGTAGAGGAGATAAGGTGATGCCAAATTTTACAGAAAAATAAATATCTGTACATGTGCTTGGAGTAAGGCTCTATGTTAACAGGGAAAGGAGTTGGGAAAAGTAGTCAGCAGCCTGCGTGGGCTCAGGGATGATGAAAAAGAGGGGAAATGGTAGGCTGAGTTGGTAAGCAAAAGACTGCAGGGTGATGTGCACAAGGTAGACTTTGTAGCCAACAAACTGGGGCTGTGGAGGCCCAGCTTAAACATATGTATGCAGATAAAGACATGCCAAGAGGACAGAAAAAAATATATGAACTGTATAAATGAGCAGGGAGGTGGATTAAAAACTGTCAGGCTCAGATGGTTGCAACCAGCAGCACAAGTCCAGCTGGAGGCTGATCACAGGGGATCAGTGCAATTGCCTGTTTAGTATCCTCATTAATGGTCTGGATGCTGGGAAGGAGCACACTCTCAGCAAGTTTGCAGGTGTTTGCTACAAAACTGGAACAAGTGCCTGATATCCTATGTTGGTGTGTTGCCATGCAGGCATCCTTTGCAAGACGGTTAAATGGGCAAGGAGTTACCACAAAGACCAGTACAAAGTCCAGCATCTGTTATTCCTGGGGAGGAGTAACATCAGGCACTTGTGGGGTAAGTGCCTGGGAAGCAGATTGGAAGAAGAGGAGCTCAGTGATCTGGTGACCACAGCCAGTGTGGCAAAGAAGCCCAGTGGCATCCTGGGCAGTTTTAGGAGAAGTGTCACCACTAGGTAAAGGGAGGTGATCCTCTATCTATACTTATCCCTGATGAGACACCTCTGGACTGTTGGATCCAGTTCTAGGCTCCTTGGTATAAGAGATACATGGAGATACTGGAGTGAATGCAGTGAAAGGCCACAAATATGATTAAGAGACTGTAGCATCTTCCATATGAGGAGATGCTGGGAACTGGACTCAGCGGTCTTAAAGGTCTTTTCCAACCTAAACAATTCTATGTTTCTATGATTTTATTCAGCCTGGTGATGGAAAAGCTCAGGGATCTTGTCCATATATACAAATACCTGGTGGGGGAGTAAAGAAGAAGGAGCCAGACTCTGCTTCCTGATGGCCAGTGATGGGACAAGAGGCAGTGGACAGAAACTACAACAGGAAATTCTGTTTAAACATAAGAAAATACTTTCTTCCTCTGGGGCTCTTTGGACACTGGCACAGTGCTCAGAAAGGCTGTTGAAAGATTAAAAACCTGACTGGACATGGTCCAGCTGACTCTGCTCTGAGTGGAATGGTTGAACAAGATGATCTCCAGAGGTCCCTTTCAAACTCCACTGCTCTGTGATATGCCTATATAAGTCAAACTGTCTGGCTTTTTTAGAAATTCCTTCAAAATATGCCTGTAGTAAAATCTTATGACACATTGCATTAATTTTGTACTTACCATAAACATGTATATGTTATTTTTTAGGCACACATGGAAGAACCCATACATAAATTGCAGACCACAGGAAATACTGATATGCTTACAAATAATGCATACACACACACACACACATTTCTCAAGACATTATTAGGTCATTTCTTGTCCTGAACTTGTCCATTGTGTAAGAAAATGGAGCTCAAACCTTTGGTATCCAATGATAATTAAAACTTTTTGCTAGCTATGATGAAGGATCAGACAACAGATTATAACAATTAATTACCTCTGGTGCAGCAGTCTTTTTTCTGTTTCTCCTAAAATTGAGGCATATTATAACCCACATTATTGCATATTAAATGTTTTCTTGTTCAATCAATGAATTTTCAGTTAATGCCCCATACAGAAGTGAGAAGAAAAAGAAGTTCTCATACCATTTTTAAAGAACACAAAGCAATCTAGTCTCACTTAGAAAGGATTTTTTTTCACCAGCTAAGAAAGTATTCATTTTTGGGTCGGCTTGTCTGCAGCTGGAGGCTTTTAATATTTCAGCTGAGTTCACAGGCAATGTGTTACTACAGTCTTTGACAATTACCAGGAGGAATTCAGGAACTGTCAAAGCATCTGTTTTCCAGGACTTGCATACATAAAGGTTTTCTAAAAAGGCACAGATACCTGGAGCCCTGAACTCTTACTGCAGTACCAAGGATAGGGAAGCAGAGACCATGGTTTCCTTTCCTCTTTGTATCCCATTTACTATTTATTTGCAATTTCACCTCTTAGTGCTTTTGGTTATGGTCAGCTCCTTTTACTTACTTTTCCCATGTTTCAAGTGCTGTTTTATTTCTTGTTTCTCCTCTTCTTTCTGTTTTACCAACCTGCTTTTAAAACTAAGAAATTGCTAAACTTCTGATTTTTATCTGGAGCCTTTCCGACTCTGATGCAACATCTGTAGATTTTTGACCGTGATTTTGAAACCCTGCTGTGACCCTCATCTTCCTGCTGTGGTAAGGATGATTCAGAAAGAAATTGAAAGCTGCTGCCTGTGCCCACAGTCTCTGTGTGATATCGGGACAGTGGTGGTAAGTGGGGAGCTCCAGCATGAAGCACCACAGTAAAAAATTGACTATTCGGGGAAGAAAAAAAAAAAAAAAGTGAATACTTAAAAACTTCCTGGAAAAGGGATTCTTATGTCATTACAGAACAAAAAGACAGCAGAAAGATGAAGAAAAAAATGTCTATGGACAACAGAAGTGCCTGTGTGGACTTATTTTAAGGAGGAAGAGAGATGTGAGTAGAGTGGGAACTAAGAAAAAGAATTATTCCCATCTGCCTTTCATCTGGTGGTGAAAAAGAGGCTCATGATATACTGTTAGGCACAATGTCTGATGAAAAGTAACTCAGAATTAGAAAAGAAAATTATGGCAGATTTACAATGTAGTTATTAGAAAACCCAACCAAAGCTGCTGAGAGCCACGGGGTAGCAATGAAGGGGACCCATTGCTGACAGTAGCTTTTGATATTCTGTAGAGAGAAACACCTCTTGGTCCTGAGCACAAGGCAGATTTTTTTGACTTCTGTGTGCCCTGTGGGGTGTCTCAGGGGAAAAATACAGGATTCTTTCTTAATGAGAATCTTGACCTTGATGAGAATATCCTTTCAAAACAGCAAAACAATGTAAACGGAAATCTTAACAAAGCTTTGGAGTTAAAAGGGTAGTTCTAATTCCTTGTGAAGTCAATAATTTGTTCTGTAATTACAGCTGATACAGTAATAAAATGATAGCTAAAATTGTCTAGAAGGCTAATTGTCTCCTTAAATCACACAAAGACAACTATTTTGCATATGGCAAAATCCTGGTATGTTCAATAGCAGTCCTATCATTTGTGCTTATTTCCCAACAAATTACCAGCCTAATTTGGTTTGTTTTTATATGTAAATACAAAACCAATGAATCCAGACTCTGATCATTCAAGCTGAGGACTTGTTTTATGCCACTTTCTGTGGGTCATTCAGGGAAGCTGGGCAGAGTCCAGCCTTTTCTGTCTCAGGGTTAATATTCCTGGTCCAATCTGCCCACGCGAACAGCTAGAAAAAGGCTTTTCTCTCTCCCAGCAATGCTTGGTCCCATCAGGGCCAGCTTTGTGTCATCCTGGGAAGCATGGATTCCCAGCCCAACTCCTCCACCTCTCTCCAACTCTTTAACCTCAAACACTTACCACACCACCCCAAGCAGGGCCACAGGGGTCCTGCCACTCTTGGTATTGCCTTGATAGATAACACATCATAAAATGAGGGGATCTGAGTTCCTTGGGGCTACTTTCTTTCCTGAATGTGAACATATCTTTTGCTTGTTCTTGTGCACACCAATGCCTTTCTGTGCATAGCTGGCTGTTTAGTTAAGGGGCTGGCTGAATACTTTTCCTCTTCTGATTTTTGTCAAACAGTGTGACTAGGGATACACCATGTAGGAGATTATGAACTGTGAACTGTAGGAAGTTCTATGTATGACACATCTTTGTAAAGGCTATCTTTGTGTGTGAGAATGCATCTGTCTTTCTATCTATCTATCTATCTATCTATCTATCTATCTATCTATCTATCTATCTATCTATCTATCTATCATCTATCTATCTGTCTATCTATCTATCTATCTATCTATCTATCTATCTATCTATCTATCTATCTATCTATCTATCTATCATCTATCTATCTCTTTGCTTGTATCTATTATCTGTATTTTCATTTATTTTTTCCTTCAATATTGTGTGATCAGCCCTCAGTAAAGGCCAGTTACAGCTGACGTTCAAAGACTGAATATTCTTCAATTAAACCTGAGATCAGCGTGTTGCAAAGAACTCTCACCTTGCTTTTCAGAAGATATAAACTCAATGTGACAGGAACTCACAGGGACAGAAAACTTTCAGTAGGTCTGGTAGGTATTAACCACTTCAGTACCCCACCATAATGAAACTCCATTAAATACAATGAAATTCTAGAAGCCCCTAAGATTATGCGAGCTGCCTCCTACAAAGCAGATTTGTACTCTCCCCAACTGCTGAAAGCCAGTGGAAAAACTACTGTCTGCTGCTAATGGAAGTTATCAACATCTCCTTCAAAGAAGCTACCTTGGCAGGCTCCATGAAAACACACAGAGTTTCAAAAAGAATAAGGAAGCTAGAAAAGCCACATCACCCATCTCCTTATCTCCAGCCTGGGAAAACTGATGAGAGGCAGAGAATGAAAAGCATGTGACATCTGCCATCATGCTTTGTAACAGCTCTGAGCTGACCCTCAATGCACTATAATATTACTTGGGCCAGTGACATCCTAAAGCTCATACAATGTGACTCTCTGCAGTCCTAGAGCCACAGAGCATGAGTTACAGAGTCACCACACCTGCGGTAATTTGCATCAGTGTGGTTTCAATTAGAAGTCCTTTCAAAAGCCGGTGATTTATGGTAGGCAATAGTATTTCTAGCCCAAATGCTCTTTTTTACATATTTGCAAAATATAAAAATAATATTTGGGATTGTAGTTCTATGTAATGGCAGGCCCAAAGAAGGCTGATGATGCTCTGGCATAGACAGCAACACCCTAAGACTGCTTTTCTCCTTAGGAGGAATCACCATCCAGAGGAAAATACACTGACTCAGACTATCTATGCCAGACTTTAATAGTGCTACCTGGAAGAAAATAATTAACTAATTGAAATACCAGACTCCTCTATTTATGAGGCTGGATAGACACAGATGCATTTGACTTTTGCCTGGACAACTGATGTTAACAGTGCAAAATGCCTGATTTTAATTATCAGAAGTGAAATTTATTTCATCTAGTTTAAGATGACTTAGAACAAAATTGCGTTTTCAGCTAATCATCTGGACTCCTATATTCCATGGAGATTTACAGTCATTTATGAAAGGTGACCCATCCCGCCCTGGGTATTCAGTAGCAGTTGGAATAATCACTCTTTAGAGGTGTCTGTCCTTCTCCCTTGGCTACAGCAGGAAGCTGAGTGCTAGTTTAGGCTAAATGATTAGCATTTAATTGGTAGGCAAGATTAATCTCGGTTCATTTTAAAAATTCCCTGGCTACAACATGCTTAATCCCGTCCCATGAATTCTCTAACACACTTTACTATTGCCTAGAGGTGGAAATGAAGTGTGTTTCAAGCTTTGGAACACAGAGACAAATTTGTGCCTTGTGCAAAATTGCTGGAGTCACATTAATCCTTTATCTCAACGTTTCCAGGATTCCAGTTTGCTGCCATGATTAGTTTGAAACCTGGATTTTACTTTTTGGTGGTGACAATGAGCTGGGTCTTACAGAAACACAAAGAGATCACAGACAAAGACTCCAGGAGACATGAGACTTTTATTTATTTATTTATTTATTTATTTATTTATTTATTTATTTATTTATTTATTTATTTATTCCTGGCATTCTGTTACTTGGGGGTTTCATGTGGAGAAGGGTGGTGAATTTCCTGCTTTTTTCAGGGTATAAGACTGAACCACAGACGTTTAAGGCTATGACCTATCTTGCAGGATAAGGATTAAAAAATGTGCTACAGTGACACAGGACTTTTAAAATTATGAAACAAGTCAGATGCTGGATCAAGAATATAATGTGAAAATGGGTGCATATCACTCAACATCTTCTAGTCTTTTCTTCCTTCCACTCTTCCATTTTCAGCTCCTATACTATAACTGTATTTTAACTCAGCTCCATTTTTTTCTTTCCAAATTTTGCTTTCAGTGAGAATCCACTTTGATCATAATAGAATGCATTTTTTCTGTAGTGGTACATTAGATTGCAATTGTGTAGTACTGAGTTTGGACCACAATGCTTCCTTTTTTTTTTTCTTTTTTTTTTTTTTTTTTTTTTTTGGTGTGTGTGAATCTTGTCCTTCCTACCATCACTGTGCAGCACTGAGAGAAATGAATCACTGATCCTTCCTAGGGGAGAGTCATATAGCACAGCTTCAAGTTTCTGTTACTGAGCTTTACAACACTAGTAAGGTAAGAATTTATTGCTGACCTGATATGCAGGAACAAAATCTTGCTGCTTAATAAAGCTATTAAACATTCTGGATTTTTCCCACGTAAGAGATCAAACGTACAACATTACCTAAATTTCTCTGGCACTACTAGGAAGCATTTAATGTCATTGTACAGAATCATATGGTTTGTCCATAGATTTTATAATCCTGGAAGATACTGTGTCTGGAAAGTAGTTTTATTGCAATTCAATACATCCTAGATATTACCATCAAAGATTAAACATCACTCTATCAACAGTGCTTGTTAGGGAAAAACACCTGGTGTCTATGCAGCAAAGGTTATTATATTTCCCTTTCACAGTAGAGGTTTTGCAGTTGTAACAATGGACTAGCCTTTTACAGCTGAGATTAAACCTGAGAATATGACAAGCAAACCAAGGTGCTCCTCTCTTTATTGAATTATCTGATGATTTAAACAGGACGGGAGAAAGATAATTCCTCCCCTACCCAACTTTCTTTTATTTTCCCAAGCAATCATATGTACAATGCCAAGATTGAAAAACATTAGTCTTCTGAGAAATTTTCCTCTTTTTTCTTTTCAGGTATGCCTATCTCTCAAAAAAGAAATTTTTGATTTGTTTAAATCACAAATTGTGTGATTTTACGTGCAGTTGAAACTAGATTAATTAAAAGTGGAATTAAAGTGAGATCCACTTTTTTAAACCATAATTCTGTTACATTAATTGCTGAAACATTTTCAATATAAGAACACTCCATCTACTGAAATCTCTGGCCTGGAGACACCGAAAATAAAAAAAATAAAAAAAAGGAAGAGAAGTCTTCTGTAATTTAAACCTTCACAATGAAAACTGTGAGATTCTTAGTAACATTGCTTGTCATGTCCTAGCTGCTCATTGATCAGGAATCATAACATACAGATGCCTTGACAGTTTTTGATATTTAGTTAACAAACATTTGGTAATTTTTGAACTTTTGGAAGCATTTTTTTCTTTAGCATTTTCTTTTTCTTTTCTTTTTCTTTTTTTTTTTTTTTCAAGGAAAAAATCGTCAGAACAGATGGGAATTTGGATTGAATTCATTGATATAACTCTGGAAAAAATGTGAGTCTACAAATTTGCAGCATTTTTAAAAGCAGCATATTTGGAAAAAGTTGTTAAGTCTGGTTGCCAAGACATTTAAAAATGTTCTTGTCTCAAATCCTTTTTACGAAGACAGCTTGTTTTTCACTTACATCAATGGATGAGATGTTAATTGGTTGAAGCATGGATGCACATATGGATAAAGACCCACACTCTGGGAATGCTGTCTGTAAGCCTGCCTCAGCTGGAAAGGGTATGGCTCTGCTAGCATGGGAGTTATGTTGCAACAGAGCAGAAGTGATTCATTTCTTCCACTTTTCCTCCTAAAATTATACTTAACTTTGGTAAGTCCAGTGTTACCACAAGCCTAAAGATTCCAGACCACAATAACTAGCTTAAAAACTGGGCATTTGCCAAAGTGGACATACCTAAAAGAGAACAAAATTATGTGTGTAGTGGGTCCTGCTAATGCTGAAAGCAACATGCTTGCATTGTTAATTTTGGTCCCCACATGTGTACAGCACATGGGAGACAAGCCCTGGACTGTGAGAGCTGTCAGAGTGGGAGCCTGGGGCAGGGCTGACACTCTGGCAGTGGTGCTGCTGCAGAGCCAAGGGACTGCTGAAGAAGAAGAGTCCTCCCAGAGGGTTCTCCAGGGTGTAAGCAGACAAGACAGACAGCGATCTGGCAGCTGCATCCTAAGCTCATATGTAGCCTCCTATAGGGGTGCAGAAAGGACACTTGGCTTTTCTCAGGCAGGTCACCTGGTCCCCTAAGGAATGCAAATCTGCCTACCCCTCTGCAACGTGTAGAGGAGACAATCCTCTGTGCACCTCCAACCATTGCAGTAAGAGAGATCTGGCCTTAAATGAATAACTCATGACATGGGAGTAATTTGTGCCTTCTGCTGTATACATCTTTAAGTATGATAAAAGGTGCCTGCTAGCTTCTTCTGTGCAAGTAAAAATAACTTCAGCTGACTCTTTCATTTTCCTTATGCATATTCCTTTCTGATTCTAAGATTCCCCAGTTGCATCACAGTGCTATTCTAATTCCCAATGGTATGAGATTTTTTTTTCCACATGTTCTCTTTTCTTCCAGATTAAGCTAGTAAATTATTGTACCCACTAAGGACTTTTTTAAACTCAGACCAGTGTGAATCCATTTTCTTTGCTTCCTGACTTTTTCCAAAATTTGAGAGAGCACCAGTAATTCAAAGGCAAGTAGCCATGCTGGGAATGGTTTCTGACTCACTGTAATTACTGGAGCAAAGGCAGTTAAATAGAGATACTGATAAGTCTGCTCTGAGGATATGGCAAAAGGCAAAGATACTCCTCCTCTATTCCATTATATGTAAAAGAATTGTATTCTAAAAGGGCAGGAAAAGACTAAAAAAAAGAGCTGCCTTTTTTTTTTCTTTTGCTTTTAGCCTAAACCTCAAGACGATATGCCCAAGAGGACTACCAAAATTAGAGGATCAAAGTTCAGCAGTAGCATAAAACTGAATGTACAGAGATTCCATTAGAGACTAAAATGACAAAATTAAGGTCAATTAATTTAGGTCAACCAAGGAATGACCCAATTGTTAAGTTTGGGCCATTTCATGTACCTGAAGTACTTTGCTTGCTGCTCTGGAGAAGCCATGTGTCCTTTAGTTCTCATAGCGTATCTGCCAGCCCCTGGACATACTTCCTATACCCTGGGGTTTCTCAAAAGGCACTAGATGCTGATGTTTAGGAATTAGTCACTTGCATGTCAGCATTTAGATGTCTTAGATTTGAACCCAACATCACATAGAATATCTATTTCCTCTTTCATCTGTTCTGAAATTATGTTTTGGTGGGGTTTTTTTGTTGTTGTTGCTTGTGTGTGTATGTGCATTTTATACTGCATATATAGCTGGAGGAAGAATTTAGTAGTTTTTGGAAAATGAATCACATAATTTTTTAGAATAACAGTCATCATTGTCAGCCCTTTGTGTGCCTTTTAATGTAAAATAAACTGGTAAGCACCTAGAAGATAGCTTCCAAATGAACAGAAGTTAATATGCATTTGACAAGAGCAAATGCATCTGGCAAATCCTATTTCCTTCTACAGCAGGCTGACTAGATCTGGGAAGAGACAAGAGACAGTATTTGTCACACAATTAGTACTCAGTGAACCTTCTGGCACTATCTGTGGCAATCTTACATAAAAAGAAAACAAGTGAAATGTTACAAGGCTGAAAAGACAACAGGTAAGTATAGGAGCTTTTAGAAAAAACTCTTCTCCAAGAGTAGATATCATTAAGGACATTGCCACAATAGTGGTACTGACATGTATTTGTCAGAAGAAGCAAAGGTCCATCTTAGGTTGAACAGATTTTGGTTAGCTTCCAGACACCCCAAAGAGGTGGAACAGAGGATATGTTTATTACATTTGCAGCTGACACAAAGCCAGACTGTAAATTCACTGCAGCACAGGACTGAAAACAAACATGATCCTGACAAGGTGGGATTAAAACCACACATGCTCCTGACAAGGTGAAGACAGACTGGAGGTAGCTCTCCTGAGGAGTCCACGGGGGTTGCAGTGACTGTGACGGGTATGTTATTTGACTTTGACATGGTTTAATGAGAAAGACAACCCTATATTGGGTTTGAAGACTTGAAAGATGACTGGTTTTATCCTTTTGCTCTGAACAGCTGAAAAAGTCTTGCACTGAATGTTGTGTCTACTTTTTGGCATGGCCCTTGTAGTAAAAGCAATGCAGAATCAATTGAAAATAATCCACGGGGAAGCAATACAAATGGTGACAAATCTTGAAAACCATGATTTACAGAGAAAGACTGAATCAACTAGGGACTTCAAACCTACAACAAGGGATAAAGGGCATGTGGCATCAGTCTTCAAGCACAGCAAGCAAGACATTACCTGACTGCTATATTTGGAGGATTATGATTCTTGGTGTCAGAATTAGCTTCAGTTAAACTCATTTAGAAGGCCCATGTGTACTCCAGTTAAACCAGTCATTGCTGGTGTTGATATGCCACACTGCCATATTGGAGTTCAACACATGCTCTGAGGAGAGCAAGGATTCCCAGGATTTGGGGCCTGCCCTAGCCCTTTTGGGAGAGCTCATGGGACACTAACACTTGTAGGCTGAGAGTTTCCCTTGACTGAAGTGATTATAAAGCATGCTAATTCAAGGAACAATTAACTACATATGCCTCTGCCAAGAGAAAAGTGTAGAATTTGTAAATCTTGTATCATAATTAACTCATGTACTTCGTATGTTTTTTTGATTTTCAGTTATTAAAGGTGAATAAATAGTTGTGATTTTCCTAGCATGAGTTGATGAGCAGTTCTGAGCAAGTTTAGATGGGCATCTTTGGGGAATGTGATTTTTCAGTCAAAAGTGATTTTTTTTTTTATACAGCTGATAGGAATTTATGACTCAGAGATAATCCCAAAACTATGTTGATTCAGAGAGAAAGAAAAAAATTCTTCTGAACTCTGTTTCACTCATATTTCCCACAGATCATTAATCCCAGTAAAATCCCTCTTTGTTCTCTCCTTACCTGTGCACCTCTTTAAATTTAGCTTTGCTCTTATCACGCTTGACTTCAATAGTTCTACACCACAAAATAAATTTGCCCCAGAACTGTTTCAGTTCTTACTGAAATTACATGGAGGAGAAAGCTTGTTTGAGCAGAGAAGAATGGCTTTGATTCAGGGAATCAGCTTGATGCAATGTGAGGATGTGAGGCTGGTAGTCCTTCCCTTCTCTTTATCAGGAAGGCTTCTATCCTTGGTCATAAAAAGTAAGGGAAATGCATCCATGTTGTTTTTCTTCACTACAGCTTCTACTCTTTTCCTCAAGGCTACTCCTGCGCTAAATTTCTGGAAAGCTGCCTCCAGCTGCATATGCCCTGTGATTTCCCTTCAATGTGAATTCCTTAATGAAGCTGTGATTCATGAACAAATTATTAGTTGGCTGACCATTATCATAAATTGAGATTAGATAAGGTTTAATTACCACCCTTTTGTAATCATTGATTCTGCTCAAAATAAAACATAACTAAAAGTCACATTTTTACTTTATCAGAAATTAAGAGGTAGAGTTAACATTCTTTATTACAAAAATCAAGACACATTCATACAATCCAAAACTTGCTAATAAATTGTTATTTCTTTTCATATGCACAATTTCCTTAGCCTGGTAAAAGAAAATCACTGACAGATGGCCAAAGCACCATCTTTTATAACCCAAATCGTCTAGATAACACATTCATTTATATATATCTCACAATACATCTGCATTATCTTATTCCAATAACTAAACATCAATTCATTTACATTTACATAAATTCCATATTTTAACACCATTCAGAGCACAATAAGCTTACAAAGATTTTTTTCAAAATCCTTTTGGATTACAGTTACTGTGGTTACATTTCATTAACATCCTTGACAGTGATACCTCACCAATGCCTTGGCAAAACTTTCTCATCATCCAGCATCAAACATCTTCACCACCCTTCAGACACATTCCATTACAGAAAATCAGCATAAAACCACCTGCTGTTACTTTTAACCACTTAATCAGAGCCTGCCTCTATGTAAAAGACAAATCCTCTCAACTTCTCCCACATCAACCCACTGAGTTCCCAAGAGTCTCAGTACCCACCTAATTTCACCATCTGCCAAAAACCTTGGTACACTCAACCAGAGGTAGAAAAAAGTGTCTCCACGTTCCCACTGTGTTATTGGAGGGGTCCAGGGTTTATCAGGAGATGGGATTAATTCCATGCTTGTATAGAATACCTAAGGATGTAAGACCTTGCTTGCATGACTGAATTTTAGGCGGCAGAAATGAAGGAACATTTTGTTCAAATAATGAAAATTGACAAAAGTAATGAATCATGCTGCCACAACCTGTGAAAATAAGTCACAATAATAAAAATAAGCTGTCTCCATTTCAATAATCACTGATGTTAAAAATCCAAAGATAAGCCCCCTTTTTTTACACAAAAATTTTCCATGTTATTCTGTTTCTTGTTTCCAGTTCCTTCTTTCTTGACCTGTATTTCAGTTCCATTATTTTCCACTGCTGCTTTCAAGTCCAAGACCCTTATCAGGATGGGCCAATGCAGTTTCACAAGCTATGAAATACTCTCTGCAAAGGGAAATCCTCAGACTGATCCATCCAAAGCACATCAGACTATCTCAGTCCTGTCCATAACGCACCTTTCACCATGACTTGAACCCCATCCCTCTTTGCCAAGCCTTTTACAAAATATTTGCCTAGTTTGAATGATTTGCTGTCAGTTTTCCTTAGCTGACTTTCCTGGATCGCTAATCCTTTTCTCATCAGAAAGTGCTTCCCACAGAAAGTCTCACCTTTTATTTGAGCAATTCTTTTTCCATCAGCTTAAAGCCCATCAACAACCTCCACTATAACATTTCTCCAGCCTGAATAATTTCCTTACCTTTTACAAAGAATGAGCAGTTAACAATATTTTGCATGTGAAGGCTTTTTTTCTGAAGGGTGAATCACTCGTCACCACAGCATCATTAGAGAAATACTTGTGCTGCTTAGAATTAGATGAAAATAAACTTCTGAGAGTAACCTATACAGTGTAGAGAGGTGAATCTAAGTTGAAACCCAGGAAAAAGGGATATTTACATTCATCTACAGAATATTTTTCTCTTCACATTGAGATTTACTGGATGGTAACCATGCAAAACAATTTGCCATGAATATCAAAAGGATTTTCAGTTAGCCTTCAGAGAGTCAGCCCTAATTCCTTTGCAGAAAATACAAACAAATATTAAAACAAATACTTCTGACCTCAGCATCTGACTTATATGTTAGAGAGCCAGCACTTCTCAGTTATCTCTTATGCATTTCTTTTAACTTATAGCTGTTGGCTACTTTTCTCCTAGAAGACAGTTTTGCTGAGGAGCTCTTGATTCCACGAAAAAACCCCATTTGGAACAGGCACTATATGTTTAATATTTGGACTCAGTCTATCATAGCAAAAGATGCTTACTGTTGTGAGGAATGAATGATGAACACATGTCAACTGGTATCTAGCTATTCTAGCTTTGATACAATGTTGAATTCAGGAAATGCCAGAGGAGGTCCCACTCTGACATCTATTAAGACAAACTTTACGAACGATGCTAGAACAAGGTTGACTATCAATATTTAACATTTTGCAGCATTAGACAAGCAAGCCAGTTTAGAATCTAAAAGATTTGTGCACAGGAGCAATGCATATAAGCCCATATAATCTCCAAGGCAGGTTGTTCTGTAGGTAGGAGCAATTTGATTCACTGATGCTGCCTGGATGGCCATTTTACCAAAGCATGATTATAAATTACTTCTTTTGAAAAAAAGGGCTCAGTTACTAGAATACTCTTTCTTTATGGGAGATATCTACATTTAACATGACTTTGACTTGCAGTATTTCACCTTATTCATATTTGAGAGGCAAAATCTGGGCTTCACTGAAATCAATGAAATATTGCTTACTTCAGTACAGTAAGGATCTTAAGTCAGAAACTGTCTATAAATTTCTGTATTATATCCAAAGAAATGGATTTGCTCTGTAATCACCTCTATAAAAATGTCAATGTACCATTTGTTAAATATACAAGGCGATAGTCACTTGATCTGCCTTTGACATATAAAGGCAGGTATCAAATACACACTGGTTGTCTGTGGCTCCTCATAAGCCCAATCGTGAAAGTTTGGGCATGGAGTGGGATTCTCTGTGTTCAAAGTTAGGTTCCTAGTATATCTGGGATGAATATTTGCAAGTGCTATTTGCTTCCCATTCCTTATGGAAGATGCCTACAAAATATGCTTATGCCTAGTTGACTAATATTTGGGCATTTAGACTGAAGTGTGATTAATCTCATGCATACAGCTGCATCTTGGAGATCTCAAGGTTTCTTCTAGTCTTGTGTTGTCCTGAGAAGCAACCTTCTTGATTTCTATAGACCTAACTGTCCATAAACCAGCTCAATGCACTTATTCTTGTACAAATTTTGTCTTTTGTTTGGACCTGTTATTCTCCTTTCCTGGCTTTATCATATCTTTAGAAACACAACCACCTGATTTCCATTCAGCCATATTTCCACACCCCCTTGTAATTCAGGCTCTTTCTTGCCTTTTTCTGATGCTGTGTTACTGAATATCACCTTTCTTTTAGACCAGAATTTTCCAGCCTTCCAGATGAGCTTCTACCAGACTCATTGCACTGTAGTAGCAACCTTTACGTTTTTCACCTTCTTAGGTTCACTTCCCAGGGATGATATGTCTGCCTTCATCTTTTATTTCTATCTTCCATTATCAGAGTTGCAGTCAAGATAAATCTTCCACTTTGTTTCTGCTACTATATAATAGTAGTAGATTAAAAATATGTCAGATATGTCAGTTGTAACAAAGAACAATTTTCACACACAGATTTAGTTGCATTTTCTTTAATTTTTAAAAAAAAATATTGTTTTCTTCATTTTGACATTGGAGACCAGTGGAATGTGACATTTTTTTCTTCCATTTGTCAAACTTTTAGGAGAATGGTAAGAAAAACTACAGGACAATGACTTTCCCCTCTTCCAATGAAATCAGATCTGCCTGTCCACCGGCACTACCAAACCTGATGCATAAGGAGGTAGTTTTCCATGGCAACATGGAAAAATGTATCCATTCTTTTTATGCAGATGGATGACTTTTAAAATTTTGTCTCTGAGCTTTTTGGCCATACTTTTAGAAGACAGGTCATCCTCACACCCTGTCCTACAACAGATTTCCCTTGCACTTCCTGGCTAAGGCAGAAGCTGGAGAAGATACTGGAGAAACATTGAAACCTTGCTAGTGGAGCCAGTTTAACCTCTCTGTGGGGTCAGTAGCCTGTCTAAAATTTCATAGCCTAATTCTGTTGCTGCACAAGATGTGTAGTCAAGGGTCATGCTGTGCCTTTACTGTTCCTGCCATGTGAGATGTCAGGAAAGGACTAGAAATGACCTTTGGGAGCTGTCATGCCTCTCCTACTTTTGAGGAAGCAGGAGAAATTAGGCCAGTGGGAACCCTTTTACAGCAAGTTGTACCCACACACACCAACAAGGCCCTCAGCATGATTTTTAGAGCTTTTGTATTCCACAAGTAGATAAAAGGTTGTCAGGACTTTGGGCTACAGCATTTCTGTGTGCATAACCAGCACTAGAACAGCTTTATGCAAAATCCATAAAAATGTCTTCCTGTCCATAAACCAAAGAGCAGCTTTGTAGCTGGATAGAATGGCATCTATTCCCATATTGACATAAAATTGAGCACTTTTTTTTTTAATGCTACATGTTTCTTCTGGCACAGTTGAATATACATGAAAGCATTCATAACTTGATGGTAATTCAGCCTTGAAACTAGTTAATGGCTTATGCAGGTTTCAAGACTGGTGAGAACTCTGTACTTGATCCTCTGAAATTTCTTCATCCTGAGAGATTTCCAAGTAATTCAAATAACACTAATACAGAGCACTGACTTCATGAGAACAGAAAAACAAAGCATTCCTCTTTCATCAGCAGAAAAATAGCATTAGGATTCTAATAAGAAAGAATGGTTTGGCTACAATAATTTGAATTATTAATAGTTAATAAATAATCGTTTTCTCCTGTGTTTTTTTTTTTAATGTATATAATTCAAAGATTTATCCTAATTTCCTCAACTGTTCATTCATTTGTTAGAATTTGCAGCATAACTCAGGGGACATCCTTAATAGCACCCATTAGTCTAAATATATGCATTGTATTATTCAGTGACTCAACTGTTAGAAGAGAAACATTATTAATCTGTTCTGAACTCAGTTTGCACCTGTTCTAGGTCCTACACCATTCCTTTCTTCTACCCTCTGCCATAAGCTGCTGACATTATATCATCAATGTTTGTTTTAACAGCAGTTTGACAAAAACCTAATTATTAAAAAAACTCCAAACATTTTCAACTCAGTGTTAAAGGAGCATGTGGATCTAAACTGATGGACAAATTGAGAGAGAGGTCACAGTTGATGGAAGAAATTAAAAGGATGGTTACTGATTGTATTTGCTAATTTCTAATTCTGGGTCATCACTAATTGTGATTCAACAAAGTTTTTCCACCTTTTCCTACTTCTACAAATATGGACAAATATTTCATCCTCAGTTTGGCCATCACTACTACTTGCATAAACAAGAAATACAGATCAAATTACCCCTTGCTGGTGGGAGATGTTCCCACCGTGCTAGCACCACCTTCACACCTGCCACAGGGAGGACTTTTTCCCCATTCCACACAGAATTAGACCTCATGCTTCCCAAAAGAGACACATACTTCTAGGCTGAGAGCTACTGCTAGTGAGGACACACATTATTATTAAAAATCCCCAAAAAACCCAACTGAACCCAAAAACTCCCAAGCTGACATTAATGAGGTTGAATATATGTATTGTTATTAAAGGGAACTTTTTCCAGGGTTATCTTAAAATAATCTACTAATTCTCTGATTGTGCTCCTTAATCAGATCTCATAACACTGCTTTAATTAGAGAGCAATGCTATTAAACCCAGAACAATGAAACCTAGTAATTCAGTAATTGTAGTAGAGTGACAGGTTTATCTGCATTCTTTCTTTAACTTCAAAAATATTCTCAACTTTCAAGCTTGCATATTGCTCTAGTATTTTAACTTCTCATTTCATTTCCTGTGGACCTAATGAAAAAAGGTAATTTTCAAGGAAATAAAAAATAAAGCCAACTAGTTTGTTGTGACCTGAGTATTTAAAATCTAAAAATGAGACTGCAAACAGAAAACAAAGGTGAAGAAATGAAAGGATAACAGAGAAACATTTTCAAGAGGAATCATCTGTTTCCAAGTAAAATCAAAATGAGGATGAAATAAAAAATTGCTAGTAAACCTTTCCCATCGTCTTGTGTAGCTTATCTGTCATTTGTTAAAGGTTTCAGTAATCTAAACAGCTACAGCTTTTTTTCCCCGTTCAATGACTAAACCAAACACAAAGCCTCTATCTGTTGCCTTTTAAAGGCCTGACCATAAGCTATTTTATTAATTCATGAATTTTCAGGAATACTCCTAAATACTATGTATCTGCATGTATTAACAAAAAATGAGGTTATATTCCAAAATTGCTAGTACTTTAATGCATTCAAATATCTAAATATATTAAGCCAAATAGTTAAAGGAAGCAGATTTCTAAACTTTTTTACTCATTATCCATTTTAAAATGAAAGTCCAAGAACAATGGTCTTCTGTTGGAGCATTGTATCATAACTTACGTATTTGCCACTCTCATGATTTTTATAGAAGCAGCACAGCACCTGCTAAGAGAATTGTTCCCACCCTGCTTGGAGGAAACAGCAAAGCATTGCCTGAACAATTCACCCAAGAAGAATGTTATTGAGCCATACATTTTAAAAGAACCAGACATTTTAAAACACACCTGTGCTGGCCTTGGGAAACAGCTCATGAGAAATTGCAGTTTTGCTAGCAGCTAACATGCTTTCTCCAAAGACATGATTTAATGGGAATGCTGAGCTGTTCTCACAGGGACTTCTGCTTCACTTGGGTTTGACCCGTTGGAAACTGAAGATTCATGGGTTTGTACCTACCTCTGTGTAAATCAGGACTATCTCCTTTGAAGTTAGCAGATGTAAAAATCTGGGTGAATAAAGGTGGATCAAGGCCCAGGGCTGTCATCCCTGCCCTGCTGCTTTTATTCAGTTTAGGGTTTCAAACATATAATTGCAGTATTTTTTTTCTGTCATATGGGAATGTGGATTGAGACTGAGCCGGAACAGAAGGACGAATAGGTGCAGGCTTGCTTTGCAGAGCTGCAGTGTGGTGCCAAGGCAAGTAGTGGTGGCAGGTTTCCAGCTGCCCTGTCACTCTGAGTGATCTCTCTCAGCACTGCTCCAGAACACCCTCCTTTGCTAACTCCATTCCTCTCCCAGGCAGCAGTAATAATGACATTGTTATCACAATGTAGTAGACTTTATGACTTCCTAATACACTATCATGCTTCTAAACCAGAACTGCCTCAACACCGACGGTTTTCAAGCCTGTATCTTTCCCATATCATCCCTTGTGTGAAATACATGTCTCTCACCTTCAACTGGTATCGCAATTTCTCCTAAAGTTCCTTACTTAAAGCAGGATGAATCCCACCTGGGGAAGTTACATACTTGGTCAATGGCTTAAGCCTCAGTCCTCACATTGGAGGTGATATTGCAAAGGTTATGCTTGCAGTTGTTGTGTTCAGCAGCCTGCCAGGGGCACGTGACATGGCAGGGCTTGCTAAAATAGGTAACATTATAAAAGATTATATTAATACTGTCTTATTAACATGGTCTGCACTTGAATCAGAAAATCAATTAAAAAAATTAAAGAAACAGAATATTCCACTCAAAGAGTGGAGTTAATGCAAAAGCGTACCTCAGAAGAAAACACTTGCACCTGCACAGTTCAGCTCCCACAGAAATGACAAATCAGTCTGTTCTGGCACAGAGATTTGATTTATGTACACAGATGCCTTAACCCTCACCCTCCCAACCAAGACTCTCATCCACACTGAAGCATTGTTAACATCATTGTCCTTTAGTATCTTAATTTTTTATATGAAAATCAAGCACTAAATCAAAGGTTAAAATGTAAAGAGAGTTTCTTTCATTTCAGGAAGCACAACATGTAAAAATAACAGCATAATCCAGAGCACACACCATCAGAATTTAGGAGTGAGTTGGATTTTCCTTATTGTGCAGAAGACAAAAACACTGTCCCAATTTCTATACAGGCAACCAACTCAGTAACACAAGAAAATGCTGCATTTTACCTCCCTGTATCTCAATATACACTTTCACTACTTGAAAGAGCATGTGAAAAGACATCAGAGATAGTGTTACAAGACAATTGCCAGCACATCACTATATAAGCAACCTGTACACATTTTTGTTTATCACCAGATTCCCAAAGCTCCACCAAAGGCCTTCAGGCCAGCTGTACCCTAGACAGTTCCTGAGGTACTGGTGTGCACTTTCTCTGAGTCCACAATGCACTCCTAAATTAAAAAATGAAGACAGTGTTTCCAGCTAAAAATGAATAGCCTCAGTTTTGGAGATACAGATGAGACCCAATAGCAACCCTCACTTGGTTTTGGTCCATGGGCTTATCTGAAAATGGTGCTGCTGCAGATAAAAGCAGAATCTGGCAATTACTAGAAATCTGCTTTATCAGAATAATTAAGAAAGGAATCCCTCCACTATGTTAGATATTAAATAATATTTTAATGAAATCTCCCACAGTCATTCATAGTGCTCTAAATGCTGGCCATCTCAAAATGAACTGGGTAGTGAGCTGACACTTTAATTTGTGCTGTCAATAGTGCCCTGTTGTGTTTTCTAACATGCAAAGAATATAGCGTTTGCAATTAAGACACAGGATTAAAACAGATGATGCACACTGCTGTTTAGTGACCTACTATTGCTAATATAATGAAGAAAGTGCACTGGTTTTTACCTGCACTTGCAGATTTCCTCCTTTTCAAAGTGTACCCAGACCTGATGGATTTTTAGGCTTCCTACCCTTGCTTCCCACTGCTCAGGGGGAGTTCTCTTTGCTGAGCAGTTCAAAAATGGGATATTCAAAACAAAGAATAAACTCATGACAGAAAATGCAACGACTTCATTGCTCTCTGAAAGCCAACAATGGGAAACTACAGTGGGCTGGAGACAGACTCCTAAATAATTCATGACACACAGTCCATTCGTGAATGATTTTTTTCCCTATTAGAGGTACATTAATACGTGGAAGTCTAACCCATGGAAAATCTTATCTGGCCTCAGAGAAAAAAGTCTCACATCCCTCCATCACCTCAAGCTCAAGACTACTCTGAGCTGCGACTACCTTCTAAAGAGATTGTGCTATTGTTTGCTCTAACTCTGCCGAAGCCCAGCTTGAGTTTTAAACACACCTTTGAAACAATCATTATACCATCACAGGCTTTATCTATCACATTCATTACTTGTATTTCAGCAGACTATTCCTCAAAAATCTGCCTTTGTTAAACACAGCATTATACAGTGCTACCTCATTCCAAGTCACAGAACTTTCAAAAAAAAAAAAAAAAAGGAAAAACCCCTTCTCTAAGACCACATGCTACATTAAAGTACCATGTTTTATTTTTACATGAGGATTACTGTTCCCCCAGATTTCAATTCACTGCTATGGACCATGCAAAATGCCACAGACCACGGAAGCTATATTTTCAAATGGAAGTTTTTATTGATTAATCAGGCATTGAATCAAGTGTTGTAAAATAAACAGATTTTGTCTGTTAAAAAATGTCCAGTAGAATATCATTCATAGCAAACTTGTTTCCTCATTGTCATACAGAATATGAAATTGTTCAAGAAACAAGCAAAAAAGGAATACCTGACTAACTGCTGTGACTTTGTCTGTGTACATACATATGTATGCATATACACAAATCACACACTATATTTGTGCATATACTGGTGCGTGTATACCCATACATATGTGCACATATATACACAAACATATGTACAAAGAATAATGATTGAGTTAACAGGCCATTGGAGAAATGTGGCTGAGCTCCAAATGAAATATTCTGTGCTAAAATAAAAATGATACAGCAAGGCCTGTTAGATAACAGACCATTCTTCTTCCATTGGCCAAAACCACTATCCATCTTTAGACTCATGGTCTATCTTTACAATGAAAATACGTGAGATCATTTGGGACCTTTCCAAATTCATGGTATTGCTTCCATCCAGCTCAATCTCTGCCAACATTGTATAGCCAAACACTGAAGAGTGTTTTCAGTTTATCCACTACTGAAATCAGTTTCTAGATTTAATATTTGTGGCAAAAGAGAAGATACACAATCTTGCTACATGTACTTTGGTAATATACCTCTTCCTTTTAGGCAGAAACTTGGCAATAACCCTAGATTGAAACTCCTTTCTTCATGCATCTTTTTATCACTGCTTTGCATCAGTCATCTGTCAAATAGCTATAAAAATTTTCATGCCATCTCAGCTACCTCCCAAACATCCCAGGTCAGATCATCTGATGCAGTGCAGTGTGTATCAGACTGTACGAGTAACACTGTATTCAATTATAAAATGTAATGTTTGGGGACTTATTTACTTTTTCATTTTAGAAGGTATGTTTCTTGATTATTAAAGGCAGTAAGATAAACATTGCAGTTCAATACATGTGCACATTTTGCCTTATTTATGTCTACTCTGGAAAGATAGTAGCTCCAACCCGTGAACAACGGGATGCTGCCCAGCTGAACGCCATGGTACCAGCAGTGTACAGCCAGATTTTTTCCATTTAATTCAGCACTTAGCATGGCATGTAAAGGGAAATCAAAGAAACATGAATAGGCATTTATTGTTTCTTAAAAAAAGTAAAAAAACCAAAGAGGCATGTATGTATTCCTCATCTTGCTCATAAATTTTTGATGTCATCAGAAGGCAAACTGCAATACAGTTTTGTACCTGAAGAATCAGTATTTAAAAAATCTGAAGCTGAGCTTGGGACCATTTTATTTTGGACCCATTAGTGAACAAAGTGCATTAAGGCATCTTTTCCAAAAGACACCTAAAGCATGGTTAGAAATTACTGAGCAAATCTTTTCTTAAAGCTGATATTTGATTTATCCTTTCTCTACACAGGCAGATTTTCACTACTTGCATAGTAACAACAAGACACTGTAGGAAAACCATTCTTTTAAACTTGTCATATGCCTCAAGCATCTCCCAAAATGACCATTTATAAGCATCACAGTAATTACAAAGGGCTTCTATTCTGTAGAAGGAAAGAGGAAAAAATGCACCTGATTAAGCTTTGAGATAAGTACGTACAACCTCTATTGCCTTCACTGAAGTTCATCTATCAAAACCAGGCTGAATGTAGGGTCTGCCCATGCAGATTCCTACTGCTGCTGAAAGCATGTTCTTTATTCCTCATTCACAAAGAGAACTACGTTTTCCCAAACAACCCAAGACAATAATAACTATGAGCAAACTCCAGCTGCCGTGTTTCTCCTTACAGCACATGTAAAAAAGACTTCCTTATTTTGTTATAGACACTACACAGTATGTAACAATGAAACATTTGTATTTAATTTAAAATCAATGGTAAAGTGGCACAGGTCTCACTCAGAGTTGTTGGCTGGGCTTGCTATGTTGAACCTTGTAAAATCAGCAATAATCATTCACATGTCTACCATCAGAACCGTGACAACTTCTATTACAATCAATCCTTAAATGATGCCGTGCTTTATCAAATTAGTCTACAGTCAGACCTTGGATTGGCTGCTCTCCTCCAGTGTTGCTGATTCTCAGAGATGGTATCAGTCTTCCACATCCTCAGTGATTCTATAATGTTTCCCAAAGACGAAAGAGAAACACTGGCAGATGGGAATGTTGCCATCAATAAAATAAATCACCAGATGATTTATCCACTCACATTTCTAGGAGACACTCCACATGTTTTTTATGAACTGAGAGAGCACTGCCCTGTGAACAGAAGTAAATTAAACTTTATTCTTTTGCTGTGTTGGCTCGCTCTCTTTTTTGTTTCTGTTCTTTTGGTCTGCACACCCCCATGTGCAAAGTGGAAATTGGGAGATCTTGCACTCAGCAAGGCTGGTAATGAGTAACGAGTGAAACCTGCAGTACACTGACTTGTCCACTGCACAGTTTTCATCCTTCCAATTTCCTGCTTTTATCCACTGTAAAATAAAACTATGCAAAAGGCTGACTAAACTTTAATTAATAGGGCCATCAATGTGCAAACAAAAAAAAAAAGCAACAACAAAAAAATCCAGGTGTCCAAACCAGGCTTTCACTTCCCTCCCTTTTTTTTTTTTTTCCTATTTTTATAAATAATTTATAAATCTTCCTGCAAGAGACTAAATACAAAACCAACCAAACAAAACCAACTGCAAAAGAAAGTTCTAAGATATTTTTAAAGCCGCTTCTTGTCCTTCCATATGAAGTACACAGAAAGAGATATTCTTTCCTTTTCAGTTTTGGCCAAATCCAGCAGCGAAGGCCAGGATGCCACATGGGTCCTCCAGCTCCAGGTAAGTTCCTGCAGGCAGCAGCCCTGGGAAGATGTGTCGTCCTACCTTTTGGCTTTTAGCAGTCACGCGAGCTGCTCGGAGGAGTCTAGGTGGTCAGGGATAGGCAAGCCAGTTATAATGGTCAAACACTTGTTCCACACTGTGAATGTGGGGCACACTGGCTGCCCAAAAGTAATGTCAAAAGTGTAAAGGTGTAGGGAGTTCAAAGCATCGTAAAAAGCAAGGGAACCATTGTCATAGTCCAGCAAAATCCCGACCCGCCGGAGGTGAGGCGCAGGCTCGATGGGGATCTCTTTGCTGTTGTGCCGCACCACCCACGTGTTGTTGCAGCGGCAAAGCACCCAGGAGGCAGAATTCTTTCCGATCCACTCGTGTTTCGGTGCTGACTTGTAGGAAATGCCAATAGCATACCTGCAAAACAAAAGAACATCTCAAGGAAACAAATGCTGCCTGTCATGTTTGTCTCTCATTGAAGTCAAATGTTAGCCCAAAGGGCTCACTGGAGTGCCCCAGCCTCTTAGTGCTGCTGGTTAAGTTCTGGTTAAATGGCATTTCACCACAATATCTGCACAGACTTAATTAATGTTTTGCCCCTTCTCTCTTTTGGGTCTAGGAGACCAGGGTAACTCATCGTATCATTTCTAGTTTGGCAATTTTTTTGAGTGCTTACCTCTGGTATTCAAAAGAAAGATTGTTGAGTACTCAGTAACTCAGAGTTTAAATCACAGGACCCCAAATTTCCACTTCCAACAGATGAATACAGAGGAATTAATTGATTTTAAAATACACTGCTATCTGTCAGCTAATCTGATCTCTCCTTGCTCCTTTAATATATGGCCCAGAAGAAGGAATGCAAGAAAAAACATCAAGGACACATTAAAAATTTTTTTTGCCATTTTTGAACATGTTTTGCCAGATGTTGGTGTGGTTTTCAGATTCAGATGAGCATTTTTGGGCCTGGGTTTCAGGCCAAGTGAAGCAATTGTAGGTGAAGACATTTGCTTTGGAAACCATAATTTATGGCAAGATGTGCAGGGTAAAAGGATTGTGAAAATGTTCTCATTAATGGACACTGAGGACAAATACCTGATTTGTCATATATAACAGAAATATAAAAGTTCCTCACGTTTTAAGAGTCACTGCATTATTTGTTGGGCTTTCAACCAACAAAGATTAATGGGCTATAATTCACTTTTCCCCCGTTCCTTAGCATTGGCACAGACAAACAGCATTTTTCTTGTCGGAGACTGTGGGCAATACCTGAAGACCTTACTGATTTTTCCACTCCACTAACCTTCATTATGATGCCTTTGAATACCAAAGGATAACATCTCTTCCCTTGACTAAAGGCCCCCTGAAATCCACCCCTGTATGACCCAGAGGATCACTCAGAAGGGGAGGAAAGCACTCTTCTATTTCCTGCCCCTTGCTTCATAACCTGGGGCACAGACCTACAGCTCTGCCGCTCTGCATCCCCTCCACAGAAGAAAAGCTGATCTCTGTCCCTGTGAAACTGGATCATCAAATAGTCCTCATTTTTATTTAATTTTTCTTATTGAAGGACATGGAAATCTTTCACATTTAGTAGAGAAACAATTGCATTTACAACACTTGCTCTTAAAATGTACTGTATGTGGGTTCAAAAAACAGATACCCCAGATATGGAGTAAAAGTCCTGTGAAGGCTGCTAAATATAAGGATGTTTAATGTGACAGATTTAATTCCAGAGTCCAAAAGTCCTGGAGATTGGGAAAATAGTCTGACAAACTAAGTGAAAGTGTGTGCTTGGCCTGCTCATGTACTAGAGCATGCTTCTGCTACTGGTCTCTATCAGAGAAACCATGCCAGCACCTGCATGGTGTGAACTAGTGCTTCTTTTCACAGGTATTTTTATATACATACCACGTGCTCCCACTTATAACCACTTCCCAGTAATGCCTCCCGCTGTCGATGAACACGTTGCCGGCTACTCCATAGCTCCCTTGGCTCGTGAATCGCTCTGGAGTGTGACTCTTTTTGGAGGACGTTTCATCACGTTCCACTGTCAAGTTATCATGAGACACTTTCAATTTTCTATGTGCAGATTTAGGGTCCAGTTTAAATGGCTGACCTAGGGACACAGAGACAAAGATGACAGAAGAATGGTTTGGCTTTAATTCTGACAAGGAGAGTGGATTAGCAAACCTCTAAGAAGCCTGCAAGATTACATAACCATGTTCATTTCCTCCTCTCAAATGTTCTTGAGATGGACTAACCTATTCTGCTCCTCGCAATAGCTGGTTTGTGTTGCATTGTCGGGTTATTGACAATTTCTTTGTGCTTTAACTTCCCCGTGTCAATAATCCCTGAAAAGAGTCCTGCGTATTCATCGTGTCCTTTATCTCTGACCTAGAGGTAACCAGAACACTCTCTTCTTGAATGTAATTGAAACCAATATACATGTTAATAAAGGTCTGAGAGTTGCTTTTTTCACAGCGTATAAGACTTAGAATAAATTATTTTCTATTAATTCTCTAGGGATAAAGATCCATAATAACATCTTCATTATTCCTACAAAAACTATGATTTCAAATCCCACAAAATGAGTTTGAAAGTAACAAGAAGCACTAGTATTGCCTCTTCAATCATTCATTCATTCACATCTTTATTTATAACAAGCACAGTCAACAATTCAGGATTGCTTTGGAAGGATGCCCATGTGGTACTGGATACTGTGCATTAAAAAGAAGGAAGTGAACTGTAACTTGGTCCAAATAATATAGTGTAATAACATTATTGAGCCTGTTGCTCTTGGCAAGTATCTTAGGCTGTAGCACAAGACTTGTAGACAATAACAGGAAGCTTTTCGGTAAACTGAACCCTGTAGATACATAAAGCCCACCACGATTCTGACAGGCTTGCTCATTGTGTCAGAAAGCAGAAAGATCATTTACCTCCACCAGGAGACAACTAGAAAAGTACAACTCCACAAGTAGTCCAGCAAAGCACTTTTCCCTTCTTAGTGTCTTTTGTATCAAGGCAAAAAGCATGTAATTGGAAGATTTGATGACATGCACAGAAAATGAAAACGAGCTCTCTCACAAAGTCCATGTCAGGCACTGGCACATGTACTTTGAATAAGATGTAAACTGTTCAGGGTTATCTACTTTTGCAATGTGCATTTAGTTATGCATTATAACTAAATATAAAATAAGCCCATTGGAAAGTATTTGGGGACTATTTCTTACTGCGTGGTAGCAATAACATACATACAGCCTGCCTCTCTGACTAGTTCGTAGTCTTTGTGTGCTGAAACAGTATCTGAAGGATGTCTCCCTGTATTGAATTGTGCCTGGTCACATCACACAGGTGTTAATAGCAGAAAGGGGGAAATCAGAAATGTGTACATGCCATTCTCTTCAGTATTCTTGTAACATTCAGTATCTCCCCTTTTCAAGTACCACCCTACAATAAGCAGGTTTCAGACAAACCTCAGTGTTTCCAACCCTTAGAGCTGCCCATGATGACTATGTGACTGAGGGACTCGCTGGGACATAAGAAGAAAACAGCAAAAAACCAGTCTTAAAATTGCTATTCTACATCTGCTAATAATTTGTGTAACTATTGGTTTTTTTGAAGTGGGATCTCTGACTACTCTACCACCTTGCTGAACTCCATAAAAAATTGAAGAGCATGAAGCTAAGAAGTTTTCCAATGTCTTAAAATAGACATAATTTTGAGGGTTAAAATTAGACTAGTAATTATCTTATGAACACTATACCAAAATAAAATGTTTTATTCAAAATATAAGAAAAGTTTTGCTTTGTAGAGGCAAAAAAATAGAGAGGATATTTAAAAAAAAAATCCACAAAATAGTATTTTCACCCATTTCACATGTGATGGCTCTGTTCCTATGTGATATTTTCACTGACCAAACTACAGGTGCATCTCTCAAAAATAAAGAAAGAAAAATTCCACACTACTGAAGACTCTGGAAATGTTGGGTTGAATTAAATAAGTGACTTTCATTGTGGGAAGCACTCTAAAAAAGTTAAACTGCTCTGCGTTCTTGTGTCTTCCAAAGATCAAATCTAAAAAGGAAAGCCAGAAAGGAGAATGCATGCATGTTGGATGTCACTTTACTCACTGTTTGTCTTGAGCTTGCCAGGCTCACTGCTCCTGCTGCCTGCCTGATTAATGGCCTTAACAATGAAGATGTACTTAGTGCCACTCTGTAACCCGTGCACTGTGTAGTGGTTTTGTTTGATATTAGGAACAATCATCCAGCTGTCGGCTGAGTTGCATAAACCTGCAATTTCAAACAGAGCACATCAGTCATAACATACTAAACACTTTGCAACAGAGGGACATTTAGAGCATTCCCAGAAACCCAATGACCAATATGAATTTTGTTTCTGTACCTTTTAAAGTGTTAATGCATTTAGCCAGTCACTACTTAATGCCACTAACTCATTTCATCAACCCCTCAGCCTAGGTACCTTTTAAGTTCTTGCTATGTGAAGTCAACCATAAAAAATGGGCATTTAAGAAATGTCTCAGCAGAGACACTAGCAGTCTGAGAATTTTCATATCCCAGCACAAGGAATTCTTTATTGCCTAAGAGCTAGAGGATTATGGTGATCCCATCAATCTACCATTTGGATTAATGAACTCAGTTTAAGCCTCAGAAAACTAACGTAAGCAGTAAAGCCAGGAGGGCTGGAGAGGCACCTTTGCTGACAGTCCCCAGGTATGCATTCTTCAGGACCTGAAGCAAATCATGGGAGGCCAAACAGGGGAGGGCATGGGCTTCAGAGAAAGCTTTGGTTCTTACACTTCAGACTGCCAGAAAGTAATCTAAGTCCGTAAATTTATGGGTGCAAATTTTTGATTTATGTCCTCATGCTGAGATGCCAGCTGGGAAAAAGCTTGAAAATTTTCCATTTATAAAACTTTTTGGGTACACTTGATGCCTAGCACTGAAGTATAATACATAGGAAGTAAGTAAAATAATGGAGTAACTCTATCATCATCAAAACAGAAAAATACTCCATTAAAATTAACTTATACATTTTTCCTACTGTAGTATAATTGCAATGGTGATGAATAACCCATATTATTTACTGTACATTTGGAACAGCTCCTCGTCTAATGGATCTCCAGTCCGATAGCTTTCTGATTATAAATGTTTACATAATAAAAAATTTAGCATTCATCAAGAGTATATATATTCATCAACCTTTTACAGAGGTATAGAGCTAGAAAAAGATAGATGTAGATGGAAATATATGCAGGTGTGTACATATGTAAGGCTGGAAAACTTAATAGAGAAATGCTTTACTGAATTAGGAACCTGACAGACTTCTTGGTCTCGGCCCTTACTGGGCATAGAATGTATTATGAAAGTTGTTGTTATTTAAAGATAGTTTCAGCTTTTCATATGTTTTACCAGCAAACCAGTAAGTACTATTGGAGAGAATCTTTTAGAACTCAGTAGCAATTTCATCTCTGCATATCAGACAATACAAAACCTTCATGTAAAATAAAATTTAAAAGGTTATGAGATACAAAACTTGAAAGAAACAGACCTGTGATACACGTTTACAAAAATTCTCTTACATTACAGAGCATCCTTACAAGGCAGGCAGATACTCATCCTGCTGTGCAAATGGGTAACTGTAACACAGTTTCAGGTTGGATTCTTGTCATCTAATGAGCAGCTACAACATCTAATCTATTTTTCTGGATCCTGAGAAGAGTCAGAATCCAGTCAGTAGGTTCTTACACTTCATCAGGTGTGAACATCCTACCAACCACAAGTGCCTCTCTTTTCCTGTCCACAGAGGAAGCCTAGGTGACTAGCATAGGCGAGATCCCTAATATCAGCTAGCTAAGATCATGTGAGATGAGTCACTCTCCTTTACCATCCTGATTTGAAGTCTGGAAGTCTAAGCCTCTGACTGAACTCACATATGGGTTTTGGCCTTCAGATCATGATTTACAAGAATGACAACACTTTCTCGTTGCAGTTTCTCAAACTGGGAAAGAAAAGAATTCTAGTGTGTTCCTTATGCTAGTAAAATTCCTGTGAGCATCCAACTGACATGTAGTAACATGCAGTAACATGTAGTCTCCCTAAATATCAGCTACAAAAGATTTGAACTGTTTACTATATGTGAATAGAAGCAGCACAGAAAAGCAACCTTGCAGCACACTGTTTTTCTCAAGACCATTGAAAAACTAGATTATATAGAGCAAGCACCTGCCTTCCTCATGAAGAAAAAGAACCCAGTGTTATTCTTGTGGTAACCTCAGTTGAGCCTAGCACTGCTGGTAAACTGCTTACAGCAACATCGGTCTATGCCTCCTTTCACTGAGCCATACACACTGAATTTTATTTATTTTCTTAGGCTGTGTGTGAATGGATTTCCTAAGAGGAAGAAAGGAAATAAAACAAGTAGCTTCCTGACATAAAATATTTCACTGACTGCTCAGAGGAAACCTCATCTCTTTCCAGTTTGCCTTGGATATTAGAGTACAGGCACGTTTGTTCTGTAGCTGAGATACCACATTGATTTTGCTTTGAGAGTATCTCTAACTGGACTCATAGGTGCTATTGTGAAATAAATATTAAGTTAAAATAACATTTAATAAAGCACTGAATTTAGAGAATCCAGGGTGACCAAGGAATCCTTAACTAAGATGCCTCTGATGAGTTAGGAAATAAGATATGACTGTAACTGGGATGGATAGTGATCATAGAAGTGTCTTCTACACCCACAACCACACTTTGAAAGCCAAATTCTATGGTATGCATAAGCCATGTATTAACTAAGCCTTATGCAGAGACAGAAATGCCCAAATTTTTGCTAAAACATCTAGAAACCAGATCTATATGAGTCACTGCAACCTTCTAATGGGCATATTTTTCAGGCTTGCATTACACTTTTTATGATACCATCCAGAGGCTGACCGCTCCTTAACAAAGTATAAACCTTTGATCTAAGTAAGTATATGAAGGACTATAAAGGTACTGTTACACTGCTGTGAGTCTCCTCTGGAGTTTTTGTTCTCCTTCAGTGTATGTGAATTTATACATACCCAGTAATCACTAAGGACCTCACCTACCCAAAATGCTCTGCACAGTCAGTAGAGTTGGAAACCCCTATTTGACCTGACTTGTGTTCTAGGGGAAGGCACTGTCCTCTGTGATGACAGAAGACACCCTGGGTTTCTTTCCTTCATCCTTTCAGTCTTAGGCATCCCAGCCTACTGGTGTACAATGAATGTTGGATGTGCTGCGACTGACTCAACTGCTTTGCTCGACAAACCTTGCTGTATCAACATGCTCAGCTCTTGCCTATGCATCAAGGGACTCATGATACGTGCTTGTGTTTTCTGAATGTGAGATATTTGATAACAAGCTTGAAATTGTACTTTGATCCAAAAATCTTGGGAATGAAGTTTTGATGATGCCAAGCTACAAGTCCAAACTCCTTCAAAATGAGGAATAGTTAATAGTGACAGCCAAGTTAAGCTTTCAGGTATGAAAGAATAATATGTCATTGCATGAAAAGAATTTGTCTCCAGATAAGCCCAGTCAGGTTAGCCTTTCTTCTCTGAATACAAAAGAATATGATTAAGAAAGTTCAGGGAAATGAGCAAGTAGCCTGGTCACAATGGCATCCAGGAGTAGTGTTTGCCCTCTCAGCTCCCTGCTGGTGGCAGCAGGTGAAGTGGAAAAGCACACATCTCTTCACTGGAGCAGCAGCAGGAGCTAAGGGTCTCCTATTGTACCCATTCCTAATCCAGGCTACGTTCAGGTTTCTTGTTTCAAAAACCCAGGGCTTTTTACGGGGTTACGCAGATGGTAAAACAATGTATTTTAAAATTGTAGCCTAACAAAAATGTAGAGAATTTAAATTACATCCTGGAATGGTGCAGTGAGTACAGTGATGTCCATACAGGATGTGTGAGTTTTAAAAACAAGTTTCTCAGAGTCTGGAGGTAATAATTTGTAAAGCTATTTCCCTGGTGCTGGGTGTTCATGCACTTTAAAAAACAGATGGGAAAAATCCCAAGGTGTAAATCCTCCTAAAATTTACACTGGTAGATTTTAATAAAACATATCTTCTTGAAAACTGGAGGAGGAGCACAAAAGTCATGGGAAGGTTATTTAATCTCTTGAGTATTTTAATTATTTTTAAATGCTTTGTTCAAATAAATTATTACAAATTCAAATTGATAGACCAAATACAGTAGGTAAAGGTAACAGAGAGCTCCCCAGCCCTGCTCTTCATTCCCATGTGAAGAAAACCCACAAATCATATATATATATATATGCAGGATGTTTTGCAAAACACATTGAACATGTTTTTAGGAAATATATTCTTTTTAAACTTTTCAAAAAGCAAAAGTTTTCCTGGTTTTAACCCAAATTTATTTTTGTGCCATTAAAAATACTGAAGTCTTCAGTAGAAATAAGATTTAAGGAATCTATTTTTAATAAAACTTCCAGAAACAGACAAAAATTAGATATTAAGAAATGAATTGGTGAATCATTAATTCACTGTTTTTTATGGAAGCTTGGGTTCCTAATTGTCTTAGATCCTTCAACACATTTTTATCTCATAGGAAGAAGAGTCATGTAACAGTGAAAAGGTTCTGACACTAGTACACTGTATCCTTAATTTTAGTATTAGGCTATATAACTAATTAATCTTGACTCCTTTTACAATGTAAGAGAGAATTATTTACTGCTTTTTGTCAAAAAGACAGAGATGCATTTTTCATGAACACAACTTGTATCACAGCTAGAAAACAAATAGGTGTTTAAATTTGAACCCTTCTGAAGCCCATTATAACAAATGTTTTAAAAAAGGCATACTCAATGAATACTTGAAAAGTTATTGAAATGGGATAATGAAATCATAATGTATGTTAGCTAGCTAGTGACAAAGTAATTTTAAAAGCCTTTACCATATTCAGATTGCAGGTGATTAGCTGCCTCTCAGAAATGCTAATGTACAAATGGTATAACTCTGAGAACAATGCCTTTAGTAAAAGCCTACTTAATTTAAAGTTTTGCATTGCTCTTATGCACAGAACAGAGCTGCCAAGCATTTAATAGCCAAGCATTTTGGCCACATTTGGAAATAATCTTTCCTGTATGAAATAGGATTCAAATGAAATACTCTATTTGGACCTTTTCCATCAAATGTTAGCTTTCCAATTTTTCAGTTAATAAAAAAGAATATAGTTGATTATGTTGGATAGAAAATATACTAGAAAAACATAGCATTGCTTGTTTTTGTTACTGAATTCTTAGCAATCTTTGAATGATATATGCCTCTGGTGGGGGAAACTTACTCAGGAGTGGAAAGTGCAGTCAGGCTGGCTATGTGGTTTAAAAAACAGATTCCAAAATAACAGCCTCCATTAGCACGGTAGGTGGGTATGTATGCAAAGTGATTCCTATTGTCTCAGGGGAAAAAAGCTGGTTGGTTTAATGCAGTACTCTAGTTACTCCCTGGTGACTAATTCATAGCTACAAAAAACCAGAACTGAAGACAATCTATGAACCTGTTTGCATTATCTGCCAGAGGCAACATACAATACTAACGGAAACTTTTGGGGATGCGCTAGAGAAATAAAAATATGGTTAAATACAACAGCATGCAAATGCCACAAATAGAAAGAAATTTGTGTTAACCCGGAGTCTATTTCTTTAAAACAGGATTAAAAACAAACAAACAAACAAACAAAAACCTAGCTTCAGTTCATCAAAACACAAAGGCTGCAGTGGCAGAACCTCTCTGTTCAACCACACTACTAAGGTACACTCTGACAGTCTAAGAAGATCTTGGAAAGCCATTTATAATAGTTGGTATATCAGATCCTTCTGCAGTAGAAAGAATAGAACGCAACAAAGTGAGTAAATATCCAGGCAGTGTTCTGAATAAAATCAGGATAGGATTGACAGAACAAGAAGACATGGCCTCAAGTTGCATGGGGGATGTTTAGATTGGGTCTTAGGAAAAATTTCTTCAGAGAAAGGCCCAGGGAAGAGGTTGAGTCACGATCCCTGGAGGTGTTTAAAAGACCAATATGGTGCTCAGGGACATGGTTTAGCAGCAAACTTGACAGTGTTAAGTTAATGGTTGGGCTCAATGATCTTAAGTGGTCTTTTCCAGCCTAAGTGATTTCATTACGATTCTATGATATTAGTGGTCTAATCTCCCATACCAGTGTAAGTTGGAATGAACTGGGAGTGTCTCACACGTTAGAAACCTGAGCAGATCTGTAGCAGTTAGGCTTGGTGGGAACATCACCATTGGAGGTGTTCAAGTCTGTATTCAATAATGAGATTTAAGAAAAGGTTTATGACATTTAGAAAGGTCTCCCATACACACTTATATATGCATGCATTTAATTTCAGTTAACATTATAGCTTTCAATTAAATCGAAAGTAACAATCAGGATATTTGCATAAGAACTATCTACATGAAAAAAAAAAGGCCAGTTCTTTAAATGGTTTCTACTTTCATTTAAGGTCTTCAGAGCATTTTGTAAACAAAGTTTCTTACAGTGTTAATTTGTTTTCTCTTCAAACTTTTAATGACACCATTTTTTGCAAATGATAAAATGAAAATTGAGACTGCACACCGAGCATTTCCTGCTGTGCTTGGAAATGATACTGCATCTCTGAGAACAGACTAATTGATACATGTTTTGCAGATCAAAGCTTTCACCTCCACATGGGAAAGCTACAATACAGCCTAAAAATGAAATATCTTGTAATTTATTCAGTAGTAAGCAAAGACTAAAACCCCACATCCCAAACTTACGGAAATGGCACACTTTTTGCTGCTGATCTCTTCACACATAGTGTCAGTAATTGACTTGTATTGCATAAACCCATTAAAAAATGGGCCAGAAAACAAGGAAAGTACTGTCTTATCATTAAGTTCTCTCTGCTTAGTAGTGATTAATCGGTGAAGGTTTTCCTTCCTTATATATCTTGCTTCAATTTGTTCAAAATTCCTAGTAGACTTTTTTGTTATCCAGTTTGCTCAGATGTAGGAGCATGTGCTGAAGTTTACTTCATCTTTCCAGCAATAATTTTACCATGAGTTCTTCAAAATCAGGCTGTTGAGGGAAATACTAAATGCAGGTTTTGGCGTAACATTCATCAGATTTTCAATAATCAACCTTATTTTTTCAGTCAATTCTGAATACTATAATACATTCACAGTGTGGTATTTTAAAAAGGTGTTAAAATACCAGCACTTGAGTTCTCAGATAGCCTTTCAGATGGCTTGGAAAACAAATTCCTGGTTAGTGATGGAGAAAATGAGGTACACACAGCAGCAGAGTCAGTGTGAGAGTTTGGCTCAATACTGAAACTTGGAATAGACTACACCATTTTCCCACTGACATACAGTATGTAAACATGTCCACAGCACTGACTTTCATCAAAGGATCTCAACAATTTTCCAAAAAGAGAAACACTTCTGCACTGGCTCAGAACTAACCCTACCTAGCTCAGTGCGGGGCCGGGGTATTTGATGGTGGACAAAGGTGAGGGCATAGGAAGGTGCTGAGGAAGAGAAAAAGCATACAATGATCATTTCTCACCATGCTCTCCCAGGCCTCAATAGATTACAGCTCTAGAACTTTCTGAGCCAGGAGGAAGTCTCCGCATTTCATTATTCTCAGGGGACTTTTCTTGCATGATCTGACCAGGCATCTCTTGAACTCAAAAACACAACCCTTTGTGCTGTGAGTTCCCCATCTACTGACATGGTGACAGAACAAATTCCACCTGTTGATTGATTTGGTTCATTTCAAAATCCTTGTTTCATAAAGTAATTATGTGTCAGCAAACGGTATTCTCCTTAAATATATGGGGAACAGGAAGAAGTTGAATGACTTCTCCAAATTCACAGTCAATGATCCCAATGATGCCATAACACTGAATCCAGAAGTGTTGATTTCCTAACCAAATATTAGAAAACAATTTTTTCTTGGAGGAATAGTTATTTAACAATAAAAAATCCAAGGAATAATCAGTAAATTGGGTCACCTAATCAAAATACATAATATAATAAAAAATATTTGATAAAAAATTTGGTCATCAAAGAAAGCCATTCAAAATGCAAAGTGTATTTGATAAAAAAATGTGCTATCATACAAAATATACAACGTTTGTTAATGTCAATAATAAGTCAAAGTTATAATATTAATTGTTATTTCATTGATGTTTTCTGACACAGCCTTTAGTACACTGAGACCAATGCTTTGCAGCCTTGAAGAAATTAAAAATCAGAGGGAAGACCTTAATCTGTATTTCTGACAAAGGTCTAGTTGTCAAGTTTATCTAAAGGACAATGGCGTTGAGCTTCTACCTAATGACCAGTTCAACACAGACTCCCACGTGCCCGACCACAGCAGGCAATGGATCTGAGGACTTTGAACCTGCTACATCTGCAACAAGAGACTAGAATGCAAGGGCCAAGTCTGCTAACATGGACAAGACCTATGCCTTAGGGAATATGTGCTGGGTATATCCTTTGAGAGCTTGCAATATATGGCACTCTCAGAAAATGCACAGAAAATTTTAACTGAATTAATTCTGAATTTTAAAATCTTTTAAAACCATTATTGGTTTGGATTTCAAATTGTGGAAACCTTAATAGAAAACTTTTCCTTTTGTTCTTGACATAGGACTACATTTATATTTAAAGGCACTTGCTTTACAGAGAAACCATAAGGAAACAGAACTAGGAAAGTAAAGTTTATACTTACTAACAACATTAGCTTGTCCAGTGAAGATGGTGTACTGCAGCTCATAAGAGACCACACTGAACTCATCATCCGACGTCCAGTGGACAGTAATGGTATCATAAGAAGCTGTGCAGAGCTCTTCTCGAATGGTGGGTGGGTTGGGAGCTGTGAGATACAACAGATAAGCCGTACTGACACAATCAGTAAAGCATTTCCCCTCTCACCTGAGACTAGGGGAGGCATCTGATGTATGAATTTGTAGGGATACCATCTACCAGACTTTTCAACAACATTTTGATAATTCCAGTAGCCACTTTGATTACAAACAAACTGTTGGAAAAAAATACTTACCATCGAGAACTATAGATTTTGAAAATATTTTGTATTAAAGTAGCTTTAGTTTCAGATGCCCTAGAATAAGTTATGTGTTGGTGGTCACATTAAACTGTGGTTAAATGGTTACAATTGACATGTTATTTTTTTTGGGATTGTTCTGACCATCATACCAAAATTATCCAAGTTTTATTGAAGTGTATCAAGAGGGTGAGTCAACACTCTTCTCTGTTGACTTCAAAGCAGTGTTTGCATAGCCTATCTTACTGGAGATTGGTTAAAGTGTATATAAAAAATATAATTTCGGGGAAGCGCTAAACACTCACTACTTTCATGCTCAATTTTCTCCTACCTCTTTTAAAGACCTATTTACCGATGTGGAACTTGAAGCAAATTTCTAAGGTGTAAATGTTCCTTCTTTAGAATCTTTACAAAGCCAAACACCTAAATAAGAAAGAAATTAGTTGCTCTTTGAAGGACTGGTAGGTCTTCCTGCGTGTTTGTCTCAGTGGAAGCTTCATTCCTAATCATCTTTTTTACAAGCCATATCATGAAAAAAAACTATCCTTGTGCTTAATAGCGTTCCTTCCAATGGACACAGAGAGAAGGTCACTCAAGCTGAAACAATGAGTATATGTCTGTATTTAAGGAAAAGAAAGGCAACTCTGAATGTTTGTTTTTCAGTTTTTTGTTTTGGTTTGGTTTTTGGGTTTGTTTTTGTTTGTTTGTTTTTTCTGTCAGCTCTTTAACCTCTGTTAGACACAAATAATGGCCTCTAAAAAAGTCCTTCTGAAGGAATTGACCTTTACTTTTGCAACATCTTATTTCTATGAGGCATCTATTTTAATTTCTATTAAGAATTTTTACATTTCATCTCTGGTTTATTGATGTATGTACCTAGGAATTAAAGTACCAACATATTTCTAAACAGCCCCTTTCAACCAAGGGGCTTAAAGAAACATCCAAATGTGTTTCATGATATGGCCATGATTAGTGATGCTCTAAATATTCTCTCACAGAAGCTTACCAATGCCTTTCTTTTTTACTCAGCAGAGAAATTCTGGGACAGGTGGTTATAAATGAAAAGAAAGAGAAATAAACTAAAACTAGAAGAGTTATCCAGGAGGATAATATAAACAAAAGAGGGAGTAAAACTCTGTATTTTTCTGGAAAGATTAATGTTACTATCAATTATGTTTCAAAAATTTATGCAGGAGAGCAATCACTTGGGTGTTTTTTATATTTTTTATTTCCTAGATGTAGCTACATATTAATATTTTGCCTGTCTTTCAAAGGGGGAAAAAATTGGAATAAGTTTTAATTACAAATACAAAAGTGGATAGATTTTATTTTTTGTGCTGGTATTCAGCTAAAGTCTTCAGACATCTCCTGCACCTAGCCCAGCAAAGCCTTTTACTTGAGAATCTACTTGTTATTACCTCAACACAGAAAATAAATATTACTTTATGGAAAGCAAATATTACTGAAGATTTAATGAACTGCAAACTGCATTTCAATAGCACCTAAGCGTCTTCAACTCCTTTGAAAATGGTAGCCTAAGTTCACTCTTCATATGCACACCTGGCCTTATAGCTGGAAATTTATAGGCCTTCATGTAATGCAAATGACTGAATAAGAGATTTGACCTAAGCAGGACATATATTCTCTGGCTCTTGAGATTAACCCCCAACCACCTGAGACTATACAGTATGAAATTCAGGTCTTCAGCAACATTCATTTCATAAACTACTCAGAATAAAACATATACATCTGCTTCTCCTGCAGGCAAGTCTAGATTCATATGCCTTGTTACAACAAAACATACAACATAGAATTCTGCAAAATTCATCATTCCACACATACACACTCCTTCAGAGAGTGTAAGCTTGTAATGTAATTAAAGAGATCGATCTCAACCATTTACCTTCATTATTACATTTGATAGTGTGTGATTTGGTTATTGAATTCACTGGGACTGCTGCAGAGCTCAGGTGCTGCAAGGAAAGCTCAAAGACTCCAGAGTGATCTCAACCCTGCACTATCAACTGCCCTTTTGGGACTCTGGCATGCTCCACCACTGCTCAGGAAGGGGAAGCCGAGCATGCTCCCAGCACAGCAGTGGAAGACAAAAGACACCGTTCAGTTCTCCATAGAGGACCAGAGCAAGTATCTGGGAGTGGTAACTGTTTCAGAAACTCAGACTTTCATCCACCTGCATTTGTGAATCAACACTCTCACAAAAGAGAAAAACCATTGTGGAAGGCTGGTTTACTTCATTTTGACTCAAAACTGTGCAGACACTTAAAAAGTCAGTAACCACATCTGAAATGCCTGAAAGGCACTAATACTAGAAATGCAGTTTCTTAAATTTGCTCTCAGAAGTAACAGACCTGGCAAGCATAACTACTCCCTTTCAACCACGTTAGTCTAACTCACCTTCCTTTCCATGTCATCTGCATGGCTCTTGCTCTGAAGCAGAGTGAATGTGTTCACATGGTTCATACACCTGAGAGACAGTTTAGGGAAGCTGCCATCTCTCACTGGTGAATCCCAGCAGGAACACAGCCACCCTCAGTTACTATTGAGACTATATCTAAATTGTCTCAGCACAAGATCATAGAGATTGACCAACATCACCTCAATTTTCTTTTGTTTGCTCAGTTTCCATCTCCCTGCCATTGAGGGGTGGTTGACTTTGTAAGAATTCCTAACTAATTATGACACCAAGTAAAGAAAAGAAGACCTAAGCCATCTCCTTGAGAATGGTGCTAGAAATATCCATATTGCTGATAGGAACATGAGGGAGTTGAAGAAGCTGCTCTGAACCTCTCTCAGATATTCATTACCGACTCCTTTGCGTATGATGACACTGGACTGAACTGGCATGCAGGAATTTGAAAGGCACAGTTTCATCAGATGTGGATACAGACTGTACGTATTATTAACTTGTCATGTTTGAATTGCTATCAAGGGCTAAGTCATAAAACCATCTATACATAGCCTTTGGCTTGACCAGAACTGTTCAAAAACAAGAGAATGAGAAGAGATTACACCCAAACCATGAGACTGAGCTAGCTGGAGTTGGTTTTTGACTTTGAAATACTGAAAGAGTGAAGTGGTAAGACAGATTGTGAAGAGTGACCAGAATTAAGTTGTTTCTGTGTGAAAAAAATTGCAGGCATACGCTAGGCAATACATATTTCTTTGTGCAGTGATAGCTAAAGTGATGAATGAAGAAAACTTATCATTGTTTCAGATGGGATTTCTGAAGCAGGGCAAATTGCAAGGTCAAAGAATAGCTGTTCCTGCAAATAACTTCAAAGTATTAAGACTTAGAACAGGTATTTTTTATTCACAATGGATAAAAAAAATTCCTTATGAATTGTGCAGAGAGTTTGCAAGTCGTATGTATTGCCTGGATCTAGCTAGATGTTTAGAAAAAGATGGTTTCCAGATGAAGAGCCTGAGCAACTGGCAAGATAAGAAAGCTTTCAAAAGATATCAAGGCTATATATACAGAGAATAGAACAGTCAGAAGAAGATTAAAAGTATTGTTTTAATATGCAGAGCTTGATATCTCAATGTCTGGCTGGCAACTTTCAGAAAGGTATCAGAGATTTTCAACTGGATAGGAGAAGCTTTGGACAGACAGCTGCATAAATGATGAGCACAAACTAGGTAAATTTGTATTCAGGAAAGAAATAGCCCTGGAAGAAAGACACAAATGATGGTGTGCAACATAAAAACCTGGAGTGGGGAGATGGGAGATGAGGAAGATCTGACAAATAGTAGACTAGGAAGAACCAAAGGTGAAGAAAATCTCTGTAAGACAACCTAGGTCAATTGTTTCAAAAGCAACTCACAGCAGAGATAATAAAGCTGGAATTTAGGTTCAGAAGCAGTACAGATGCCAGTTATAAGGTAGGTTTCTTCACTTAATTCACAATATAGATCTACCACTAGACTTACAAACGGTCTTCATTTTACTTAGCTGTGAAACATGATAAAAGCAAAGCCTAATTCACTCTGTCACAAAGTGTTCAGTTTAAGATCTACGAAGATTCCATGCATCAATCTGAAAAGAGTAATATAAGTCTTCCTCCAAAGTTCCTGAACAACAGTAGAGAATAATTGAGAGCATTAGACTCTCAAGACTATATATATGTGTATATATATATATTACATATATACATATATTTACATAAATGTATTTTAACTCTATGCATAGGTTGTATTTTATGTTCAGATAATTTGAACATGTGTTTCACATTGTGCCATTGCAGCCAGATGCTATTTATTAATGTGAAGAAAAATAGTACAAAAACAAAGCCAGCTAAAACTGTTTTTTACTGGACATCAAGGGCAAGGATAAAAATGATCTATTAGGAGAAAACCCTGCTAAAATGCTTGGTGAATTTGCAAGTGCCATTAGACTGCACTGTAAGACTGTGGATGAGTTAGGAAAAACACAGAGAAGGAGCTGTGTAAATGACACAGCCAGAATGATGGATCACAGAAGAGATCTTTGTAGCAAGACAAGCCTATGTTTTGGTACAGATACAACCTTCTTTTGTTTTCTACAGTGTTTAACAATTAGACTGATTATATTGACATCTGATGTGCAAAGGGGAAAAGACCTGAGGAGTGCAGGAACAGACTGCTAGCCAGAATTCACCTCATGTACCTTTAGAGATCTAAACCATAGTTATCTGTGTTTGAATGAGTGTATCTAGTCTTTGTTTGGAGACAACTGGGAAAAAAAGGCAACTCCAGAATGGAGTCAACTGCCCTGACATATGTGCCTTAAAATGGGGTGGTTATTCCTGTTCTTTGACTATAAAGGAAGTTGAGACTGATTATTTTACAAGCAGGTTGCTAGGTTAGGGCAAAGGAATCTGTTGGGGTTTTTAATCCTTCCTTTCCTTTTCTTGGATTTTTATAATTTTGGGGTGAATGCTCAACATGGTGGCAAAATTCCAACAGATTTGTGGAGAGGCAGGCATCATAACATTTCAGTGGTACTCTATAAGAATATGAAATTACTCTTACCACATTATTACTGTGCCTGATTTACTGGAATGTGTGTTGTACATTGATTGCATTCATGAGTCACATGGTGTTACAAAAATTTCTTGCAGACAAATCTCTCCTTCAGATATGGCAAGAACCCCAAAGCTCTATCAGACAAGGATTCTGCTGCCCTGTGCATGCCCTCAGTCTTGTGCTGCCGAGTATTAATCTGTTCACTTATTCATGGAATCACAGAATCACGGAATCATATAATAGTTTGGATTGGGAAGGACCTCTAAAGGTCACCTGGTCCAACTCCAGACAGTAAGTAGGAACATCTTCATCTACATCAAGTTGCTCATTCAACTTGACCTTGAATTTTCTCAGGGATGTGGCATCTATAGCCTCTCTGGGCAACCTGTTACAGTCTCACCATCCCCACTGTTAATAATTTTTTCTTTATATGGAGTCTAAACTTACCCTCCTTTAAAACCATTATCCCTTCTCCTATCGTAACAGACCCTACCAAAATGTTTTAAGTATTAAAAGGCCACAATGAGGTCTCCTTGGAGCTTTCTCTTCTGCAGGCTGAACAATCCTAATTTTCTCAGCCTTTCCTCTGAAGAAAAGCCAGCAGATAGCCCTCTGCATGGAAAAGATTCAGTGGTTGACAATGAGGAAATTGTGCTCTCACATTCTCCCAAACTAATGCAGGTATACCTCCTGCAAACTGGAACAAGTGAGTGCACCCAGGAAATGTTTTCAAGTGTTTTTCTAACAGTGCTTTGTGCAAATTCTTACTCTTAACAGCAGATGCTTAAAAACTCTGCAAAATGAAAACCTACCACATGTCTCTTCTGTTTTCAATTGAACTGGAATGAATTGTTCTAATTCTGGCATTGAAATCAAAACACCCTAAATTACAGTAATTTGTTTCTCTTTGTGAGTCATTGTACACTCTCAGAGTGCACATTACTCAGGATTTCAGTAAGGGTCTAATCCTGTGGGCTTCTTCAGGCCAAAGATATCAGTTAAATGAGGTGGGGCTCTGCTCTGTGGAGAACCCAACCCACATGCTGGCACAGAGCACACTGTGTGCTCTCTAGTCCCAGAGACAATGAGATTCTCCAGTTCTGTGATGGGGAAATACAGCGCTACCCACATGAGAAAACATCTTTCATTGTTGAGCCTGTGATGTTGCTTGCTTGAACAGCTTCTGGTTGCTCATGGGAACTCTGCCAGGCTGCAATCTGCTGCAGCAAGGAGGCAGCCCCAAGGGACAGGATAACACCTGGAGCATCAATCTCCTGGGAAATGGGGCTTGATCCCTGCTCTCCCTCCTCTGGCTGCTCCACACTGAGCTCCAGCTGCTCTTTCAATTCACTCTGCTGCAGTGGATTTTTAATAATTTCTCACTTCTACCTCCTCACTCTGGTGGGGAGGAATGCAAGGAGAGGAAATGCATCCCTGCTGTGTTGTGTAGCACCCAATGCTTCCTGGGACATTCTGCCTCTGCTGGGGGTAATACATTTGGGATTAAGAGGGAAAGCGTACTGGGTTTGTGTAACAAGGTTTTGGTAGTGGCTGGGCTGCAAGGGTGATCTCTGTCAGGAAAGACCAGGAGCTGACTTCATGTCAGACACAGACAGTCCAAAGACAGACCTGTCCCTGCCTATCAAAGCTGAGCCAAACACTGATATCTGTGATAACATTTTAAAGAAAGGGTAAAAAAAACTGTGCAACAGCTGGAAGAGAGAGGAGTGAGAAAATGTGATAGAAAAAGCCCTGAAGGTACCAAGGTCAGTGAAGAAGGAGGGGAAAAGGTGCTCCAGGAGCCAGAGCAGAGATTTTCCTGCAGCCTGTGGTGAAGACTATGGTGATGAGGACTGTTTCCCTACAGCCCATAGAAGACTGGAGTGAAGCAGATGGACTACAGCTGAATACAGCTGTGGAAGATCCACACTAGAGCAGACTGAGATGCCCTGGAGGAAGCTGCAGCTTGCAGAGAGAAGACCACTCAGGAACAAATTTTCTCACAGGAACTGTGGCCCACACTGGAGCAGTACACTCCTGAAGGACTGCAACTGGCAGAAAGGAACCATGCTGGAGCAGTTCTTGGAGAACTCCAGCCTGTGGGAACGGCCTGTGTTGGAGAAATTCATGAAGAACTTTATTCTGTGGCAGGAAGCCCATGTCAGAGTAGTGGAAGAGCATCAGAAAGGAGTGGCAGAGATGATGTGGGATGAACTGACTCTCCCATGACAAGCCTCATTCCTCATCCCCATGCCCCACTAGCTGGGGAGGAGATAGAAGAGCTGGCAGTGAAGTTGAACCCAAGAAGGATAGAGCAGGGAAAAGGTTTTTTAGATGTATTTTTCTCAGTGTCCTACTTTTAAAATTAATTGGCAATAAATTACATTTATCTTCACCAAGTTGAGTCTGTTTTGCCTGTAGCAGTAATTCTGGAGTGAACTCCTTGTCCTTATCTCAACCCATGAGCTTTTCATCTTATCTTCTCTCCTTACTGAGGAAGTGGAGTGAGAGTGCCCTGTCAGTCTGTCAAAGTTGTGACCACAGAAAAGAGAGAAGAAAGTCCAATCATTACTGTTTTGTGATGAATATACAATAGTAGCACCTTGAGAAAAACAAAACCAAAAACAATACCTGTAAGGTAATCAAGGCATTCCAACAATTTCTTCTCTCTGGTAAAATCAAGTGCGAAAGTATCAAAAGTATCATTGAGATTAATTTCAGGAATTAGAACCTGGGAGGATGCAGTTGCCATGGAAACCCTGTAATGAAAAGGAAAAAATCTTTTAGCCCTCGAGACACAATAACTGTCACATCAATGTTACCCTGATCAATATGATTGTTATCACAATCAGCATGATTTTTTTTTTCTCAAAAACCTTGATGAAACTTCTACATGTGTTGTTTTAGTAGGGTTTAAGTTAGGAGCTTTTCCTGACAAAAATCTCCAAGAAGAATTTCTTATTACTGAGCTTTGGCCTAACATGCAGAGATAAGATTTCAACAAAAAATTAGTTAAGCAACAATATATTTGGAATTGCTCTTTCTAATGACCTGTTGAACCAAAGTAGGAATAGCACCATAATTATCTGTTTTAAGCAGTCCTGACAGATGCTGCATCTCTCCAAACCCTTCTTTATCCAAACTGTTTCTGGCTCCAGGCATTCCTTGGCACTGCTGTCCCAAGGGCTTGGTGCAGATCCCCACACCTCCTTAGCTGTTCAGCACAGCACACTGCTGTTAACTTCAAAAGGCACAGGGGGGAGTTAAAACAAATGGATGTCAGCACAGTTTATTTTGAAAGGCTTTTCCCTGCAAAGCATGTGTGCATACTTGCATTTCCTCCAAAACAGAAAAAGTTTCCTTGCCTACCTCATTTCAGGAGCTACATGCACTTCTTCTCTGTTCTTCTGTTTTAATATAAAGAGATGAACTTACACAACAAAATGGCCATCAGAAAGGATTTTTTCAGATCCTTCAGCCTAGTATTTCAAAATGTGTGTTTCTGGAGAACTGGATTATGGATATGTTTAGAGAAAGTTCAGTTGATTTAAGCAAAGAGATTACTAAAATTCACTAGAAATTGGTCAATTGCTTCAGTGTGCAGCTAAACAGACAACCATGCACACAATGTATGTGTGCTGCCTGTCATTCATGACACGTGCCAAATGAAAATATTTTGATGGCTTCAATTTAAATCTTTCTAAATTAGAGCATTTTTTTCTGTGAACAGAACTGAAATGGCTCTGGGACAAATGTTTACTAAGGACTACTTTTTTGTATTTTTTTTTAATTAGTATTTCAGGAAAATACAATTAGGAAAGTAAAAAACTGATCTGCACATCTCACTGTCTTCAGCATAGATTTCAGAAACTGAGCTGAGGAGGGTTCCTAGTCAATAATTCTTGTTATACAGTTTTCAACACTAATTCTCTTGAAACTGTGGTTGTAGAAATTAGTTTAACATAGATCTTAGGACAGATGTTTTTTAGGGAGACCAGTTGAAGTGTCCTTTGCCCCATGTATTTCGAGGGAAAAATTCCCTCAGCTTTTTCACTTCTTTTTCCTTTTCTCCCACGTCTCAAACCCCTAATAGTTCATCTGCAGTTATAATACAGTGTTTTTCACCTAGTAAGGAAAAAAAACCCCATGTATTTCTCGTAGGGCCTGTTTTAGGGCAAACTCAGGATGACAATCACCTCAACAAAATTAACAATGGCCTTGCTAACAAACCACCACAGAGGTATCTAAGAGCTTCTCTGAACACCACCACAAAGCACATATTTGTTATAGAACACTGTATCACCAGGCCTTTTTGGACTGTTGTTTGGAGCTATGCAAAGCATACTCGGTGATTAAAGGTGTTACAGTCAGTTTTTGGTGAGCTCAACGATTCACAATTTCAGACACCATATCACCATATTAGGTTCAGAGGACTGAATTCTGTCATGTAATTCTGCCCACTCTGTCTGACACTGCATTTGGTTGGAAAGGGCTTTTCATGGATAAATGCATTTCACCCACTGTAAATAATGCACGACCTAAATCACTGGAGTATGTGTAATGACTTTGCTTGCATAGTTACCTGTTGTGCTTACAACAGAGAATATTACACTGCAATTACTTTGAAATATGTGGATGAAGAAACGCAATGAGCATGATTTCAGGAGACTGCTTTAACTGCTGGAGCTCAGGGCCCTGGTGAGACTGTTACATGAGCAGCCTAAAAGCAAACAAAATGTTTCTTGCCACATGATATCTAAGACTGTTACTTGTGAGAAATAATTTATTAATCTGATTTAGTCTCTTTTTCCATTTGCAATTTGTCTGGAAGCACTTGATGGGTTTTTTACCCTTGGTTTCATCCACTTCTTGAAAGGATCCTCTGATTTTCAGGGTGTTCACAGCCGTCTCATTAAAGACAGCAATCTGTGATAGCCAAAATTAAGTTCGATTAGGCACATATGTCAGCTTCTCTCATTTCTGCTCTCCCAGTGTCTCTCTTGTGACTGTATTTATGATGCAACTGTTCATGTGTACAAGTTCAAAATGGAGCCTCTGATTATTCCCTGGTAGTTAGTTGAAAATTTCTGTGTCTCGGCAGGTTTCTGCCCTACTGTTGGTTCTGCTGAATACTGAAAAAAAGAAATGACCCCCACCTTCAGCTTTTGGTACTCATGGTAGTTTTACTGCTAGCTTCAACTGGGATGCCACAGTGTAGATTGGTGACAGAACAAACCAGGGCCTAAGTCTGACAAACCACATGTACTGTTTGTCTTGCCTGTTTCAACAAATTCTCATTTCTCTGAACCTGTTATGAGCAATCTAGTGTTGCTGGCTTATTTATAAATTGATTAATTAGCTTTGCTGAAGACTGATACAATCCATCAGAGTAAGTGACAGATTTAAAAAATGCATAATAGGAGTAGGGAATTTCATGCTTTGGATTCAGGAAAAAATGACTGAAAAATGTGAAGATATAATGTGAACCCAGAAATAAAAAAACAGCTGAATGAATAAGTATACTTTTGATTACTTTCTTCTTCATTGTCCAAATACACTCTCCTTATTTTTATTTTTTTTTTCATATTTTTGATTGATTGCTAAACAGCTGATAATTCAAACAGAAAACTTTTTCATCAGAAAATGCTGTTGAAATTCAGTGGGAATGTTTCAGCATTCACAGCATTCACAGCACTGAAAACCAGACTAAATTTTCTGAAAGCACTGCCCTTGTCTTTGGGTCCTTGATATATCTCACATGCTGAAGAGAAGCCAGGACCCTAAAAGTCATAGAAAGTCCCTGCACCAAGGGACCCAACACAGTAAATGATGTAAATTCCAGACACCCAGACTGTTTAATCTCCATCTCTTCAAAGATGCATGATACAGGTTATACATTTCATTATCTTGTGGCTTGCAATTTTGTGAGAACTATGTACCCATTTAGACAATTCCCCATTTCTTCTAAGGAATGCACTTATTGCCTGACTTCTTTCTCAATCTCAGAATTTTTCATGAAGTAGAAATTTCAGCCTTCAGAAACTCTTTTTTTTTTTTTCCCCAGTGTGTTCAGCACCAGACATCTGCTTGGCTACTATTCTATCTCTTTCATTTGTGCATGCTGTCAACTGTTATAAATCTTAACTTGCACCCTTTTTTGACTGCTCCTCAAAGAGATGTTTTGATTTAGGATTACAGAAAGGTTCTCCCTACTCTGCTGCAGCACAAAGTAGTGTTTTAGGGGAATGCGTCAATTACTCCTCTGCCTCTGACCACATCTGTGGTGTGACAAGACTGTGGCAACTATGACAACCCAGATACCTCAAAGCGAGGATTTTCTTTTTATCCAGAGGAACATCTTCTTTACCTTTCAGTGATATTTTTAGCGGTTTGCAGGAAGCGAGCGTGGTCGTTCTCCTTCAGCGACTGCTCAGCCTGAGAGATGAGGGACGTGGAGCGCTCAATGCACTGCTTGCAGTTGGCAATCTGCTGAGCCAGTTTTCTCAACCTCACCACCTTGAGTGGAAACATAAGAAAGCAGTCATGTCTCTCAGGCATGCAGCACGATTGTATTTGCACTTCAGAGGCAAAGCTTGGCAAAGGAGGAGTTAAGATGAATGGCTTCGGTGACAAGAGCTTCTTTCACACAAGCTTTGTGGGGAACTCCATCTAGCCATGTAACATTGTCAGTAAGGGACAGGCACAGCCTTTCTGCCTGAATATTTTCCACATGGAAAACAACAGGGTAGAGCCAAAACAAGCACAGCTGGTGTATTTTCCAGCAGAAGGAACGTCATTTCCTGGTAATTTCAGCTTACATGATAACTAAGGGCTCTTTAGATAACCATTTCCCAAAAATTATGAGATCTGCTTAATATAAAGGCAGATTAACCACTTTTTTCCTATTACTGAGGTGAATTTCATAAAAATAAATGATCTGAAAATAAAAATTATTAGAAAAAGACTTCAATTCTACTAACAAGACATGCCTGACGTTCTCATTATGTGCTTTTAGTCAAACTGGGTGTATTCTTGTTGGATATTTTTAACTGGACAAAAGCATAGTAGTGCTGGAGAGCTGATTATTATTACTGCAAACATATGTTCTGGAGGTAAACACAGTAGATGTGACTGTAATCATTAGCTGAAAGGTTAGGAAAGGGTGCAGTCAATCCTCCATTTAAAGACAATGTTGGCTAACAAAACTTTCAGGAACTAGAATAGTTCCTGAAAGGTCTGGGCGTCCTTCCCATTGTTATCACACCAGGATCATAGTTCGAACAGGAGTAAGAAACAGGAAGGAAATTAAGTAATTCTGGAGTTTAGAAAGGCACATTAAGAGCCAGTCACATGTAAAATGAGGAAACTAACAACCAAATGGATTGGTAGAAATATCCAAATTTATAATCAAGAAAACATTCTCAATCTCAGGAATTAGGGCACAAGCTATGAAGCTGCTGAGTTGAATTTCAGATATATTTGCATCCTAAGCAGACTATCTTAGTGCACCTACCTAACAACAAAAACAAGTAGGAAAATAAACTTGTTTGAAAAACTTTCCAAAAAAGATACTGACGAAATGATTAATGCCATGATAACATTAGTATTTCTTCTAAAGATAGAAATAACAAAGTAGGAAAACTGCTGGGAATGCATAGATTTTGATAATGCTAATGATCAACTTCTGGGATGCACTAATGCCATAATGTTTTCTTTATCTTTGTATTTGCAGAGATTACAATTTGATCTAACCAATCTAACTGGGAAAGCTTCATGGCAGTGTTAAGAAACTCATCTCTTTATTTACTTATTAATTGACAAGTAAAGAGTGGACTGACATAAATGATACTCTATGAGCTTTTTGCAGTCAAAAGAAGGAACGTCATGATCTGTGACATATGTTTTTTCTTCCTTGAATCTTTTTTATACTTCTTCAAGAAGACAACAGATGATAAATTGTAAAAGGAACAGTCTCATCTGACTCAATCCCCACCCACTTCTGCAATGGTAGGAATAACACCTGCCCTAAAATTATCTTTTAGTTTTTTTTCCTGTTACAAGGTCTGGTGATAGGTAAGACTAAGGATGGAGCCACACCAGGTTTTCAGACCTGTATGACTGGCTCTTCATCTTTGCAGGCACAGCTAGAACTTTACACCTGAATGTTTCCAGCTCTGTTAGTCCTATAGAGGAATCTGTTCATGCTCTACCTTCCAGAAAGACCCTTAGCCATTGGCACCCTTAAAAGAAGAAATGTTGGGCAGAATTTCCTGTGGCTTTTCAAATGGGTCTCTTGAACCCCTGAAATCTTTCAATATATACAACATTTGGGTCAAAACATTCCAAATCTTTACTGGACCTCCAGTGATACCACTTTTGGCTGAACAACGTAGAACAAAGAATGGGGACAGATGCTGATATCAGTTCTATTCCAAGAAATTTGGAGTAAGTTATATTATAAATCTTCCATGCTAATGGACAATAGAATACATCTAAGCAAGCAACAGAGTTTTTAAAAACAATCATGTATACAGCACAAATCCAAATTAATGGAAAGTTTTCTACTTCACTGGCAGCACACCTGGTCTCACTGCATAGAGAAACAGAGTTGAAACAAAAATGAAGAAGACCATCTATTCCATTTGAAGGGAGTTATATTTTGTTAACAGCATGAGGAAATTCAGGTTCTGTCACTCAGTGTACAGAACCTGTGGTTTCTAACATGTTTAAATCAGTCCTTGCCTACAGGTTTTTCATTTCAAGTTAATTGGAATATCTTGACAGCCACATGAACCATTTAACCTGCTCTTGACTTTCTTCCTTTCCTGAGCTTTTCCCACACAAGAAGAGTTTATATCTGACTTAGGTTAGCAGTTAAAGAGTAAACACCATGTACCTAGCAAATAAAAACATTAATTCAACTGTAATGAATTTCTGTGTTAACAGCCAATAAAATGTGTTGAAACTTGAATATCAGAGATGTTTCCTGCTCAATATGTTTGTCACTAATAATCACTGAACATATAGGCATTAAAAATGAACACTTAATTTAATTTCTTGCAGGTTTTTTAATATTATCTTTTTTGTAAATAAATTAAGACTTCCTATTCTCATGAATGACAAAGACTGGAACAAAATATTTATGTGATAGTATTTGAATAAATAATGAAATTATCTAGGAAAAAATATCATGTAGATAATTGCCAGACATGATTCCAAATGCTGTGACATTTCGTGAAAGCGAAAACTATGGGGGAAACACTGTCAGGCATATAACAGAGTGGAGGAATCATGAAGTAGACATAATTTAACTGTGATTTACTGATTGTGACATCATGTCTGTTTTTATCCTTAAAAAACATAATCACAAGTAGTAAGAGAAATGCCAAATAAGCAGTTGAGGTCTAGCATACTAATTTTCAAGTATATAATTCCTTTTTTATGTGAAAGTAGCAGGACCCCAGGACTAGATAAAAGCTTTTACAATTTTGTATTAAATAATACTTGCAGTCAAAAAAGCTGTAAGCACAAGGAAGCAGTGTTGACTTGCTTGTGATCTAAAGAAGAAATGCTTTTACCTTTCCTTCTTTGATTTTGGTTCCAATTATTTGTCGTCTTTGCTGGATAATTTCAATGAGCTGGTCACATTCTTCCATCAGCTTGGTTTCTTGACGGGATGCATTTACCTACAAAGCAAAAGATGGTTAGCAAAACCTTTCTTCGACATTTTCCTTTGCCCTTTTCTAATTTAAAAACTGTACTTTCTAAAATGCTGTGTTTTGGCTTTTTTTTTTTTCTTTCTTTTTTTTTCCTTTCTCCTTTTTATGTGTAATCTGTGTGTCACTTTCTGTTCCCTCACTTGCATTTTGTGAAATACTGAACTAAGTCTCAATGCCTTCTTTGCAGGAGGCAGGACTTGAAAACAGATAATCAGGTATTTCTAACTCAAGTCAGAAAAGCCTGGTCCTGTGAGTATTGAGCGACATCAGTTGTGCCACACACCAGAGAGAAGTGAAGCCTCTTTAAGAGATGCTTAACACATCACAGTTTCCAGTCCCACAAATGACTGCAGTGAACACTAATGCACTGGATCAGACAATCCATCAAGTGCAGTATCCCCTCTCTCACTGCTGCTACTGCCAGGATCTGTTAGTGAAGTGTATTAGGAAGAAGTCCCAACATGTGTGAAGACTTCCATAAATGTTTTCTCATCCTCCAACCATTTGCAGCTCATAGTCTTCTTGAACTAGACACAATTTATGCAACATTACTAATCCTAAGAATAATTATATTACATGGATTTATTTAGTCTCTCCTTCAACCCTTGGAAACTTGAAGTATCGGCACCATACTAAAGCAATGAGAACCACAGCTTAACTTACAGTGAAGTGAACTGCCTCTTTAGAGGGATTTGAACCTCCCTCTTTCCAGCTGCATTTAATTATCCCAAGTTCTTTTACTGGAAAGGACAGTGAACTAATGGTACCATATATGTGCACATACTGGTTCTTGAAAGGTTCAAACTACCAAAGATTCAAGTGAGAATACCAAGTCATGTGTATTGACTTTATTATTCTCACTTGGCCTCAGCAGTGAATCAGATCGAAAATAATACATGTACCCATGTAGTTTTCTAAAGTATAAATACATGATTCAATGAAACCATTTTTAATGCAAAAAAACTTGCAAACAATATGAGGTTTCTATGGGAAAAGTTGACTTTTGTTGAAATGAAATAAGAAAACTTTAAATAGAAAAACTTTGGTTCTCAGATGAAAATGTTTTGTTTCTGGAGGAGGCAGATTTTTTCAGTGAAAAGTCAATATTCTGAACAACAAGACAATATACATCCCCTCCAGCAGCAGTTTGTTTAGCTTACATGTATGTATAAAGAGTCAGAATTGCCCCTACAGCAATGTCACCTTTTCCACTGGGTTAGTAAGACTCAATGCTGAACCAGAACAGGGAACAGTTTCAAGTGACAAGTAACTATATTTCACCCCTTGGTTATTTTTTCATTTTGATGAGCCCCTTGATCTGCATAATCTTTTTTTTTTTCAACAATGTGTTTAAACATGCATTTACCTGTGGGCACATTATGGAGCTCATTAAGCTTAAGCAAATGCTTATATATATGAATTTGGACCAGGACCAATTTTACAAATAACCTTCTTATGTGAAATACAGTGTCCTTCAGGCAAAGAGGAGACTCATTTACAAAGTACTGCCTTCATCAAGGCTTTGGACTATCCTTCTCAAACCTTCATAAAATTACAGTCTGTTTGCACATTTTAGAGGCTTAGTTATTAAGATATCAAGATTGCAAAGAGAGAATACATTTGCTTCTGGACAGGGTCAGATGTAAGTGCTGAAAAGATCTGCAGACTGTGGGTGAAGATGTAGAAAGTACTTCTACCATGCTGTTTTAGGTGTCTGTCTCCTTAGGTTAGCTGGTTTGCTCTGCCTGCTTTCTCATCTCGAGAGAAGAGACAGACCATGGAGAAGCTCACCTAAAACCTCTCGCAGGGCCAGTGAATCTCCACTGACAGCTCAGGTAGCCTGAAAAAATTAATCAGCACTGTCCTTCCTATTCCCTCTCTTCTTGTTGTCCCACCAGCTGCATCACGGACCTTTCTTTGGCATGAAACTCTGCAGAGCTATTTTCAACAAGCTGTACAGTGCACCACTTTCCCCAGCCCTGACTTCACTTCCACCAGTGGACTGAGATTCCACCACAGAGTGGGGGATCCTATCCAGGCTCAGCCAGAGGCAGTGAACACATCCACCACACGTGGGCGTGACTCCTGCGCCAATCCCGAGCTCAGCACACGGCAGAGCCAACTTCAGCACTTAATTATGGTAACACTTTGGGCACTTAATTACGGTAACACTTCATGGGATTTTTGAGCAGCTTCCACTCAAAGTGTTACTTCTAGCACCACTTACATCACCAACTCCTTTTGTCAAGCAGAACTAATTAGCTTTTTGGGCAACTATCATGAAACATAGAGTTACAGGAAGGTTAATATTGTTTCATTTAATACTCTGGTTGATTTGAATAATGATGACTTGAATCTTAAAAAGCTCTAGACAATGGAAAACAATAACCAAAATGCTTGGGGAAAAAAAAACTTTGGACTTTAATGCATTTACTGCAGAATCCTCTTTTTCATTGAAATCTGAAAAGTTTACTCTTACAAGAGTCTCCATTTGAAGACATTTCCAACTTTATAGCTTGCACAAGTTTATTAAAAATGAAAAGAATACTCCAAAATTATATGATATGTCTGAGCTTTGTAAGAAAAAGAAAACCCAACATTTAATCTGTGGCTTTTCTCAGGCTGAAATACTCCTTAATCACATTTTCAGCCTACAAAGCCTCTTACTCAGTAACAACTTTATAATTGAGTACATGCCTAATTTTAAGTGCATAATATTAGCTGTGGCCCTAAAGGGACTATTTGAGAGATTAGCATTGAATATTATTTACTTGTATGTTTCCGAGGAGTCATATGTCAGACCAAAGAGCCACAGGCATGGATCAGGGCTCCACTGCACAGGTGCTGCAGAAATACCAGAATAAGGCTTTGCCTTCTGCTCAAGTCCTTTGATGAACAACAACCTTGACAATAACTTCCAGCTGGGGCTGGCCAAGGAATGCGAGTTCTGTCTGGCAAAAATATTTGAGGTTTTACATTCCACATTTTTCCACATTAAAAAACAAGCCCTCTTTCCAAGGAGTTTGTTAAAAGAGACTGAAAGCTGCATTATAAAAGTCCAGAGACTGTGTCACTTTGTTGGAGGCTCCAGATCTTAGAGAAAGACCTCAATCTGGGTCTCCTCCATCCAAGAACAACACTGACTCCTTAATCAGAAGTATGTACTATCTGAGAGTTTTTGCTGGACTTGGGGACATCTTTCTATTGAAAATTTCACTGACGTTAATACACTTAGTTTTGGCATCAATTCCTTAAAAATCCATGTTCACAACTACTTTGAACCTAGATTTGTATTTTGTTGGTATAATTTTTATAAATTTCTTTTCCATGCCACTAAACAGTTTTAAAACTGAAGGAGGCTTTGTTATGATTTAGCAAGAACTATGACATTGTCTACATACAAGCAAGCAAAGACTGATTCTAGTACTCCTACATTTGTGGGGAATTTATTCTTATTTCTGTAATATGCAAAGACCTCAAACAGCTTACTGAAAAAAAGGGGAAAAAAAGGAAAAAAAAAAAAACCAGAAAAAAACACCCCCAAAACCCTTACAAATTTCAAATTTCTTTCCAGATTTTCCAGTCAGATGGATAGGGACTGTTGCCCTTTGCCTCAGGAAGTGGGTGTAGTAAAAAAAAGAAAAATGGGGGTTCCTCAGATGTCTGACAGGGAGCTGGAAACAACAAGCCCTCCCAACTGAAGAGGGAGAGCAGGCCAGCTGTTCCCAGCTCCAAAGGCTGAGAACTGCTTTGGAAAGTGTTCTGCTCTCTGCAGAGGCTTCCTTGGCTTTCATCTTCAGAGACCTGAATCAAATTGCAGCTTAGGTCATAAGAAAATGAATGTGGTTGTTTCAAAGTCCCCAGCAGATGTTTGGGAAATCACAGAACTAGAGGATGGCTAGGGATTCGAGGTTACAGTGGAGCTTCTATGGTAAATTCAAAGGCAGTCAGAGGGCTAGATTCATACCCAGAAAAACTTCTTCAACTAATACACCAAAGCAACAGATATTTTTTAGTGTCTCAGCAGAATTTGCCTTGCAAGGCCAAAACACTCCCTCCAAAATTCCTTATGGATTAGGCAATTCTGTCCACAAGCGGAAATTCTCATGTGTCTTTTTGGAAAATGTTTGGCAATTTTTATTTACTAGTCCTTCACTGATTATAAGCAAACCAGAAGAAAGTAGGTTGTAGATTGATTCTCATCTTTGGAAATTGAGGGATGCATTTGAGTTTCAGCTTCAGGATTTAAAAATGGTCTGAATTTGTCAAAAACTATTTTCTTTGCAGCTGTGGCTATACAGGTAAAGAACAGGTATGAATTTTTCTTTCTGCATTTGAGTTGATGGTTATAGGATGACTGTATCCTATGATTCCACTCAACAACTGTTACATCATTGCCACATACTTCACTCTTAGATTTGAGCCTGAATTCCTTCTTACACCAAGCACAGAAATGGAGATAAAAAAATCTAAAGTGATTACATATAAGGGCTGGTACTTCTTTACTCTAGGAAGACTTCATTTTCTTGTAGATATGGAACACATTTTCTTGGATTAGAGTACCTGGATGAATTAAAGGATTATACTCCTCTGAAGAGAGAGACCTGTTTATTTTATTCCATGTGGTAAAGTGAATACTTTTTCTTCATAGAGCCACAATACATTGAAGTAATACTTTAACACTGTTCATGTTTCCTTGATGTATTTAATGAAAATACAAAGGATAATGATTAATGCACATTTACAAAAAATTTTCTTCCCTTTCTTTTTATGGATGGCTAGGCTGAATGAGAGTCCTGTAATCAAACTTCCTTTGTTTCATATCCCTGTTTGATATTACAAGTTATTCAATATAGTCTTCTGTAGAGTAAAAGCAACTACTGGAATATAACTTTTCTAGACTTTGTCTAGTCTTAAGTGTAAATCTGATTTTATCTATTATGACAAACTGTGCCTTTGGAAATACGTGATATTAATCAGCTTGCCATCTGAATGAATCTTCTACAAATCCTTTCTTCTAAAAGGGTGCAAAAGAAAAAGATATGGTCACCTTCCATTTCAAGTGTGCCAAAGGCTTTGTTTTTGTTTGCATTCCACAACTATCTCTAACCAGGAGACCTCTGTTTAGAGGTAGTCTCAGAGTAGGTTAAACAAAGGTCAGTGCAAAAATATGCCAACTTACTCTGGCTACCTAGGAATTTTGTGAATGAAGAATCAATTAGGCCAGGATAGCTTAACCACTTCAGGTCAGGCAGATAAGACTATCTGCCCCAATCTTGACTAAAAGTAAACCTTTCTTAGAAGACTGAAATACTCATATTACTTACTAAAATATTATTTTAAAGATTTTTGTCCCACTCTGCTTTGAAGGACATTGTTGAGAAACTAATCAGCAAGGCACCTAGCAGTCCTCCAGTAACATTTACAATTGAGTCACAGAACAAAACTAAACTAGAAGTTTCATGGGGAAAAAAACCCAACCAAACAACAAACCCAGTAACATTTTTTAAAAATAAAATCCCATTAAGAACATAGAAACTTAAACCCAGATGATCTGGAGAGGTCTCATAAAGAGCTACTCCACTGATGATTACAGTGACATCCATAAAGCCCATTTACTATGTTTGCTTCAATGAAACAAATATTGCTTTTATAAAATACAAATGCAGCATCATGTTGGAACTACAGCTGACATTTCTCAGGATAGGAAAGCACACCGGAGAAAGACATTTACTGAGAGACAAACCATGGTTTCACAGCTAGGAAAGGTCTTCCCCAATTTATTTCTTTCTGCAGAAGTCAGTGCAGTAACGTGGGCAATGGCTGGGCTGAGCTCACCCAGCTGATGTGCATGTACCACAGACATATAGGAAGCAGACAGAGAAACACAATGGGCAGGACAGAACCAGAGGTGGGGAGACTTTTGGCAGCAATGAGGATTAAGACCAGATTAAGCTATTTGTGAAACTAAGCCCTAGGAGGGATGTGTTTTGTTTTGTTTTGTTTTTTTAAATGCAGTTAAAAGGTCATAGTATTCATTTATTTTCACTCATTATTTTGTCCTTTATGTTAGTCCTTTCTTTGAACCTAAACAAAGAAAATACTTTTTAGTTGAACAGCATTTACTTATTTATTGTTTTTACTGTTTTTCCTGGTGAAACTAAGCCTTTATTCCACACTGAACAAAATATTCCACTTGGTGTGTTTCATCTAGGGTAGAAAAACAAGGACTGTAAAATAATTACTGAAGTTCAAAGGACTGCCCATACTTTAATGGAGATGAAACCAGTGCTCTTGTAACCAATAGTTCACTACTCAAAACTCTCATCCAGGGTCTTTAGCCTAGTGCTTAACACAGCCAAAAGACAGCCAATGCCTCTGGGCTCCTTGCTGCTCTAATTGCTGTTTAGCTATTTATGTTGGGCAGAAAAAGGAGGAACTCAGGTGTATTTTGTTCCCATAAAGATAAATATCTCACAGATAGCAAGTTCCATAAATTGACAACATTTTGACTGAGAAGTTACAATCTTTGATAACAGGCACAAAATATTATTTGCTGCATTGTTAACCAGTGGTTAAGAGTAAACTAAGCCCCATTTACTAGTCAAAGGACAAAGTTTTGCATGAATATCAGTCTAACAAAAACCCAAACACATACATGAGTATGCAAGACAAAGGGAGAGATGGAGCAAAAGGGAACTGGCCACCTTAACAGGCAGTGGGAAGCACTGCTATTAGTTTATATATTATCTGTATGACCTCCTACTATAATTACAACTCTAATTTACAGAAGATACAAAACTGTTGTGGGTGGAACAACATATTCCAGCAGGTGTCTAATTGGTACATAAAATGTATGCATAAGTGCTGCAGTTCTGTGTATGTATAGAACAATTATACTTTTAATTTGTGAAATCAACTTAATAATTCCTTAGGGAAATAGTATTTGACAACTGGGCTAAGGCTTGTTTGGCATGCAGCTTAGGACATCCTTGAACAAATATTCCGTATTGCCATATGCAATGCAACACGTCTTGCCAATTTTTATTTCTGATGTTTCTCTTTTCTAATGCTATATAAATTTTAAGACTCTGACTAAAGCATACTTGAGATTTCCATTGAATGAAATTAACTTTTATGAGTGAATTTAATGTAGAACAAATGTAATTAGAAATCAAAAGCAGATCATGCCATCTATTTCATCAAAATAATGTTAATATAGAAAGAGCCTTTTGTACCTTCACTCATTACAAACTACCTCAGGAAAAAAAATGCTGTAAAATCTTGCTTAGGGTTTTATTCACCTCATGAACTTTTCTAATTAGTCTCTCATTAAGAGAATTCCCGGTTGCCCTTAAGTCATATTTTCCTGTCAATTTCAGAAATCAAAAAATGCCGTTTACTTCTACCACTCAACTATAGCAAATAAATGGAGCTGCTGAACAAGCATCTTCACAAAAATGGAAGATACTGGGGCAGAGGAAAAAGCAAATTTCAGTGGAGCTACTTTCCAAGTTATCTGCCAAGTTATCACAAGTATTTCACAGTGTGGTAACAACTTATTTAACTCACCAGCCCTTTACTAAAAAAAAATCCCCAGCAAAGTAGATTCCTTATTCCAAACTAGTAGTGGTCACCTTTGGATGACTCTAAAGGCCATTTGCTGCAGTTCAGTCAGCAGGATTGATATAGCAGTTTTCCAACGAAATTTTCCTATTGAAAACTTCTCAGTTTACTTAAGCTTTGACTAAAATAATCTTAAATCTCAAGAAGTGAGTACCATGAAAATTTGTGAAAACAGAGTAGTCTCCAGTTTTCATTGTCACAAAGCCTCTTTATTTTTTGAGTGTCCCTAGGGAATCATGTTGACAGCTGAGTTTTGATTTTGCTGTGCCTCAAGTAACAGAAGTGCTATATGTATCTCATACAAAAACTGATGGAGACATTTTTTGAAAAATGTGAAGGAGTTGCCTTGTGGATGAAGTCTTACCAGAAACTCCATTTCCATTATTTATAATTTTGCCATTTGGCTCACCTCTTTTTGATCAGTCATACATAAAAGTGGCAACAGCAGGAATTTTCAGGTGCTGCCATTTTATCTTCATTTTTGCACTACTTTTTTTACACTGATCTAAAATATATCTGATATGCACTGAGTATCTGTGCCAGTGAAATAAAGAGTCTTTAAATATACTACTTTTTATGCAGGTGATTATATAACATGGCTATAAAAACCATCCTTTGACACACACAAACCCAATTTTCGTCTGGGAACTTCATGCTGAGATTTAGCCTGCAGCAGATCTTTAGAAGTGAGCTAGAAACTGAGCATTTAACTTCATACAGAAAGGATACAGCAGCTTGAGGGTTACACAGAGCAAAATGCCATCTCTTCCTCATAAAACCAAAAAATATTTTGAGGAGGTGTCCAGAATTTGCTTCCTATGATGCTTGGTGAATTGAAAACAAAACAAAACAAACAGAAAGACTGAGATACAAATGTTATAAAGCTGTCAACAAGCAAAATCTATTTCCTTTTCCCTCCCCCCTAGATAATTGCTCCAATTTTTCCTCCAGCTGAGTTCAGATTATGTTTCTGCCTAACAGATGAGAAGCTTCACGGTATGGACTATATAAATGATGTTTAATCATTTATTGCCTAGAAGAGATGAGGAAAAAAACCCCAGAAACAAACCTCAAATTGCTCAGGAAAAAAGTAACTGGCATAAGAAGCCAATGTTCAAATTTTTTGTTTATGTCAATGAATGCCACAATCTGAAAGACCCCTGCAGAAATCTCACACATTCACAGAATGGAAATTATGACAAAGAAGCAAATTTGCTGTGACATAGCACTATGTCAGTCAGAGAAACCTGTGACACTAAAATCAAAGGGAGAACCTAAGCACTTACAGCATCATATCCTTCCCTGATTCAAGTGGCTAAACCTGGAGCTGCATACAGCTGGAAGAGGCACCAGCCTTTCGAGCAGGATGCAGCCCCCATCACCGTGTATGTGACAGGCATTCAGGGAGGGTGGCAGTGCTGCACCACTCACAGGCAGGGGAGGTTTGCTAAAGGGTTCACTGGGGCCCCTCCAGCACACAATGAGAGAAAGGGAAATCTGGCAGTGGGTTGGTATGGCCACAGGGATGTTACCACCCAGGGATTGACCTATATTGTCATATCCTAAACCCGTCAATCCCAATTTTACAACACTTTTTGGAAGACATGTGCAGAAAAAAATCAAGAAAAATTATCCAAGACAGTTTTTAATGCTCTTAAAAATGTTTTCTACAAATACTACACATGAATGCTACAAACTAGGAATGCAAACAAATATCCAAGTAGCAGCTATTTCTATTCCATTTTCTCTGTTTACGGAGAGGGCTATGATTTATCCTATGATCAGTTTATTATTTTATGCAGCCAAGCCTGCTGTCCCTGGGGAGGCAGCTACTGCTTCCTTCCCTACACAGAGTGGGGGGCAGAGCTGGCTCACCATGGCCAACCCAGCAAGCTGCCCTGAGTGAGAGGGCGCTCTGCACAAAGCAGCCTGGCCAAAAGCAGGAGGGTGTAGACCCGCCATCAACTCCAAGGAAGGAAACCAAAACTTTCCTGATTAACAGCCTTCAGGGTTTCTGCAAAACCAAGAAATGACAGACAGGATTACAAAGGAAAGGGAGAGTGGAAAGACAGAAAAATTAGTGTAAAACAAAAAAACATGTTAGGGATATATGTGAAAGATGAGTAAAACCAGTGTGTCAGAGTACTGCCAAAGAAACAGAAAGATTTGGGACAGAGAGGAGTGCTACAGTTTCAAGCATTCACAGTTCAGGGTGTGGTTCCCTTTGAGAAAATGGGATTTTAAAAATTGGTATCACAAATTATTATCACGGACTATGCATCCACGTTAAGCATGAAATCAGACATTCAGGTAGTAAACCAGCTCTTAATATTACAAAATGTTTAATATTACCTCTCTGTATTTTAAGCAGTAAAGAGTACAAGTTTGGCTTGATTTATTCAGAAAAGCTTTCCTGCTGTTACGATCAGAACCACCCACAGGAATGCAAGACTGGAAGCGGACTTCTTGAGTCTCCCAAGATCAGGATAAATCCTGTCACAAATCAATAAACTCCATCTAAAACCAGGCAAGATTTATGCCTCCGCTGCTGTGATGAGATGCCGCCCCAGATCCACCCTCCCCAGTGGCTGGAAGGTGTTCAGCTTCCAGATAACCCCCCATCACTGATCAGTCCTTGCCAGCTTTGGGGAGAAAAAAGTGAAAACAACTCCTTCATAAAGGAATACGCCTCAGTGTGAAAACATGGAGAGGTTGGGATTTGGCCTTTGCTATCGATGAAGCTACAACTGGGAAGGATGAGTGGGGATCACTAATCCATCATGGAGCTGGTTGCTGGGAACCCTTTGACAGCTCACATTGTTGATGAGAAACAGTGGCTCTGTGACAACATTTGGTTTGCCTGGCAAGGATTAATTTATTCAAAACACACAGGGCCTGTTTGTTGTTCATTTTCGGAAACATCAGCTTCTGCTCCATATCAAAAGCCAAAAAAGACATTCTTTTTCCATTTTTCCTTTAATATTGAATTTTTTGGCTTATGACATGACAAAAGCTTTAAAAAATGTTACTGTTGATAGCTACAAATAAACGTTAAATAGCATAACTCTTCCAAGTTTATATACCCTTTAATAAAATCTTCGTAACTTTAACACAAGCAATAATAATTTCCTTTCCTTCCTTGGTTTTCAAAGTTCAAATTGTATGTGAAACTGAACGCTTCTTTTCTTTTTCTTTTTTCATTTTTTTTTTAAACTAGTTTTAACCCCCTCCAAAAATCTAAATCAGCATTGAATTTTTTTTCAAATTAGGTAAGGAAAATCAAAGTATGTAACAGTATTTTTAAACAGTACTACCTATGTTTTTACATGTTTAAAATTGTAGAATATATTTTATATGATTATCTATAATACACTGCATCAAAAAATGAAAAAAAAACAAACCCAAAAATATTTCCTAAAATTAAATACCCATTCAGCTTCAATCTGAGTGAGTTCATATGGCAACGCTAATACAGTCAGTGGAAATTTTCCTTTCCTAATATTTTGTAATTTAAAATTTGCAACCTTAATGTTTGAACCAATATGTTGTTTACTTCATTTGGGTTCCTGGTTTGGGATGAACTTTTGCCATGAAGAAGCAAAAAGAAAGCGTACTTTTTAAAAATCTAAGCCACAGCTTCTCTAATGCATATCATAGCTAAATTTTCATGGAGCTCTGAGGAACAGAGATAGCTTTAAAGTTTACTCCAACATCCCCACTTGCCAGATTTCCAGCACGGCTGAGGTCCAGGGTTTTGACTGAAGCTCATTTCTTAATATTTAGCTAATTTAAATGCTAATTAGACTAATTTGATGAGTAAAGCATGGTAGGAATTCATTAGTAACTTTGCTGCTATTGTTTTATGTCTACAGAGAAATTTCTTAAAACAGGACTCCAGGGATAATAGTGCATCTGTTACCAGTTGAACAAGTTGGATTCTTTGTAATACTAAACCTCAGAGTTAGTAATATATTGCAGAACTGCAGAGACGATGGAGGACCAATTCTAAATTTTGCACATCTAGCACATCTTGGACATAGGCCACCACTGAAGAAGAGGCCTAATGGTGTCCTGAGCCCATCTGCTTCAAGGGGTTTGCTCTGAGTTTTATATACAGAGGAAGAAAATGTGCCTTGTCTCTGGCTCTCATTACCTACTACAGTCATCCCAGTTGTCCTGTCTGGTGTTATTGGTGCCCATACAAAGTAATTAAACCATTCACCTAATGTCTGATACTGTGAATAGCCTTTAATGTTTTTACTGAGCCCCATAAAATTAATCAGGCTCCACAGAGGTGGACCAGATACAAAAACTGATGACTATCTCTTTGGAAGAACTGTGGGTTTGTTTCTCTGGTGTGGTTTGGTGGATTTTTTTTGTTTTGGTTTTGTTTGGTTTGCTTTTCTTGGATGAGCTTTTTTTTAATCCATTTTTCCTGGAGCACGTGCCGTTAGTGGCACCTGGGGATGTGGTTTAGTGGTGAACATGTCCATGCTGGGTTAACTCAATAATCTTAAAGAGGTATTTTCCACTCTTAACAATCCAATGATTCAATGATTACTACAGTCAACAAGGTACTTAATCATATGCCAAATTTTCATGATGTGACCTTGAATCTATTTAAAAGCAAAGCTGCTTTTGGGCTTAATTAGGTAACTGAATTTTAATACGTGGGAAAAAAAAAAAAAAAAGAGGAACCCTATGGAAAATTTCCATGGCAAAAAGTAAGAAGAAAAGTTTTGTGAAAGAAGAATCTGTTTTGGACTCTTCTCTTCCTGTGTCCACTCCCATGGCTGAATTAGTATGCAATTATTGTAATTTGCATGTAGAGCAGCAGCCTCCAAGGGACATTTAGAAAATCCCAGAGATTTTGGGGTTCAGATCACTCCATGCTGAAGATTTTCTGATACTGAGAACCGAATATATAAGTGAATTAACTCAAAGGCCTGTAAGCATCTGTCTTCTTTGGAAGACAAATATATTTTATGTATGACTTTTTAGTCCATATTATGTATTTAGATAGTAAATTCTCANAATAACAAAAATAGTGGCCAGTAGAAATCTAAATATAGTTATGGATTCTCTTTGTATTTCTTTCCTTAAATGTTCTACTATTCTATCCCGCAAAGGACCCAAAAGATGTTACTGATAATAAGTGAAGTGTTCAAGTATAGTCATGGTGGAGGCCATATTAAGATACCATAATTAAAACAGGATAGGAAGGAATGTAAAGGAGGTTATCTGTAGTGATAATACCATTTATCAGTGAAAAAGCTTCCAGTCAGTTAGACACTATTTTAATTCAGTTCTATACTTGTTTGTTTTGGGTTTTGTTAAAAATTTTGCTCCTGAATGCTAGGAGTCAATGTAATTAGGTTTATAACTATTCCAAATGGAGGTCAGTACTCACTTCTACATGTTGACAGGTTTGAATGAGTTTTGCCAGAAGAGTTTCCAGTTCAGTGTTCCTCTTAATAAGGTTGGTGAGGTTACTCTCCAAATTTTGCTGTCAAAAAGGAAGAAAAGAACACATTAGTATTTCACAGAATTTAATGTTTAGGTGAATATTTGAAAAATCTAGTTGCACAGGTAGGAACATGAGACTTCCATTTTGGCTTGTTTCATTACATGTTTGATTACATTAGATGTTTTGTCTATGCAAGACAACAGAGCAGAGAAGTTCAAGATAAGAATGAGTTCCAGAAAACAGGGTTTCTAAGGACCTACAAAAAATTTGATTAGACATGAGGAAAAAAAGGTAAGTAACGAGAAGACCAGGAAAGCTAAAGACATTTCCCAAAAATAAGTGGCTTATTTTGACTGAGAACATTTTTGACTCCTTATTTCCTGCTCTCAGTCTAACATCTGAATTTAAAAGTCTGCTGCTAACTGAGGTCTCTGATCACATGCTCCTTTGGAACGGTACTTGCAAGACCAGTAGATAGGTCAGCACTTTCTTCTTGGAATTCACGGTGCTGTGGGGGGTTGATATAATTGATTTAATCCCCTAGTTCAGCAGAGTCATATTTTTTAAAAAATATTTCTAAAGGAAAGATTCCTTTCTACACAAAAGAATGAAGTATCTACTCAAAGACTGTGCTTTCACTGTTCTTAAGAGAGAACTTGTGGCTTGTGCCTGTATTTATCAACTGATTATGGATGCCATAAATATCTTCAACCCTGGGAGAACAAAGAGCTTTCCAGCTAACAGGTCTGAGGCTGCATCCGGACTCTCTGCAGTTGCAGGGGAGACTGAGATCTAGCAACAACTGTTTCAGCCTCCCTTCTCCCCTCTGCATCCAAGTAAGGAAACCCAGGGACAGGAGGTGCAGGTCTGTGGCAGCTGTGATCCGCCGCCTGGCCTGGCTGCCCTGGGACCAGGACTTTGCTGTTCACCCTGGAACTTGCAGCTCCCAGCTCTTTGCTTTTTACTGCATATCCTGAAGGAACTGCTGTTTTACATGGAGTTTCATCTTTTGTAAGCATATGGGCATGTAAAGGTCCTTTATATTTTTATTTTGCATAAACTGCTAAGTTTCCACAGAAATGAAAAGGTCCTGTAAATACAGTTTAAGTACATTAAAAAAGCATGCCATTAAAAAGAGTCCTGACTGTAAACATTCATTTATGTCAGTATCTTCAGGGGCATATATTTATTTTTTTAATACTTGGGGACTTCTGGCATGAAGCTGTTTCTTGTCGTTATTCACCTATGTAAGTGTGTAAGCTTAGTCACTTAGTATTCCCAACAGGCTGACAGTCCCTGACTTTTAATTGTGCTTTGTCCTCCAAGCAGTCCCTGGCATCTAGAAAGTACAGAACAAGAATACCAGAAGTGGGCCCTTTGCTTTTGTCCTGACAAGGGCTGTAGTGTCTCTGCAGAGCCTTCATTAATTTCAACCCTCCTCATCTTTTATTAATGGGCATCTTTTCTTCACACTACTACTTTCCCCCTGATGTATCTATCCTACAATTTCAGTCACTGCAGCTATCATTAACTCACCGGACTTCTATCATACTCCCCACAACCCTCACCCTCATATGTGCATTTAGTGTGTGTATGGGTATGTTTTCCGATGCTGTTGCTCCCTGAATATTTCACGCTGTTTCAAACCACTTTGTTCCCTGCCCTCCCTTTCTGCAACCATGCAGTCTCTTTACTCCTTCTTGCATATGGCTACAAGCAAATGAAGATGGCAGCATTTCATTGCTGAACCATCCGTACTTTGGCACTTACCAGGGCTGATGCTGTAAGCACCAGAGAAGCAGTCAGTTCAGTTCCATTAAGGAAAGTACAAGATTTTGATGGCTTTACATATATGACCCTCCTGAGATGCGTGATGGGTTCTTGAAATACATAATTTTGGCATTTTCTTCCCAGCACAGCCATGCATATTGTGTATCACAAGCTCTGGCTGTAAAAATGCCTTCTACACTACATTTATTTTATAGCCCATTAAAACAAAGAGTAACAAGAATGGGCATACTTACTGAACCATTTGAGCTGTATCTTATATTTCCATAGGCTGTAGTGTGAACAATCTTAATTGTACAGGCATGTTTGCTCCGCTGTCAGATGTGCCTTTGTAGGGCTCAGACTCACATGAAAATTCAAAATACCGTACATAGTTACAGTATCAGATATCTTTTGTCTTTAAAAAACAGTTCCTTAAGATCATCCAAATGTGCAAATACTCTTTACATTTTATTTATATAACTTCTTATTCTTATATATTAATTTTGAATGTGTTCCATTATTTTATACTAATAATAAATAAAAATGTGTACTCTTGATTGAGGTTACCTAATTTAAAATGTATTATTAGACATAATAAATACTAACAGTCTGTATCTCTGCATACTATTAAGAAAAATTTTATTCAAAACTGTCATGGAACACTGCAGTGATTTGAAAAAGCTGAAAGTTATTGATCTTCAGCTAAGGCCATTAATACATAAAGAGCCAGTATTTTTCTCAGAAACAGAAATTTATTGATCCATAAATAGAGATTCTTACATTCAGGATATTTTCAAATCCTGGGTATAATAATCTATATTCCTGGATAAATATCCTGGATAAAGAACAAAACCTTAGAATAAGTTTCCTATCCAATGAATATAACCAAAAAAACCCCATATATATATATATTATTATGGCTTCATACAGATCTCTTGATATCCTCTGCACTTCCTGACGATGAAAATGGAGGAAAACTATTAAACAAGTGCGTTGCCTTAGAAAAATGAGTTCATGCATTCCCATGTTCTAGTTCCTAGAACAGTGTCATTTTCAAACTGGAAATCCTGAAATTTTGTTCCCATGCAGTTTGGTACGCAAGGGGTTGGGTTTATTTAAGTCAAGAATAATCACAATTAAACTTTGGTTGAAGAACATCAGTTTTTATCGATGCTTTAAAGATAACAAGAACTTGGTGGCTGCTTTCTGAATTAATGTAAATCTTTCCAGTTTCACTCTGCCAAGACTGAATGGCAGCTCTTAAAAGTGGTCTGATTTCAAAATTTTAGAAGTCATAAAAAGTGATCAATTCCAGATTTTCTCTTATCAGTATCTTCCTCTAGTACTTTATTTTATTCCCATACAGGCTATGGTACCACTTTGGCTATCACATGATAGCAAGTACCAGAAGTAGAGTTTGAGCTCTGTCCTTTTTCTTTACTCCATCCAGGGGAACACAGAAAAAGCCTGAACATTTAAATTTCAGAAGCAGAAGTTTGCTCACATTCTTTCCAGTGCCACAACCTCATTTCACATCCACTCCTAGAATTTCCTCTGGTGTTAAACCACAGTGCCAGATTTGGAACTCTGGCTATCTTGGAAAAATGACCCAGTTTCTGTAGGTCAGAATTACTGAGAGTGAATTGTAGCCAGATTTTAAGTCTGAAGAAAGTGTGCTCTCACATCATGATGAGTACATGTGAAAATGAGTAGTGCATTAACCTTGTTAAAAATATCTTCCTTCTTCTCAACAAATCTTCTACTGCTACTCTGCTAGGTGAATCAAATTACAATTGTATTTTCAGAAATGTTCTAGGTAAATCATAATTTCTTAAACATTTGCACCTGCCTTTCCTTACTTTTTTTTTCTGTATTTTTGTCAGTTGCTAATTTTCATTGTTATCTGTCTATTAAAAACTGATCTTAGAAACACTGGGGTTGTCCTTTTTTAAAGAACACAATAGCTGCTGTGCATTTGCTCTGTGGACAGGTTTCATGCATGTCAACTCAGGAGATGCAAACTGTTCTCCAAAAGCAAAAGCAAGGCTGAATGCTTCCTGACTTACCAATGCAGACCGAGCCCAAGATCTTGATATTCCATGTGTACTTTGAAACTGTTTTTACAACATCCAGTGTAAAGTGAAAAGAATTCTTATTGTCCATTTAGCATGATCTGACAACTATACAACATATATATTCTTATAATCTTGGGATAAATCCAAGTAGATGAAATCACAGACATGTAATTGAAAAGGACAGTCAAGGATGGTGTTTTGTTTTGACTCTGCATGCCTATAAAATGATATGATCCAGGGACTGGAGTTTAAGTTGGAAAAATTAATGTTAAAAATTAGAGGAAGGCAACCCAGGACTGGTCACATTTTTTAAGCTGCTGTCTAGCTCACACTGAAGCCATGATCATGTTGCAGTAATGATTGCATGAGGCTTGTGCCCTGACTGAAGTGGGAGGTCAGACTAGATGATCGTAATGGTCTCTTCTGGCCTTTAAATCTATCAGTCTATGAAAACCAAATGTGAACCCCTGCCCTTTGCCAAATTAACAGTCTCACGCAAAGCATTGCTTGTCTAAAATAGGAAGGTAGCACAAACAGATAGTCCTAAACTACTATATGGGTTGGAAATACTGTCAAAATAAATTATTGTAAGCTTCTAAAGAAGAAAAATGCTGAGTTGTGTGCTCCTGCCTTACGTCATAGAAGATAAAACAATAACATTCCCAAGATCTTCTTCTCAGAGACATTTTTCTGCTCCATAAAACTGTCTATTCAAAAGGCCACAAAATAAAACATATTGCTATCAGCTACAATGAGATCTTAAATTCCATTTGAAGCAAAGCAACTGTATTTTTCTAATTAAAAATAAGTATTTTTTCTGCCACTGGTAAATATAAGTATTCATTTAAATTTTCCACTCACTGCTTACTGTAAAGATTTGAGAACCGGTCCACTGAAACTGCAACACATGCTAAGGCTCACCCACTGTGGGATAGTATATGTAACAACAGCCTTGATCACCATCTACATCAAATCCACCATGATCAAAGTCTTGCAGCAGCAAACATTGGCTGCAGATAGCATTTCCCCTGATCCTGGTGTAAAACTGACCAGAGCAAGGCATATTTTGAGACTATCTCCTGGTTTAAACAAGAAAACAGCTTTGCATACTGGAAATTAAGTTCAGTAATAACAGGTTTCTGGAGAACCACAGCCACCCTCCTCTCACTTTTTCACAAAGGGTTAAATTTAAACAGAGTTTATACATTCTCCAGTTGGTTAAAGCATATAAACAAAAGTCACACAGTTACAGAGCAGTAAAATAGAAATGAGAAATAAAACACCATAAAGCAGACGTGTGATCACATCCTCGCCTACTCAAGATAGCAGAACAGTGTTGACATGGCAGATGAGTCTTCAGCACATGCAGGCTGGCTAGAGATCATAAATACACTCCCTGTCATCAACACAAGCCATGCAACCATATCTTCACTGAGACTGTTTTTGCTCCTAGTTTGACAACATTGTGCTTGCCTGTGCTCCAATTACGTTTCCACCTTGTCATGATGACATACCCCATGAACTAGTCCTGTTGCCTCCAGGACTTGTGTTTAACCTATTAAAAAAGTTGCCAATCAAATCTAGAATAACTGCCAAAACATCAAAGATGGTTTGGAGCCGGGTTTTGGATGTATGCAAGTTTAACATTTCCTTTGGTGTTCTTTATTTAAATGGACATGCCAGGTGCACATGGAAAAACTTAAGCTAATTTTTATTCTATGTACTTGTCCTGAAACAGATGACTAGTCTTCTGTAGGAGACATGGGATCGAAATACATGTATTTCTCCAGCCAGGGAATGGTAACATTTGCGGTTAATAGGAATGATTGACCTCAAGTCTCAAATGTGCAGAGCTTGACAACTGCACTCCACATTTCTGTGTAAAGAAACAACAGCTATGATGTTGATACACTCCTGAGGACTAAGATTTTTACCTCAAGTGATTACAGTATATCACAAGGAAAAACCCATGAGATACTGCACTGTTAATTAATTGTCCAGGACTACTTTCTTTTAAAGTGCAATGAACATATCTGCATTTGATGCCACTGTGACTTCAATGGTGTTAACTAAGTTGTGTCTATTTGCATATTTCATAGGAAGATAATGTATTTTTTATTAACCTCTCTTTAATATGGACCTTGTGGAAACTAAAGGAAATTCAAGCATTACAAATTCTTGACCACATAAAATCTGAGAGGGCAATTTTAGGGAAAACCTCCAACTGCACTCTTGTGTTTCTGGAAAGCCAGGACCCCAAATATACCAAGGGCGCTTGCCACTTGCAGCCACAACTCTGCCCTTTGATTTAACTATACTCATCAATCTTGTGAGTTGTTTTTTTTATTCTTCCTTCACTATTCTTCTCTCTTTCTTGAAGCACAAGAGAAATTGCATAACTGGGGCCTTTGAAGGAAAAACAAACAAACAAACAAACAAACAAACCAGCCAAGAGATATACATATAGTACACTACAGCAAAAGTTTTCCATTGATGTGTACTATTAAGTTTGGGAAAGAAACATATTCCGAAAAACTATTCCACTCGTAACAGAGGCCATGACTACCAAGAACACAAGCCAATGAAACTTACACTGATTATTTTCATTATTGTAATGGAAGGACATAACATTTGCTTTTAAACAGAGAAGGCAATTTGTTTTCTAAGGCATTCAAATGTCACGAGAAATTTGTTGAATTTTACAAAGTGACAAAAATTACTGTATAGGACAAGCTTTTGTTTAGAGCTTCCCATTTCAATTAAGCTATTAGAAGATATCCAAATGTTTACTTGACTGGGATATGGGGAATTGTTTCATTCCTATTTTTAATGACCATAATAATAAACAGGGATCAAGGATCAAGAAAGAATAGGTTTAGCATCTGACCAAATTAAAACCAAAATGCATCTTGGACTGATATGTGAGTTAATAAAGGTTTGCAAAAGTGTAGATATATTTGAGGCCACTCTATCTATCTATCTATCTATCTATCTATCTATCTATCTATCTATCTATCTATCTATCTATCTATCTATCTATCTATCTATCTATCTATCTATCTTTTTTTTTTTCTTCAATGCAGGAGTCAAACTGGAAGTTGAAGTGTTAAGAAAGTGCAACAAATACCAGACACCCTGCATTTAAAGCATGTCATTAATGACTTATTGTGGAGAGCTAGAGGGTTTATAAGCTCATACTTTTCCCTGTGGGCTAATCCAGCGCAATGAAGGGGGTTAAGGAGAACGTGAACTATTGCACAGCTGTCCCGCAGCATCCTACAACTACTTCCAACCTCCCAGGACATGGAATGTACATAAAACCAGGAGTTCAACATGAGCTCCTGCCCATGAGATGCATAATGAAATCATGCACAAGCAAGATCTGGTAAGTATTTCTTCCAAGAACTGAAATTCTAAGTTTTTCACAAAGCTAATGACAGACATCTATATGAAAAGAAAGCAAAAATATTATCTAAAGAACCACAATTTATGCAGTGTTATTAAAGTCCTGGTTTCTACAGATGCCTGCCTAAACATTTCTGAAAGCTTGTATTTATTTAAGAGGTTTTATTATGGAAAAAAATCTGGTTTTAATCAGTCAATACATGTTACTGCATTTTGCAGTTGAAAAATTCCATTTTATCTAAGCAGATATGCGTAAAAACAATTCAGAATTATGTGAAACTGGCAGGTTAGAAAGGACAGCTAGATAGGTAAGGAGTGGAGAAGGTCAACATGGTGATTTAGTCTGCATAAGGTAGCAGACTAGTGCAGCTGCTACAGACCTAGTTCAGCACTAGTTCAGACTAGTGCAGCTGCACCCATCTGCATTTATGTTTCTCAGTATAGCAAACAGTACTTTGAAAGACCTCTACAGATTGCTTCCTGAAGGTGTTAACTGTCCATCCAGAGAATGAAGATGTGAGTCCATTTCTTGGCAGTGCTAGAGGGTCTGGGACATACAGGACTCACAATGGCTTTGCCTGCCACTAGCGCAGAAACTAGCAGTAGGACTAACATAGCACAGCAGCAGTTCCTGTTCAAGAAATGGGAGTGACTTTCCATGTAGTTCTGCTACAGGAAGGAAACAGGTGACTTTATGAACACATTATACTCCCAGCTGTTACCCTAGTGGCGTATTCGGAACCATCAATAAGGCCAAGTGAAGCCAGATAACAGCATCTCTCTCAGAAATTGCTGATCCCACTGTCCAATGGCAAGGTGCGTGAAGGTTGGTGTCAACCAACCACTCCACCAGGAAACTCAATTCTGACACAGGGTGAATTATACTAAACAAAGCACCACGTACAGTTGTGTTTTAGGGAGGTTTGTTTTGTGTGTTTATAAACCCTCCAAAACTTTGCCGAGAAGTACACCATGAGCTAATTCTTCCACTCTGGAGCGCTCTGGTTTTGCATCACTGAAGTCACTGGTGGCTCTGCAGTGAATAGGCTCCAGCTGCGAGAGGTTACTCACCATAAGGCAGTTGGCATCTGTCCAGCTCAGTGTTCATTCTGTCACATGCTCATTGCCTTGCTGCCCACAGTTAGAGTTTGGACTAGACAGAAGTGTCACTCTCTGTGTTTTCTTCTCATTTGCTCTATGTCTGATTCAGTAAGGTAAAACTATCTACTAGGTTGAAAAATGCCCTGAAAGAAGTTTGGTATGGGGAACTTGACTTCCCCACACTCTTCAAGTTTAGATATAAGTGTAAGCACTTTTTTGAAGAGAAGGCTTAAACATTCCTCTAAAATACTCATCAACCTAGCTTGATAATATAATTTATCAGTATTTTTCTCTACAAAGCTTTTGACCAAGGATCAGATCTCACATTTAGGAGTTACTAAAATAATCATCCTTGACTCAAGATTCCAGCTACAGAGCTGGTATTATATTTAAATCTTTGACTTTACAAGTTGCTATGGAGAAAATCAGAAAACGTTAAATTATCTTAGTATAATTACATATTTAGGGACTTATTAAAACAATGTAGTGGTGGTGAGCTGAGCTGAAACTAAATAGTGACTATAAACTGCAAGGCACAGATCATGATTTGGAAGCAGATTTTGTTTCATATTTCTGTCATAGTCAGGTAAAGTTTCTGTTCTGACCTGCCAATATTTCACCAGAGATCAACTCAAGATTTCAAATTCACTGACCAACAACAACAAAAAAAGGAGCCAAACCAAGTGTAAAAAAGACAAAAAAAACCAAACTAGCAACAAAATCCCCACAAATTTTAGCTAGCAAACTAAAAGGTCTGATTATACTTTAAATACTAATGCTCTGGAAAATTAACCATGACAAATATAGCACTTTGGTTTTGCCTTGTAGTAGTCATCAGGCAGAAGTATCATCCTCTCTCATTTCACGTACAGCACTAGAAGCTTTTCCTTCCCTTACCTCAGCAGTGCATCCAGCTCCATACCCAGACATCCTAATCTGCCTCACTACTCTCACTTCCAAAACATTTTGGCTCTCTTTTTCTTGTCATGCTGTGACCTGTCCAGCTGCTGCTAGAACATGCCCCTCAATTCCTGCTAGATTTTATGAACCTGAGTTGAACCCAGTTGCTGGCTCTTGCTTTGCTGGCAGTGCATGGTGCCAAGAATTTTGGGGAGGAAGGTCTGAGAGTAGCTTGGATGCTCAAGAAAATGCTCAGGGGGTGAGGGATGCATGCTACAGCCGGAGGAAAAGAAATAGCTTCTGTCCTTCCTCTCCTAAGCCACTCTTTTTCAGTCCCTACTGGAGTGCACATTCACCAAGACTAAAATGAAAAATTCAATTCAGTGTTAATCCAGCTATCATTTGAGAGGCCAGTAATTCAAGAACACATTATTTTTTAACAGTTCTCGACAATGTATATGCAATGATTAAAAAAACCAACAAGCCAATAGCAAATATCCCACGTGGAGCCACAGCAGACTTGGATATTTCACTTATTTCAACATTGCAGATGATTACAGATGTTTTATTTTACTAATATGAACTAATAAATTAGTATAAACTAATGAATTGTTCATGCTAGTATGAATAATTGCATGAAGATACTTCAAATTGAAGTAAATTTTACCTCAGGAAAGCATGGTTGCAAGTACTTTTGTAGTTTATTTTACTATGTTCCTAGGCTAATAAATCACTTGCAGCATGCCAAACCATAAACATAACTCTAGGCACTTCTACTTCATCAATAGTTGCAATCCCAACACTATATTCTGAATATTATTTTTTATTTTTGATTACACACAGTTTGAAAGGTAAAACTGAGGTAAAATTTACGTCAGTTAAGAATCAGTGCATTGTTACAAAATGTTCCTACTACCTCCATAGAACTCTGGTCTCACAAGACATTTAAAGTATACATCAAAATATAAAAATTCTGCTGCAGTTTGCAACGTGATAGATCACATCATATGAAATCAAAGGATGTTTTTAGGAAAAATGTGCAAATCAAAGTCCAGATGTGTACACCTGTAAGATTTTAAACTCACACTGTGCAAGCACAAGCTTATCTACCCTGGTTGGCTGTACAGACTGGGGAAAAAGAGACTGGAACACAGCACTGTGGAAAGGGATGTGAGGGCCCTGAATCTGAGTCAGCAGTGCCCTGGCAGCCAAGAGGGCCAACTCTGTCCTGGGGGGCATCAGGCAAAGCATCACCAGCTGGCTGAGGGAGGGGATTGTCCTGCTCTGCTCTGCAGTGAGGCAGCCTCACCTTGGATATTGCGAATATTTTGGGTGCCATGATACCAGAAACATATTCACCTGTTAGAGAGTGTCCAAAGGAGGGCAATGGAGATGGTGAAGGGCCTTGAGGAGAAGCCATATGAGGAGTGACTGAGGGCACTTGGTCTGTTCAGCCTGGAGAAGAGGAGGCTGAGAGGAGACCTCACTGTTGTTACAACTTCCGCGTGAGGGGAAGGGAAGGGACAGGCACTGATCTCTTCTCTGTAGTGATAAGTGACAGAACCTGAGGGAATGGCCTGAAGCTGAGTCAGGGGAGGTTTAGGCCGCATATTAACAAAAGGTTTTTGACCCAGAGGTGGTTGGGCACTGGAAGAGGCTCCTCAGGGAAGTGGTCACAGCACCAAGCCTGACAGAGTTCAAGAAGTGTTTGGACAGTCTTCTCAGGTACGTGGTGTGACTCCCGGAGACGGTCCTGCACAGGGTCAGGAGTTGGACTTGATCCTTATGAGTCCCTTGCAGCTCAGTATATGCTGTGATTATATGATCTTTGAATGATTTACAAAGAATCTTAGATCCTTTCATCTTATCTAGTTCAGCATATGTAAACTAAAGATCCAGAACTGAGCTAGCCTTACACAGCCTGCTGATCATTTTCACATCAGGTCAGCTAACAGTAGTAAAATGTAGAATCAGCCTGCCTGAACCCTCCCATGTAGCTTTGCCTACTTTTTTGTAGCCATTTAACAAGACAGGCATTCAGGTAATGAAAGAAAAATGACCTTACATTTTGATGAAAAGACTAGTAATTTAGATAGATGTGCAAATCCAATTATTCCTGGAGAAAGAGAGAAGGAGATCTTAACATTCCATTTGACACATTTACATAATGGGACCAATTTATAGGGACTTCCTCCAGACAAATTATTAATTTGATTTGTAACAGCCTTTGAAGTTTTGCCTACTATCAAGGCTAGCAAACTTTTTATGCTGAAAACACGAGATAATACTGATTATATAAGTATGTTTTTCATGGCACTTTGGGAAGATAAAAAACTTTAAAGCACATGGAAGTCTTAATTTGAGGCCTTCAATTAATTCAGTTTGATTTTGATCACAGACAAAGTTCTCTTCAGAGAAAAGTCATGGTCTTGATTCACCCAGTGCAATACTTTGAGTCTGAATTTTCTACATCCATTGTTTCTGAGCCGGGCCTATAGACTTTGTGAGAAATACCTTTTCTTTAGCCATACAAAACATGCAAAAACAAGCACACATTTACATAGGTGCTCATACATGCTCTGTAATATGAAAAAAAGGTGTTATGCAATGTGCAAGTGGTGCAGAGAAAGGTCACACTATACTGATTGAATCCTGATTTCATACACAGCAATTTTTAAAACATCCCCTAGATATTTAGCCCTTTAATTTCTTTTTTTTTTTTCATGTTTTTTTTTTCTTTTTTTCTTTTCACTGGCTAAAGAGTTAGATCACTTCTTCCTAGAGAAGTAAAGTTTCAGGAGGCCTCATCACAGTATTCCTGTAATTAAAGGGCATCTACAAAGAGCAGCATCTCTTCACAAGCAGCCACATGGAGAAGCCAAGCAGCAACAGGTATAAGTTGCATCATGAGACATTCCACCTCTATGTAAGAAAGACATTTTTTACAGTGGGAACTATCATTTACTACAACAGCTTCCACAGGCACATGGGAGAGTCCTCAACTGGAGGTCTTCAAGATGGGATTGGACAGATAGTGTACATAATGTCATCTAAGCTTCCTTTCACCTGAAAGGTTGAAACAGATCATCATTTGAAGCCCCTTCCAAATTGCAGTGTTCTATGGTTGATGATTTATTAACCATTTTTATTAGTTTAAAGGGTGCATCTATAACTGAATCAATCTTTAAAATATGGCTCTGTGCACATGCACATGGATGTGAGTTGGTAAATACTCCAGTGAAACCAACCTAGAGATTAACTTGGCCTCTTATTCTACCTCACTCTGCTCCATAGCTGTATTTTAAGCTGATTTGCGCAGTTTGAGACTTTTTCAATTATGCAATTCTTTCCTGATTTTGAACACTAGAAAGTCATTAACAATCAAAAGCGAATTATATACAGGAGAGGAGAACTGACATCTCTCTAGTTCCTACTGGCCTGGCCCACTCTTCCCCGTGTCTCCAGAAGTTTGGAAAGCAAATCCTTGCAAAACTTGGCAGCCCTCAGAATGTCAGGCTCTCCCAGACTGCGGGTCTTTGGTTCCTCAGTTCTGCCTGTGAGCCTGTTTGCCCCATGCATAAATACACCACGTCTTTGAGATGGCCAAGAAAGAAATTGTGAAACAGCTGAGGAAGTGCCAGGAGTGCTACACCATGTATTGTCTGTGTAACTATGTTGAGTCTCTATTTTCCAAATTGCAGTTACATTGTGAAACGAAAAGCAAGTTGGTTTTGGTAAACCTTTCACTTCGTTGCAACTCTTTATGCAGGAGACGGGAATTACGTTTTGGAAACTGCATATTCTAGAGAATATTGAATATTGAAATGACAGCTCTATTAACTTCCATTTTTTTCATTTGTTTCTGCCAGAGTAGTTCCTATTGCACACACAGAACAAAACCAGCATTTATCCAGTATTTTTTAATTAATAAGAAACATACGACTTAATATTTCAGTATCTCTATTTTTGGGAGGTTTTTTTGTTTGTTTTTGTTTGGTTGGTTGGTTGGTTGGTTTTTTTTGGGGGGTGTTTTTGTTTGTTTGTTTGGGTTGGTTGGTTGGTTTTTTTTGCTTTTGTTATAATGTATTTGTTCCTAAAGCTAACAGCAACTCAAATCTTCCAATGTCTTGGTTTCCATAGTAACCACCTTATTTCGACTGAAAGAAACAAAAGACACAGCAAATACACGAAGCCTTAAAAAGCTTTAAATTACTTGTTTAAGTAATTAAAAAAACTGATAAAACCGATTTTCTTAATAAAGATAAAATACCAATAATGCATAATGTGTACCTTCCCTAATGAATTTAAATTACTTTTACAAGAGTAAAACATTATGATCCTTATTTTACAGATTATTCAGTTGCCCTAAGATCAAATGCCTTCAAACAAAAATGGACTGAAGGCTACACTAGTTTTTCTACTATGTCAATGGGCTTTGATTGAGATGCCTTAGAAGACAGTTAAGACGATCCCTCCCATCATGGATATAACGTGTTGGTAACATATGTTTGTTCAGGTAAGTAATGTGAGAGCTCAAGATAATTATTACTTTGTTGGCAGTGGCATCAACTATTTCTGAAACACTGTACACATGATTACTGATGACAGCAAAAGCAACGACTCGAGGATGCCAAGGTTTGACACAACAGAGGTGTGTTGCCCTTGCCGCACTCCAATGACATGATCAAAATGAAAACTTACTGGATGAACATTCCCAATTCAGACTTCTAAGACCAGCAGCTCAGAAACATTTTACAAAAAAAAAAAAAAAAAAAAAAAGTCTTGCTGCTGAATGGCATTTCGGAACTCTTAAAAAAAAAGGAGATTTCAGTAGTTCCTGATGGGTTCGTCCAGACCTTTAAGGTTGCCCATTCCCATTACTAAACATGTGCTGTGGTATGTCTCCAGTGTATGACACTGGCTCCTGGGTGCTTTTCAAAGTAAACAGAAGTCTGGATTATTTCATCTTGCAGAGTTCCCTACAGATAACCTCAGAAATGTCTTAGGTACAAGGGAAATTTGCACATCGAAAATGCTTTTGAGACTCAGGGTCAAACAGCAAGCACAAAAACAAAATGGGAAGAAAAGGGAATCGCAGTAAAAGCGATGGATTTAATAGCACAATTGTTGATTTTCTTTAAGGAAACACCGTACTTGGTAATATAGCTGTTAACCCTGACAATTGAAGAAAAAGCCCCACAGATCCTGTGGCCAATGAGCTGACCATGTGCTCTCACAGCAAAGGTGGCTGTTGTCACCCTGAAAGTGTTCAGATGCTGAAGAGGTTGTCCAAAGGGGCTGTGGGGTTCTCTCCTTGAATACAATCAAAACAGTTAGTCCCTAAACAACCTGCCCTCTTTGTGCAAGGGGCTGACTAGATAACTTCCAGAAGTCTCTTCCAAACTAAATTATTCAGTCATTCTTTAATTAAGATGCTCATCTTCATAAATCAGAAGTTTTACTAAAATTGTGAAAATATGTAGATAAATAGTTGAACCTTAGATAACTTCTATTAAAAAAAACTTAATAAAGTATATTTTTAGAAGCTTTCTTATAGACTATTTTTTCTTTCAGCAGAGCTATGAGACGTAGAACATCCCAAAATGAAGTAAGCTAATATGCTTTTTATACCAGTACTTTGAACTATTAAATACCTATGAATTTAAGATTTTTTAAAATGTTTTCAAGGAGGCATATTTCTGCAAAATCAACTTTTAGGATTTTGATAAGCTTATTAAGTTTAACATATATTACTAATATGCCCATCATTATAGGACATCAGTGTCAACTTTTTGTACATTTGATTGCACTATTTGAAGTATGTTGTAAAACCATGAGTGGTTGCAGAGCTTTTTCTATTAATTTCATTTAATCATTTCTTTGAATTCTTACCTACTGCAGGATATCAAGTTTCAATGAATAAAATTTTTGGGTAGTGCACAGTTACAAAAACATCACACATTTTGTGTTTCACCAGGAATCTTTGTCAAAAAAGGAGACTGTAATTTTTTAAGGAATGTTTTCAGTTTTCAGTGCAATTGCAAGAGATGATAAATAAAACAGAACAGGAATTTCAAGGCATCTTCATGTACTATTTTATGTACTCTACCAGACAGAGAAATTTGATTTATTTTCCTCTGTTCAGCATTGGTTGGGCACTTCAAGGAAGGGTGGAAAAATTGCCAGCCTTTTATCAGGTATCAGTCTGCAGCACGTGGCATCAGACAGTTGTGGTTTAGTGCTCCTGGCTGCGCTACCAGGCGTGAAAGTTTCAAAGTGCTTTAAATTAAAAACCCATCAATGGAGAGAACAGATTCAGATCTGCTTTTCACTGTTTTTATGTTTTCTTCCTTAATATGAAAGCTGTAGGGCAAATGGAAGAAAAAGCCTGAAAATGTGTATGGATTGCTTGACATAGAAGTACAAATGAAAATAATGGAATTTACTTCTATACAGTGTTGGAAAACTGTGAAGAGAGAACCAACTAAATGAATTACACATCCTTATATAAAGCTTCTGCCTACTTCTCAGTTTTACCAGAATAGCCTGGCTGTCCTGTTTTTCTCTGTCCCATTAAACTGTACTTTTTTTTTTTTTCATAGTAAAAAATGTTACTTAGCTGAAGTGAAATCCTTAAATCTTTTGAGAGCATACATTATGGGTCTCCTAATTAGCACATCCTACAGAAATACAATTTTAAAAAAAGACTGGAGAAAGGGGAAAGATTAGTATATAAGACTTTGTACAGAAATAATGCCCCAATTAAATAAAAATGCAAGCCACAAATTGCGTGCCCTTCATTTTTCCCTAGAGGTCTTGCATAAGGTTAAAAGTGTTTTCAGTTTAGTCCCACAGATTAAAAAAAATGTGTGCTATTCTGCATCAGAGCTGTAGTTAGTAATTCTGATACTAACAATGGAGCTTATAATTTCACACCAGGCTGATCATCACTTGAAACCATTTCTTTCATCTCAGTACATCCCCTGTTAATTGGAATGTTTTGCTAGTGGTGTGTTCCCGTTAAGGTACAGTCATGTCATTACAGCCATTAGGCTCAACCTCTTCTCTTGAATACAACCCACAAAACAGCCATCCCAGAACACATGCCTATGGATAGCTGGTTTCAGATACACTAACAGCTATTTTCTTGGTCCACAGTGAGTTTTAGGTGAAGTAAAAGAATTCATATGCAAACTGTTGCAGTCTCTCTTGCACATGAGGTCAGATTCTCCAATTACCGAGGACGTATCTGGCCTTATAAGCTGAGAATTTATAATATCTGCCTGCAGCAAGTTTTTAGCAGTCCAGGTTCTGCTACACACAAAGGGCTAAATCCAGCCACTAGTTGAATGCAAAGAATCAGATGATTTCCAGAGTTGTAGCTCAGTTCATAATTTATGTTCAACTATTTAGAACATATTTCAGACTTTTTAAAGCTGTTACTCATATCAACAGGGATTGTAATTTCACCTATGATTGTGTGTATTTGACATTTTCCATTATTAGATCCTTATTTCAAACACAGAAATGTCAAACTTCAGTTATATCAGAATAAAGTTTCCTGTTACAGTATTTCCTTGGCCTGATTTTATTCCATTCTCACTTTTACACAAATACTAGATAAAACCACCAGCTAATTTCACAAAACAAGTTACAGAAAATATGCTGCCATCAATGACAAAAAGTCCTGCTCTGCTGCTTCACTGCTTTGAAAGCTGGACTTGAATTTGGCAGGACAGGAGAGATTTGTGTGCCAGGTATATGGTTTTTTCCCTTTTGCTATCAGTCCTTCCAAGTTCAGGTAAGATATGAAAAAAACTGCACATCACAGTTTTGCAACTAAAAATTCTGAACACTCCCAATGCTAGCTGAGCTCCAGACTCTCAGTTGACCAGACGGTACATATACCATCATGGTACGGCTCAGGGCTACTAAAACCAAATTACAACATCCTTGTAATGACTTCTCCCACCTGATGACCCAAGGCAGATCTAAAAGCAGTGTGAGTTTGTTTCTCCAGTACTCCCAGTTCCCCTCCTATGAGGACCCATTAGTTAACGCAAGGAAGTTCAACTGAAATTGAAATAAAGCAAGTGCCATATATTAGAGATAGAGAAAGGAGTATGACAAGGACAAGGAATCAGGTAAACTGGCAATGGGGAAAAAAATGCTCTTGGTGAGGCTAGATTGGAAGGTGGAGCTGGGAAGAAATGGGGATGGATAGCTGGAAAAGCAGAGTGAGCAAAAAGTTACTTTGAAAAAGGGTGCTGAGACTGGGTAGTTGGGTGAGCTGGAAGACTCTCTGAAAGTACACGCAGACAAGAGAGCCTCAAAGAGAGGATAAAACAGCAAGGTAGATACTGGAAATGATAACCCCAGGAATGAAAAAGGGGCAGAGATGGTGAAAAGATAAGGTGTTGGGAGGAAGGAACAGAGCAGAAAGAGGATCAGGGGAAGGTCAGCATAGTAGATGAGAATATATGTGCTGGGGAAACATCTGGGAAAATAAAGCCTTGCAGGGCAGAGCCATTAGGAAAAGAGACCAGGGAGGGCAGAGCCCTGAGCAGAACAGTGGTCTGTGGCATGGCGGGAGCTTACCAAATCTAGATGAGCATCCATGGAGATCCAAGCAGTCTGGGAACCAAAGGAAAAGGTTCAGAATGAATACAGATGTAGAAGCAGGGAAATACCAGTCTCAGGACATGGATGCTGAGCATGTACAACTGAAAAAGGATTTGGGCAGGCAAGGAGACTGAGGTTGGGTGCCAGGAAAGGGAAAGACCATGTCTAAGGAAAGAAGAAGGGAATCAGAAATTAGTCTGCCTCAGAGGAAGAGGTCTCTAGGTGAATAATTTTGCATGACTTCGTGTGGGCTTACTCGACAGGGAAAAACATCAGCACCAGATAGCCTTCTTTTAAGCCTTGAATGATCCCTGTGATATCTATTTATCAAAATATTTCCATCTGCCAGCAGAAATGCAATCATACATTACAAGAGAATAGCGTAAATGAGAGCAACAGAGTCAACATGCTGGTTTTACGTTGTTTCCCACAATTGCTTTTTTGCAACCTTGGGAATATTTATTACAAGTAAAATGTGAGAGGTAAAAACCAGAAGCAGTCCAAGGGTTGTCTTTGGAAATACTGCTATTTAGTAGGCACTTAAAAAAGCAAACGTCAAAGGATTCTCTACTTTTCTAAATTATCAACTTATGATTTCTAAGTAGGATTTCACACCCATCTTTCTTTGAAAAGGAAACTGAAATAAAGCACTTGTTCTCCTAATCCAGCATTTATTAATAAAAAGCTGCAATGTTAATGTGATTACATGGTTTCTCATTTGCTAAGGATATCTTAGTGTAAGGATCAACACTTTGATCTCTTGTAGTTTTTGTTTGGTTTTGTTTGTTTTGGTTGGTTGGTTTTGGGTTTTATTTCCCTGACATCAGCAATCAGAGAAGAAATTAAAGTGGCTTCATTTTCCATAACACAATTATTTCACAAAATGTGTTTTCTCACTTTTATGGTTTAACCCCAGCTGTCAGCTAAGGACCACATACTCAGGTTGGACAGGACCTCAAGGATCATGGTCCAAACTTTCTTGGCAAAAGCACAGTCTAGACAAGATGGTCCAGCACCCTGACCGGCCGAATCTTAAAACTGCCCAACACAGGGGAATCCACCACCTCCCTGGGGAGATTATTCCAATCACTGGTTGTGAAAAATTTTCCTTTTGTGTTTAATCAGGATCTCACCAGTAGTAACTTGTCCCCATTTCCCCTCATCTTTTCCATGAGAATCCTTAGTAAAAAGAAGTCTCCATCTTCTTTGTAGTCTCCTTGTAAATACAGAAACAGCACGATAAGGTCTCCCCTAAGCCTTCTTTTCACAAGGTTAACAAACCCACTTAACTGAAGTGAAATCCTTAATTCTTTTATGGATATACAGTATGGGTCTGCTAATTGGTACATCTGGCGGAAATTGAATTTAAAAAAAAAAAAGACTGGAGAAAGAGTAAAGAAAGTCCTTGACTTAGATTAAGCACTACTTGGCAACAACTAAACCATCAGTGTGTTATCAACATTATTCTCATACTAAATCCAGAACTCAGCACTGTACCAGACTGACTCTGTCAGCTGGTTTTGGAGATACTGTCCAACACCTGTCATACATCAAAGGTGAAATGTTCTCCTTCCTTTTTATTCAGTGCTACCCATTTCTGTTCCACTCCTACACAGTGCTGCTTGTTCAAGGAGTAAGTCACTGTCTGCAAGAAAAACTGCTTTTAAAAATAAAATTGATATTCCTGACTTGACCCACACAGAGAAATCCCAGAAAATCCCAGCTCCCTTGTGAAAAATATACTTAAACAGGATTTACCACTTCTTTAAGACATTCTGGAAATGAGACAGTGCACATTGAGCATGCTTTTAAAAGGAACAGGTTTACTAAGTTACTTTCTTATTTCTCTTAAGGAAAAAATATTCCTGACAGGTAACATCCAGAAAAAAAAATGAAAAAAATCATGACAGAGGGCTGCATTATTTTGAGCACAGGCTGGTGGGAAAAAAATCCAAAAAATTACAGAGCAAGTTTTTCACATACGGTTTTTCTTGACTTTTATTCCCAGGAGTGATGCTTATCCTCTGGCCTCTGCCACTTCAAATCACTGAGTATTTAATTTCCTTTATTTATAAAATTAAAAAAAACCATACTGGCCTAACTGTTTAATGAGGTAATGCAAAACTGATCACAGGGCAGTACCCAGAGGTCTTCCACTGCAACCCTTCATGTACCATGAGTTGCTGGTTTTCATAGTGTGGGAACTTAGCACTATAAATGTCCTGGCAGCCTGTACAGGTTAATTCTCAGCATTCACCAGTCAACTGACTGGGACAGGTTATATACAAGTGTTACAACAACACTAAACCTGAAGAGTCCTGTAGTATTTAGCATGATACTGTCACTTACTGGCTGTGATGACAAGGCCAGTTTAAGAAATATGGGGTTGCCCTCCCCATTACTGAATCCTACTGGCACCTCTCTGTGTGGCTGCGCTGTGAGCCAGGTGTGGGTTAAACCTCTGAAAGAAAGTAAGGAATGGGAATTATACTTTAAACCCATATAAGAGATCCAGTTTGCAATGCATCTCTACAAATAGTTGTAGCAGAAAAACTTAGGAGGAGGTGATGAGCTGTGACAGAGTGGGAAGAGCAAGGTGCTGAAGGGGCAGAAATTGCCAGGCAGTCTTCATGCCAAGGGCAGCATCTCGTGGATTCACTAAAAAGTAATACTGACTCACTAAGCCCCTTTAGCACTTTAAAATATACTTATATAGACCACTGTTCTCACTGATGTTGTGATATTAAGAGAGGAATTTACAAATAAAAAAAGGAAAAGTCAGCATCTGATACCACATGTGATGATAAATGAGAAAGGGAGGAAATAGAGTAACTGTACAACTGCTGCCAGTTTTCAGAAAAGCATATGCTGAGGTGTGTGATTATGTCTCTTTGGCCAAACATTATTCAATTTTCAAAACAACCAGTCAACTACAGGTAAAAATTATAGTTGTTTACTTATTAAACCTGATAATTTAACGATGCTCTATTTACTTATTTTGAACTAGCATGACAATGTCTGCTATGTATGCCTTCCTTCCCTTCTATTTTAAAGTCCCGTATGTGGCCAAAAGGCTTGCTCTACTTAAAAGTGCAAAAATAATGCCCTCATTTACTGACACCATTTATTTCACATGACCACTGAAAATGTATTCATTATGGGATGAGTATATACTTGTGTTCAGGACACTGAATTATGAATGCAGGTTTCCTTACCTGGCCTATCATGTCTCTACAGAGTGATACTGCCACAGCTTCTGAATTCTCAGCAAGTTCTGGACTCCCAGGTGGGGTTAGTTCCTTGGTGAGAAAGAAATTAATTGATACAGACAGAGTTTAAGGCATCTTTGTACCTTTCATTTACGGTAGATGCAATTTTAAAGAGAAGAGTTAGACAGGAAAGTCAGTGTGTGGTATGTGATTCGGAGACTAATTTCTGAAATTTCAGAAAAGACTCCCTTATATTAAAATCCTCAGTGTTTTTCAGAAGAGAGGATGGATTGTACTTATGATCATATCCACAGAGAGACCAAAAAAAAAAAAAAAAAAAAAAAAAAATTTGTTTTTATTTTTTTTTTTTTTTTTTTAAGTTGGCAGCTAGTAACTTAATTTCAAAATTATTTTAGTAACTTATGAACATGCCATTGTTGAAAGGGTCATTCTTGCTCACATCCTTTCATCATCACTACAGCATGTGGAAGCATACAGACAAGTACATCAAAATATTACTCCTACTGAAAACAAATCCTTCTCAAAAGTGCATGACTGTAACAGCCAGCACCAGTGAGGCACTGGATAACAAGTTATTAAACAAGTAGTGAAGCAGAACCATCCTTCTTATTGACGAGGTCCCAGATTATCTGAAACTGCTCACAAAGTTTATCTCTGTGATATTTTCCTCAGAAGTTTCTAGGGCTACACTATTTCCTTTAGTCTTGTGACTGTTGAAAGTCTCGCAGCCCCTCTGGAAATTATGTAACTTTTACTTGGATATGTTACTGATTAGCTTTTCCAGATGCTTTGGATTTGAAGGACACATTTGCAAGGCATGAATTAAACAAAACAAAAATGGAGAAAGCAAAGGGTCAGTCAGATTTCAGCTAGTCACAAGTATTTTATTTCCATGCTACTATAGTTTGCTTATCTTTCTAGATGAGCAAATTACAGCTGTATTGCAACTGTAGGATGGTGAGTATCCTCAGAACACTTACCTCTGGAAGTATTGGATCATTCAGAAATATACACAAACTACAGACATATTTTAAACAGCTGCTTTCTGAAAAAATTTGGTCCAATTAACTGTGTAGAGTTGTAATGGGGAAGGAGGGAAGAGCAGTGAGTGAAAAAGGCTTTTTAGCATTCTAGAAGGCAAAAATATACTGAAGATAGAAATCTCTTGTTTCCAACAGGGTTTCATTTAAGTTCATCCTTCTCTCTAACTTTGACCCAACTGCCTATTACACTTCCATGCAGCTATCTTCCACATCTACAACAGTTGCAAACTGAGTGCCCAGCTTAAAAGAAACAGAGATAGAAGACTCAGATAAGGTCAAGTACTACAAGTGTCATTAAAATTTCCTGCTCAGTAGTGGAGTGAGAACTCCATTAATGACTCCGCTGAGGAGAGGACTGCGGTGTGAACTGAGCTGGCCGGCTGAAGCATACCCCTACCCTGGACACATTCCCAGTTCCCCCCAGATGTTTGCCCAGCTGGTAGCCTATGCAAAGGAAGAGGTATTGAGAATGTCCATGGGTTTTCAAGAAAGCATTGCAAGGAAAGAAAATTGAAATCAAAGAGCATGAGAAGTTTGGGTTTATGGAGGTGTTACCGAGCCACAAGCTGCTCCGCTTAAGCTTTGTTTGTCCTGCTGCCCATGCAACCTACTTTGTAATGCACTTGCCACTTTTACAGAACTTCAGCCAGGACTAGGGCTGGGTTATGAACACTGGCAAGAAGCTAACCTCTGGCCACAGGAGAAGTAAACCCAACACATATGATAAGTACTATATCCTATACATTATTACAAGGTATAATACATTACAATATAGCAATACACTACTGCAGCATCACTACCTGTAACAGGATGAGTAAAAGCATAGTATGTGCCCCGGAAAGGAGTTCAGTCAAGTGTTACAGTGAATAGAAGCTTTGCATTTTCAGCACATTTGTTGTATTGCAGTTTCACATTCATATTTGCAATATTTGTGTGCCTGCCAAATTTGGGAAAGTCTAAATTATCAAAATAATGCAATTAGATCTATAGACAGGTAAGTTTCTTCTACGCATTCTTAAAGCACGTTCACAAGAACTGGTCTATCCTAAAGAGCTGCTCTTTAGCTAATCCCTTCCAAAGACTAATACCAAGCACTCAGCTAATTTGTCAAATCCAGGTAGGTAGACTGCTGTTTGCAATGACAGTGACCCATTTTTACACTGCAGAGTGGGAAGAGAGCCTTCTCTCCTCTTGGATGTTTCAGAGGACTTGGGGCTGGAATTCATCAAGCTGCATAAGTATGGACTCACTCTAAGGTTCCTTTGTAATCATGCAGACAATTACTCAGTACCAGAAATCCATTTGAACTCCACCGCTTCTACAACATGCAAAATCCAAAAAACATGCACATGAAATAAATCAATAGTCAGAGAATCAATTAATACACTAATTATCAACAGATAGGAAAGGACAAAACACTAAATTTGAGCCTGCTAAAGCATCTTTCCTTCCTTAGTGTACAGGACCTTTATCTATAAATAAAACATCACTAGTGAATAATTGCAAACTTAAAAGAAATTTGTAGTAATTAAAGGCAGAGCTGAGCACTGAAACATTCCCTCCAGGGACACTTACTCAAATACTGCCTTGTTTAAATGTTAGAGAATTTAGGCTAAAAATTAAATAACAGTAATTATCCACAGCCCACAGGTGACTGATTACTGATGAGTGACAGTTGGTTAAAATTACACAAATGTATGAACTTTATATATAAATATTACAGAGCATGCTTTAAAACCATAATTCATGATTAGAGAACTATCTCAAATGGTTTTAAGTAAAAAAAAAAAAAAAATCAGGAAACTAACATTTGGAATTTTTCCCTGGAGTTTTTAATACCTACTTTATTTTTATACAGTGAATCCAAAAGTGAAATTAGTCATTAGTTTTGAAATACCTGCAATAAAGCAATCAATTCATAAGCAATTGAAGCGACATACTGTATTCTTTCTTCTGTCTCCTGATACAAAGTGGTATCACACCCCAGAAGTCTGCTCTGCTAGATACTGTATAAGACAAAAATGTAGTCCTCACTCAAAAGTAGCTAAACATTTCAAGCTAAGACCCTAGGATTATAAAATAAAATTTGATATTACTTTTTAAGATTATTTTTTTAATTCTTTGACATATATGACACTTCACTGCTTTGAAAGTGCTGTCTTAGAGCCTGATGTGACCTTGCCTTGACTCACTGAGCTTTGTTCTAAGTAAGAGGACTAAATATGAGAAATGGATATGTTTTTGAAAAATGGTAGTACTGAGACAATGACTAGAACAGGGAAGACATACCAGCAAAAGTGTTGCCATGTAGGCTATTCAAAGGAATCGTTGGAAGCTGCAATTCAAGGGACATTGAAGCAGAGGGATACAAAAGTGGCAGCAAAGTAACACAGCAGAAGCAATACCTGGGACATACAATGAGCATGTGGGCAGCTGTATGAGCAAATGTAAGGCTGAAGATATGACAAACTTCATCCTGTCTTAAAATACTGTTTTAGATAAAAACATATATACACAGTATATATCAAAATGTATCTACCTGCATATGAGCACATTTATATATGCATGTGTTTGTGTCAGATCATAAATATCTTGACAAAATTAAGTAACATCTGTGATTGTCTCATTCTGCAGACTTTTCATCCCTACAGGTGTTTAACCAGGCCATATGGGGCCCTGAGCAACCTGATCTAGTGGGATAAATCCCTGCCCATGATGGGGGTGGGGGTTTGGAACTAGATGATCTTTAAGGTCCCTCCAAATCCAAGCTTTTCTATGATTCTATGAATGTAGATTACTCAAACCATATAACTGGCTGATTTTCTCCAGATCACAGAGATTTATTCTTTTTCAAGCCGTGCTTGTTTCTCCTCAAATGCTTCCCCTTCACAACTTCTTCCTGACTGATCTCAACTGCAATAAGCTAAAACCAAGCATGACGATGAGAAGTACTGCCTGAGTATTAGAGGATGCTGAGAGATGACTCTCCGAGAGAGAGGTAAAGTCTCACAAATGTCATTAAAGGTCATAGTATCAAAATTTATATAAATTAATTTCTTAGATGCATATTCTCTGAGGGGAAGCTTTAAAGACAGCAGTAAACACACGGGGACAAAGAAACAGTTGCTGTTGTTGAGGAAGGAAGCCCATGTGGTTTAAAGAACAAAAAAAAAAAAAAGTGTGGAAGCACAGAGAGGCAAATGTGTATGAGGAAAATCACATCTGGCTGAATGTAATTTAGCAAATAATGACTGAAGACTGTAGAACTTTGTAAGAATGACGGTAGAAAGATAATTACATTAACTGAACGCACTGGTCAGAAATTTCATGAGATAAGCAAGAAGTAGGCTTCAGCTTTTATATTTCTTTTTGGTCCCAAGATGACTCTTTTAAAATAGCTACACATACAAGGAGCTATGTTTTCTTTCCTTAAGTGCAGAGCAATTTTCTCATTGTGTATGAATATACTAGTGTGTGAGGTCCATGCTCCTGCTGTGATTCCACTGTTTATAAATAGTTATGGATTGAGCATATATTGTATGGAACATATATTGAACTTTGGCATCCTGTATTATTTTCTTGAACAAGTTGCCTTCAATGTCAGTTAGCAGTCCACCTGTGACTGGAGCATGCAGTTCATACCACAGCCTTTTATAAAATCCCCCCTTATATATATGTTCACTTATAGAAACAGTTGTGAGCTTTCAAGAGGAAGTTCTCCCATTATTACTGAAGAATAGAAAGTTTAATCTGGTTCTCTTATTCTCTTTCCCTCAAGCAATTTCTATCTCTCTCAGCATTTTTTTAAAAATGGAACACTCTCTGCAGAAATTTTATTAAAAAGGGATAATTCATGGAGAAAAAATGAAATAAAATTTGCAAATATCAGTATTTACAACAACAACAAAAAAGAATAATAGAAAGTTCATTCCCAAATTTCTAGTTGTCCCTGCTTCCCGTCCCATACACAATCTTATCCCCTTGATATCTAGAGATCCCTGTAATAACAGTTATGTAAAGACAGGTAGGGTTCACCTTTGAACTAACTCCTTTCTTTTGCAGCACAGACTGGACTTTAATAATTAAGAAAAAAGAAACCAACCAAAAATCCACATGTTGGCTCTATTTGAAAGTTTACACTGGAATGCAAGTTGAGTCTTTGTGACCTAGTACTGTGTTTAAGTGACAGGAGATTCAGTTACTCTGATTCACTCTGAATTACTCCGATCATTCTGAAATTATCAAGAACTGTTGAAGTGAATTGCAGCATTAAAAGTGGATCTGTGCCCTGGCATTAGGCTATATTTAAAGGTTTTTTGGTGTTTTTTTTTTTGGTTTTT